>VXBU01012151.1:60212-224491 GCA_013400315.1 Bombycilla garrulus
ACTGTTCTATTAAAAAAAAAAATTTACACTAGCTTGCACCACACAAAGGATGGGCCAGTGTTTCCAACATATATTTTTCTAAGTTTTAGCAGTGCTTCTAAAGCAGAATCAGATTTGTTGTAAACCTTTTCTTAAAAAATAATAAATCAACAACCCCCCCCCCCAAAACATGGTGTTTATTTCAAGGGGTGGTAATGCAAATTATGTATATTTGTATATATGTATGNTTTGTGAAGAACTTTCTCACACACTTTCTGTAAACACCTCAGTGTTTTGCATTTCTTCATAGAGGAGGAGAAAAATTGATGGACTGTTTGTCTGTCCAGTGTCTTTGGAGAGGTGGCACTGCCACCGTCCAATCCATTGTCACTTTTGGAAAACTATAAATACTGGAGTCAAAAAAATAAACACTCTTCTCCTCTCTTCTGATCACCTGAGCTGCGGTGTGTGTCTGTGTTCTTCCGTGTCCTATAGCGATAGTATTCTATGTATCTAAATCAAAAAACTTATTTAAGTAAAATCTACACTTAAAAGGACAATTAGCAAACACTTATTATTATGGAAAAGAAAGTAACCACAGTTGAGTTTGCAGAATGATACTTAGAAATATTAGGAGGAAGGCTGAGTCACAGTTTCAGTCAATGTAAAGGACATGGCAGTGTGTGTCTTCAGAAATTTCATCATGTTCATTTTACATAGTACTGCTTGCCTCCCATGAAACTCTCCATTTTACTCATCGACAGAGTTTTCCAACATCAGTTAGCATTTAAAATGGTGACAAATTTCCAAAGATAAATTACGAGAAACAGATCTTCTTTTTAGAAACACGTAATATGTTTATGACAGTTTAAAACTTTCATGCTTGATGGCACCATTGATGTGCTTAACTGAAACTTGTCAGTAACACTTGGCTATGTGTGTGTATCAAATATCTGTGCTTCTAGGGGAAGACTGATCAGAGCACATTTATTGCTGAATTTTTTTCTGAGTTCAATGTGAAAACTTTTGAGACATGGAAAGATGTACAGGATTTCATTAAACCCACCTGTTCCAGTAACTCTGCACTGAAAACAGGCAGAATGTCCCTCAGATGTAACAGTATTACGTAGTGGTATTATGACAGCAGGTGGATACACTGGCATTTCTAGCTCGGGAGAGACAACTTCTGGGACTAAACAAAAAGAGAAAAAAGTTGTTTTTAAAGGTGAAGAATGAAAATTTTGTTTCACAAACATTGTTATGAGCATGAGAAACTCACTTTCAACTGAAAGTGAAGCAGAAGTTGTAGCTACTCCGTAGTCATTTTTTGCTTCACAGGTGTACACTGCTTCATCTTCAGGGAACGTTTCAATCAGCAATAGAGTATATTCTTGTGCATCATGAAGAAATTTGCACTTGAAACCTGGAGAAAGCTGTTGATCATCTTTGTACCAGGAAATTTTGGGTTGGGGTTTGCCTGATACAATAGCACAAAAACGGGCAGGTTTGCCAGACTCCACAGTAGTTGGCTCTAGCTCCCGAATAATCTTGGGTGGCTCTGGAGCTGAAAATTGGGAGAATCGAGGTGGCAAAGAGAGATAGGAGAAAGAAGGAAAGAGAGAGAAATCTCATTATTTATATTATTAATGATTAAAAACTATTTGCAAAGAATTTAAGAAACATAAGAAACTGCCTTATTCCTAATCTTTTGTGTCCGTGAAAATCTGCTCTTTGCCTTGCTACAGGGGGAATGATTTAGCATAATTAGCTGTGTTTGTGTGTTTCTGGCAGAATGTGACCAAGAATTCTTAGTTTGATCACTCTAGAAAGGCATATCTGTCCATGTGAACAAAGTAGGTTTTTTTAGACTCAATAAGTTTGTAGTCTAAGTAAATAACATGGGAAATGAACTGCTATGGTATTTTCATCCACTATCCAGCTACTTCAGTAGGGCAAGAAGCATCTATGTGCATAAGGAATTTGGTAGTGTTCCAAATTATCTCTTTGAAACTTTTTTTTTCTTTCAAGAGTTACAATTCCAGAGAGGCTATATAAAAATCAGAAAACCAGAGTAATAAATACAGTCAAAACATTGGTTGTGAAGCCACATACCGTTCACATAAAGAATAACTGAACTCCTATTCCGTCCTGCAACAAAAGTATATTCCCCAGCATCGGAGTAAGTGGTTTCAAAGATGCTCATTCGATGAACTCTCCTTTCCACCACATATTTGTATCTTTCCTCATATTGGAAGTTGATCTCAATACCATCCTTGTACCACTGTGGTTCAATGTCATCTTCATTGACTTCAAATTCAATTTCAGCTCTTTGTCTTTCAATGACCTTTGCAAAAGTAGAATAAATAATAGAAGTAATATTGGGTTTTCCTCTGGTCTCACTTTCTATTTTCCTACATGAAGGTTCTGACCTTACGATTACAGATTTTTGTGCTATGACTTGCTGGTTATATATTGTTGCTCTTCCCTTGCATTATTCTTTGAGTGACAAAGCTATGAAATATTTATTCATCTGTATGGGCCTTACCTGGATATCTTTATGTGCACTTCTGATTCGAATGTCACGACCTTCCACTGTCAAATTGGCACTGGATGTGTTTCCGCCTGCTACTACAGTGTACTGACCAGCATCAGACATCTTTGTGGAAGCAATGATGAGACGATGGACATATTTCTCTCTCTGAATTTTTATCCTGAGCACATCAGAAAAGAAAGTGAGCTAGATATTTCCCTGGGGGAAACACACACTAAAAGTTAATATGGTGTAGAAGCAATAATTTACCTATCACCAATCTGGAGTTCTTGCCCATCCTTCATCCACTGGACCTGAATGTCAGGTTCTGAAACTTCACACTCAAAAATAGCCCTCTTCTTCTCCACTACTTTGATGTCTTTAATATGCTTCCTAAACTCAATGTGACGAGCTGGGGCAGAAAAAAGTACAATGAGTCCCATGATGATATTTAAGCCACTAGAAATCACTAAACATACAAATCAAGAGAGAAAATACCTTCCACATATAAAGTGGCTGATGAAGCTGCTTTTCCAGCAACAAAAGTATATTCTGCTGCATCACCAAAATGCACATTCCTTATGGAGAGGGAGTGTGTAAGCTTCTTTGTTCGTATCTGGCATTTATCAGTCGATTTTATTTCTACACCATTCTTTAGCCATTTATATGAGATGCCTTCATAATTAACAGTAACTTCAAATGTAATTGTATCTTTCTCTTCAGCATTGATGTCTTTTAGCATGGAGGTAATGAGGATGGCTAAAAGGAAAGGGGTGGACATGGTTTGCTTTTTGCCATTCTATTTTACTTTATTTAAAATAACCAGATTTCAGATGCTTCAACTTCTTTAAGACAATTCCATATCATATNATTATATTATTGAATTAGTATTTAAATGTCCCACAACTACTGATTGACCTAGGAATCCAAAATCGGTTTCCTATGGCAGCCTGGCATTTAGGCATGTTTGACTAAATAGAAGAACGCAGGATCTGGTTTTCAAGTTCACTGCTTCTAAATCTCTTTGAAGAATGCATTGAGGCTATTTAGTGTTATTAAAAACTCTTCAGTCTGCTGGTTTTGTCAGAATTTCATTAAGTCCATGTGTTAATACAAACTTATTACTGGTAACCGTAAAATATTCTGGTTAATTTAATTTTTACATACGTTTTACAGTCAGGGTTGCACTGACTCTATCATTTCCACAGACAAATGTGTATTCAGCAGAATCTTCACTGCTTGTGTTCATGATATTGAGCTGATGGAGTTTCCCTTGGACAACTATTTTGAACTTTTCACTCATTTCAATCTCCACACCATTTTTCAACCAGACAGCAGGCACATTGAAATGAGAAACTTCACATTCAAAAGAGGCAGTTTTGGTCTCAGGGATCTCAATATTTTTCATGGTCTTTGTGATGTGTATGCCTAAAAGGAGGGGAAAAAAGACAAGAGAGAATTTTCTAAAAGTTAGTATGTTTGTAAGACTGCAAAAAACCAAGGGTAACAGGCTATGAAGTGTCAGGTCAAGTTGCTCACTGTTTGTATAACAGTTCATATAACTACTTTCTTAAAAATTTACAATACTTACTTTCCACAAACAGTTTCGCTTTGCACTCAATTTGCCCAACAAGAGCTGTGTATTCTCCAGCATCATCGGGAGAGATGTTATGCAGCATAAGCTTGTGGACTTTCCTTTGAGAGATCATCTTGTATTTATCACTTTGTTTAAGCTCAATATTTTTATGGAACCACCGGACTGGTACAGTATCATGGGAAACACTCAGTTCAAATGAGACAACAGCATTTTCCAAAGCAGTCACATCCTTTGGCTTTTTGATGATCTTGACAGCTTGAGGAAAAAGGTTAGCAATATTCAGCACTGTGTACAATTTGAATTTCAAAAAACACATTACAGCAAATATTCAAACCAGAATGGCTTACTTTCCACATGAAGTCTGGCATTTGCTCCTATTTTTCCAAGTTTAAAGCTGTAAACAGACTCATCAGTGACAACACAGTGTTTGATTCTCAGTGTGTGAACAGTTCCTTTCACTGTAATTTCGTATTTGTCACTTGATTCCAGTTCAACACCATTTTTAATCCACAGAGCTCCTTTCACATCAGGGTGGGTCAGTTCTACACTGAAAACTGCCTCCTGTGATTCTGTCACAGTCAAGTTCTTTAGTGTTTTCTTTATCTTAACAGCTAAGGGGAAAAAGGAAGAAAATAGAAAAAAAACTTGACAAAACAAATCAAAAAGTCTATAGTAAATATAATAATTTTAATAAAACTGAATAATGGTGCTTCATTTTATGCAAGTAGTAATTTATACAGTTTCTAGCAGAGTGGTGTGCTGGGAACATAGCAAATAAGCTTTACTGGTAGCATCCATGAGAAATGTTTGGTTTCTGGGCTTTTGGGGGTTTTATTTGTCTGTTTTGGTGGTTGGTTGGTTGAGAATTTGTTTGTTCAGTTTTTGTTGTTGTTGTTGTTGGATAGGCTTGGGGTTTTGTTTGCAGGTTCTTATTTGACATATTTTATTTTGCTTGTGTCTTAAGGCCTGGTCCAAGACATTGTGAGTGATGTTGGAATAAATCTCATAGACATCAGTTATTTATAAAAAATACTGACCTTCGACCTTCAGTTTGGCAGATGTCTTTGAGCTTGCTATTTCATAGCTGTATTCACCCATATCCTCCAGTTTCGTCGCAGGGATAACAAGTCTTCTCTTTACACCATCAGATTCGGCGCGGTACTGATCTGTCGTAGCTAGTGGTCTACCATTTTGTAGCCACTGGCCCTCTGATTCAGGATTTGCCACCTCACATTCAAAAACAGCTGTCTGGGACTCAGCCACAGTCTGGTCACTGAGAGGCTTTGAAATGGCACCACCTGTTGAGAAGAAAAAGCATGTTCTTTTGTTGTGTTGCTGTTCAGCTTTCGCTCATACAGAAACTAAAAGTAGCTGCTGGAATTCTTTCCCTAATTTGCAGCATGCCCATAGTCATTCTGAGCTCTGTGAAAAATCAGGAATAGAATATGACCTGAACATTACAAAAATGTGTTTCTTATTTCTATCCTAGTTATACATTTTTATTTTATCATCAGCAAAGGTATACTGAGACCACACAGGACAAAATCACCTCTTTTTAACATTATTTACATAAAAGCATAATCCAGCATTTTATTCTCTGGTTCTGATCTAGTAAAATATATTAACACTTAAAAGATTTGAGAATCAAAATTATATTAATCACAAAAGAAAGGGAGAAAGGCAAGGAGAACATTAAAAAAAGGATAAATTAAAGAAAAACTCCCATTGGAACAGCACAATTGCTACAAGTCCATTGGGTACTTTCTAAATCCCTGTGAAATAAAAACCCTGGGCTTTAACCCTACTAACCTGCTACTATAAGCTTCCCCGATGTTTTCTTCTCTCCAGCATAAAATACATATTCTCCTTCATCATCTTTCATCATCTTCACCACTGTCAATTTATATATTTTGCCATGTGCTTCAATTTTATATTTAGGACCAGCCTGTATGGGTTCGCCTTTGAAATGCCAAATTACATCAATCCCTGAATGTGAGAGCTCAACCTCAAAGGACACATTCTGTGTTTCAGTGCAGGTGATGTCATGAAGACCTCGAATAATCTCAATTTCTATAAAAAGAATAAATAATAAATTTATTAGTTGTTTGCACTAGTTTTGTTTTCAAATAAATGATTTCACAAAGAACTGTGCATCTTAAAAGAGACCAACCTTCAACTGTGACATTGCAGCTTGTTTCCACTTTCCCAACCATTAGCTTATAGCGTCCTGCATCTGATGCGAAGGTTCTGGTGAGCACTAGCCTCTGTTTATTACCTTTACACACCGCTTGCACACGTTCATCAGGCTTTATTTGATTATCATTTAGGTACCATTTTGAGGAGGACACATCAGGTGCTGAAACTTTGCATTCGAGGATGGCTTTTGTTCCTTCAATTACATGAACATCTTTTAGAGGCACCACTATTTCCACACCTGCCAAGTTACAAAAATTTTCATTGTGAGAAAAATTATGCCTTTAAAAAGTAATCCTATAGGAGCCAAAAAATCTAACACACCTCCAAATCATCATAGTGACTTACTGTACACTGTGATCTGTCCAGTGGTTGACAGCTCAAGATCAGGAACACTAAAAGAGTAAGTTCCACTATCTTCCTTGGTGGCATCTTCTATGAGCAACATATGTGATTGTTTATCCAATACAATGTGAATACGGTCACTTGATTGAATTTCTTGGCCATCTTTCATCCAGACACCTTCTGCATTTTCTAGGGAGACTTTGACTTCAAGTTGCACGATATCTCCCTCGCAGACTTTTTGATCAGTAAGTCCTTGAAGAATTGCCATGGGACGAGCTGTGGAATTAAATGAACTTAATTAATACTTATAAGAGGCAGAATATTTAATATTAAAGCATTATGGGATACAATGATATAGCTTTAATACATGCTATAATACAGAAAATCCGTAGTATATAGACAATATAAGAAATGCTTACGCTTCATCTTCAGTTTGCATTGAGTCCTTTTTCCATCAACAACATAACTATACTCTCCTTGATCATCTTTATTAACATCTTTAATTGTGAGGATCTGGCGACCACGGCGGGATGCAATCACATATTTAAGACTAGAAGTGAGTTCAACATCACCATGATACCATTTCCCCTCCACATCTTCTGGGAAAACCTCACATTCAAGTTCAGCTGATAAGGATTCTGGCACTTCAACATCCTCAAGTTCTTTAATAAACTCAACTGCAGCACCTAAAGGCAAATAATTACACTTGTGAATAAGCTTGATTATTCCAGAAGAAGAAAAAAACTGTTATTAAATGTAACCATTTTACATAAACACATCTCTATGCTTTCATACTGGATTCCAAATGTATGAAAGCAGCTCCACATTTCTTAGGGTGTTAGAAGTCTGTTTAAACAGTTTTATTTCTTTCTGAGGATGATTTCATTTTAATAGTGGGGCACGCTACTGAGCTGTATGATTCTTACCTTCAACAGTAAGCTTGGCAGTGGTTTTTACAGATTCATCTTCAACTAGTGCACAGCTGTATTCATCAGCATCAGACATATCAATTGTTAATACAGAAAGGAAGTGAGCCTTTCTGTCTGAGTGCATCCTGTACTTGTCTCCAGAATGAATCTCAATTCCATCCTTAAACCATTTCACTTTGACAAAGGGCTCTGATGTTTCGCATTCAAATGTTGCCATGGTGTCTCTTGCTTTAGCAACAACGTCTTGTAACTTCTGGGTGAAGCTGATTAACTGCTTAGCTGCAAAACAATATATAAAAATCAATAGTGCACTGACCAAACAGACTTAACATACTATGATGAGCAGTAGGATGAGTAAAAGAATTGAAATTACCTTGTACTAAGAGGAAAGCATGGCTAGAAGTTTCACCAGCTATATTGACTGCTTTCACCATGATGCTGGCGGAATCATCAGAAGTCACGTCTCTGATAACTAATTCGCAAACATTATCTTCAGGCCAGTACCAGTATACACGGTCAGTCCTTTCAATCTGAACACCATTTTTGAACCACTGGCACTCAGGATCAGGTTTTCCCACCACTCTCACACGGAAGTGTACGTCTGTTCCTTGGGCTACAGTCTGGCTTTGAATTCGTTCGAGTATCTTGGGAGCCTCCATACTTGGACTAAGCTCCACCTTCTCTGGTTTGAATGTTGGAATGGTGATTTTACCTTCAGGAGGAGGTGCTTTCTTCTCTTCCTCTGGGATCTCTTTGGTCCAGTGAAGAAGTTCCTCTTTTGTCTTTTTTAACAGTTCTTCATATGATTCATCTTTTTTGCGAGATTTAAGTTCCACAGCTGTAATGGCTTCATAGTAGCCCTCCTCTGTCCTGCGCTTGAATTTACTACGCAGCTCTTCAGATTCCTCTGAAAGCTTTTCATGAGTGATCCTTTCAGCCCTTTTCAGCTTCACCACTTCTTTGGTTGTTGCCTCTGCAGGTTTGTCTACCTTCTGTACCTCAAAGAGAAGTTTCCCTGGTTCTGTAACTGCAGGCTCATGTTTGGGTTCAGGAGCACGGCGAAGAACAGATCTGAAGTCTTCCCTCTGCTGGATCTCAAGTTTCACCTTATGTTCAATAAAGCCTTCTGGATTCTCTGCAGTGACTCTCACCTCTCCGGTGTCATATGATTTGCAGTCCACAATATCCAGGTAGTAGATTCCATCATAACGGAGTCTAAACCTTTTGCTTTTACGGATGAGCTGTCCATTGAGGTACCAGTTGACCTTGGGCATAGGATAGCCAGTCACACGGCAGCGGAATCGTGCTGTTTCACCTTCAAGGACTCTTGCAGGTTCAGGAACCAAAACGATTTCTGGTTTTTGTTTTTCCTTTTGGTCCAGTGCAACAGCAGGCAGAGCACCCTCATGGGCCATTCTTTCTAACTCTTCAATTCGCTGGAGTCCTTTTTTGCCTTCTGGCAGCTGGGATTCTTCCACAAGACTTTTCTCATCCTTCACAATCAGAGTAGCAGATGTATGGTCTGTACCATATTTGTTAGTTGCTCTGCAAGTAATCACTCCACTGTCTCTGGAATAGGCTACCCCATAGTCCAGGCTACAGTATCCAAACTCATTGATCATGCGGAGTCTGTTAGCTGCTTCCAAGGGTTTGCCATCGTGCAACCACTCCACCACCATGGTTGGGTCGCCAATTGGTGTAAGTCTGCATTCGAAGTGTGCTGGTCCAAATTGTTTGAGCCTTAAAGATGTGAGCTTCTTCTTGAAAAATGGTTTCTGTTGCTTTTCTTTGTCATAGAGATCTCCTTCCTCCCATTGCTCTTGACCATAACGCAGATGCAGAGGTTCTAACTCTGGTGCTGCAATCTCCTTGGCTTTGTAAGTTCCTTTTGGAATTATTAATTTCCTTTCTGGTTCAGGTTCTGTGTGTTCAACTTCAACATTTACTTTGCAGCGGGTAGTATCCCGCCCAGCCTTATTGATAGCGGTAGCAGTATACCACGCAGCATCTTGCCTGGCAGTAGATTCAATTTTAAGGGCAGCTGCCCCTTTGGTTCCCTCAATCCTGAAATATGGAAAAAAAATTAACTATTTTCCCCCTTCTTTGTCATTCATTTTTGCCCTTCTTCCAAATTAGTTCAAAGCCTCTGAAGGTGAATCTATGGAGGTAGTAGACATTGTGCTTATGTCGTTCATGTTTGGGAGTGCAATGCTTAAGAATCAAACAGAGAAGAATAATAAAAAACAGTCCTAAATTCTGTGGCAGTATCTCAAAGCCAAAATGATGGCTTTGCAGAATAAAAGCTATATGAAAACACAGGTTGAAAAGAAAATGGAGCGAATCCTACAAGATATTTCATATCTCTAATCCTTGCTGCAATGCAAAAAGCCCCTAGTGAATCCCTTCTGTGAACCTGTAGGAAGTATTTGGCAGGATGGAAGTTATTTACTACTTAGCTTACATAAAGTATTTGAAATAAAATAAAATTTAAGTAAAAATTAGATTTCAATAGATTTAATTATAATAAAAATCCTTACTTTATTTTAGGATATTTATGAGGCACAATGATGTCACTGTTCTTGAGCCATACAATGTCAGGATTAGGGTTACCAGTAGCTTTCACTGCCATCTCCAGTCTAGAGCCCTCCTTCACGCTGACATTTCTCAACCTTTCCACAAAGTGTGGTCTGACTAGGTCTTCCTTAGCTGAAAGAGCAAATGAAATTTATCACAAGAGAAAATGACGCAGGCATGGTTTTAAATAAGAAACACCCATCAGACTGCTAAAACTAATATGATATTCAGAATATAATAGAAAATACAGAAGATACCTTCTACAGTTAGTGTCATTGAGACTGAAGCTTTGCCTGCCCTGTTCTGAGCAATGACAGCCCATTCTCCGGAGTCTTCAGGCATTGCAGGAACAATGATCAATGACTGGGTGCCATCTTCTTTAATCACTATTTTATGCGTATAGTCATTAATCACTTGTTGGCCTGCAAATGCACATGAAAAATAAAACAGTTGCAATCAAAACAGTCTCAATGAGACATAATAGACTTTTTAAAAGATTATTTATTCATGAAAATGAGGCTGATATACCATTATGGAACCAGTATGTCTCTGGCATAGGTCTGCCAACAACTTTTAAGTCGAATCGTGCTGTTTGCCCCTGTGAACATTTAAATGATGTCGGTTTCAGCACAAAAACTGGCTTATATAGTCTTTCTAATTGTCCTTCATCAGTATCTTCTAATCTTCGGCCAGGAGAACGAGAAGGAGAACTGCGAGCAGGAGACCGGCTTGGAGACCGTGGAGAAATAGACCTGGAAGGAAAGGATAAGACAGATATGTATGGCAATGTCATATAGCAGTGGACTGGCATGATAAACAGATTTCAGCCTTTGCCTTTCTCATAATTTATTTTTAAGGGTTTGGCCAATTTATCTATGTGAGAAATTGGGAAAAAATTTTGTTTGTAGTCAGTTTTCTTTAGGTTTTTGACAGGAGTTTGTAGAGCTGAGTAGTGTTAGGATACACTACGGCCAAGGAAATTGTTGGGTTTTAGATAGCTCACAGATCGAAATCTGTGCACGTTTGTGCATGGGTGTGTATGTGTATGGAGACTAAACACAGGACACAGTAATGCTTAATTTTTCTGTCACAGAAATACAGCTTTTCTGAGGGCAGGACTTGCACACCATGCTGAAAATCCAAGTGCAGAGGATATTTTTTCAAAAACAGGAGTACTTTAACAAATCAACATGGTTATTGAGCTTGTAAATTTGATACTGTGGCCAGAAATTCATGTGAATTATTGTACTCTGGGAACTGCATTGCTCATTTTTGTCTAGGAAAACCAGACAAAAAATTATCACATAAATCTATATGAATCATGAAAACAGCATTCAGAACTGTTCTAGAGGTATGCAAACTCCAATAGGTTAAGCTTATTTAACTGCTGTGTAATGAGCTTTTGGACTATCCCAGCAGATTAAAGTCTTGCAAAATTATATTTTTGTGTACCTACCTATATCTTCTCATAACTTCAGGTCCTGGCATATGACCTGGAGTTGCTGTAGGCGCCACTGGCTCAACATAGAGTTTTGCTGAGCAAATGGCATTTCCTTTCATATTACTGGCAAAGACAGTATAAATTCCTTCATCTTCAGGTAAAACAACAGGTAAACGCAGAGTGGCGCTGCCGTCTTGCAGCAGTTCAATGTGGTAGCGCTCTCCATGCCTTATACGTTTGCCATCCTTGTACCATGCCACCTGCACGGAAAGAAACAGTAGACTGCTGTGTGAACTCTCCTAAAGGCAACGATCCAGTAATGACTTGTACATACAAGACATTACAGCTTGCTATTTTTCAGCTGAAAAACATCACAGCTCACATAGAGATGTTAAACATTAACATTTTCACTTGAGCTAGGTGAGACTAGTGCAAGATGTTCGCATAGCAAACTGAAACACGAGTTTTGGAACTAGAAACAGATATAAAGCCCATTTTGATGAGGAGCAAAATAACCTTGACTGGACTGCTACTGTGTTCCCCACTGGTCTCAGCTACCTCAGAGATACTCAGAATCAAGACCAACTTAATTGGTAAATTCAGCCTATCTCTGAACTTGCTAACCAACCTGACTCTATTCTACTAAGAGACAAAAGGAAAATTCAGCTTGATATTAAGCCAGAAGACTGGATTTCTTTTGAGAGTTGCTGTTTCCTATGCAGAATGTAGAATGTCTGACAATGAGATGTTAAGGGATTCTTTTCAAGTAGAGCATCAAATGATTTACAAAAAAAAAAGTCATACAGATTTGGGGTACCTTTGGCAGTGGATATCCAGATGTCTTACAATGGAAGGTAACTCCTGTCCCTTCAAAAGTTCTGTAATTCTTTAATCTTAAATCGAATCCTGCTTCTACAGCTTCAGATTCAGAAATATCAACCATCATCTCCTCTCCATCTTCTTCGAGAAGTTCATGTAAGGTTGTCTTAATAATTCTGAGTTCAATTTCCTTGATAAGTCTTTCTTCAAAAGAAGAAATATGGAATTCCTAAACAGAAAAGCAAGACCATTAGTTTTCTGTGCCAAATAATGACCTTGCAAATAAATTATTTGTATGGTAAAATGTCGGTACCTAAAATTAATATGGAGTGATAGACTTACCTCATCTTCTACAAAAGTTCTGACCATCACTGTATCTTTTGCCATTTTCTTCCTAATTAGAGCTTGTTCTTTCTCATACTCTTTTTCAAAGTCACCATAGGAAATGGGTGGGGCTACCTCAGCCACTTTAGGTTCCTGTACGTATGCAGTCATTTGAGTTTGGTACATCATTTCTTGTTGCGATTTTATGTAGGCTTCATAATCAGCTAAGAATTGAGAACAGATTAATTTTGATAAATTTTTTGGTTTTCACTGGATTGAACAGAGAAAACAAGTACAAACTTATTTTACTGTTTTTGCTGATTCAAGCAGACTTTCTATCTCTTTAGCCAATAAAAACAAACAGCAACAAAATGCAAAGACTGATGTATTAATAAGAACTTTATAAACAGGTTGAAGACTTCCTGTACTACTTAGATATCCTAGTTTTCAAAGTGGAAGCATCTGCAGAGATTATTTTTCAATTTCTTCACCATGACTCTGTCTCCTAAAAATTTTTGTGCATTTTTACAGGACAAATAAATTAAACTAGCTTCTTTTCCTTTAAGATAACAAGCTATTAATTGATTAACCTTCTTTTCCCACATCCCTCTCTGAATGTCTTATTTTGTCATGAACATGGCATGTCAACAGAGGAAGGTTCCTACAGCTACACATTCTAGCAAAGGAGAAAGTCCTTCAAGGGCCTGATGTCAGATACTTGGTATTGCAGAAATGGACACACCATATCTCCCTTTATGTTTCTTGAACTGAATAAACTAAGCTGCAAAGAATCTGCAGCACAATTTAAAATATTTTTTTCCATTCTGAAATTATTTTTAAGAAATACTGTTCCCATTTCCTTAATCTAAAACGTACCTTCTTCTAGTAAGGAGACCGTTGCAGAAGCTTCTCCAAGATTGTTACGAACAACAATAGTGTATTCTCCGGCATCGTCGGCAAAAGTCATGGAAATTTCAAGTTTGCATTCCCCGGTTTCTTTTTTGTAACTCACTTTGTATCTATAGAAAAAGCAAAAAGTTTCTGTAATTCTGGACAGACTTTTTAGTTAAATTGTTTTTACTGACAGTTAGACACACCTAACTTGTACAAGGCACAAAAAGAGCAACTTTTGCAGACAATTCTCACTGAATGAATGAGCATACAGAGCAGAATATGAAAAATAACCATGCTGAAACTAGAGTACTGGTCAGCTCTCTTTTTGTTGTCACTAAATAAATAGGATCCAAACACCACTACTGAAATATCCGAGCTCTAGTTATAAGACACTATATAATGCTGTATTCTGTGTGCACACTGTTTGTCCTAGCATGAGTCATCATAACATGATCATTTCAAGAATGCTACAAATGTAATTTTTTTTTTTCAGGTAGAAGGTATGTTGCTTTCTAGAGACAAGGCTTACATAAAGAGAATTAATGTGCTAACATTGCGCAGACAGAATAAAACAAATACAAAACTTCTTCCTGATTTGTTTATAAGTATAGCATATATCTCATTTTATAGTCTTTTGAATGTTTATATTTTATAACTTAACAACCTTTTAAAGTCACATATTAAGACATGAGCCTGTAATTTTTACATCAAAAATCACTGATTTCACAGAAATCAGGATGTTATTTGGCTCAGCATAAGTGACAAAGCCAATTAAATATGCATAAACATTATGTTAAGAATGATTTTGGGCATTGTATTTGAAGTACCTGTAGCCAGTCGTTAGAGGAACTCCGCCTTTTTTCCAGTAGACATGTGGCTTTGGGTTGCCCCCTACTTGGCATTCAAAAATAATGCTCCCACCTTCAATTAATTTATGCACTGTGGGTTTTCTTATGAAGAAAGGAGGTATGGGTTCTCCCAATACTTCCTCTGCTGCAGCAGAGACATCTTCCATTACAATGTCCTTTGTCTCCACATAGCTGAAACAAGATTTCAGTGCAGGTAAGTGAGCTGATGTCTGAACCTTTCATAAAACAGAATGCAAGAATATAATAGGAGCAGTCTGTTTAGAAAAGTAACTTTACCGTTTCTCTTCTGTAACAGCCTTCTCAGTAATGGTTTCTCGAGTCTCAATTTCTTCAGTAACTACAAGGCAAATTTGATATAGAGGATTTAAAATACCTTAATAGGCCTTAAGCAATGACTTTAGTTGACATACTAAGAGTAAGTAGTTAGTTGGCTCAGAGGGCTCGTTCCACTGAGGAATCAAGAGTCTCCTATTATTGGCCCATTATCAGCCTTTTCTTCATATTCTTACAGCCCTTTTACCTAATAACTCAGCATACAACAAAAGCCATGTGATTTTAATGTCCAAGACAGATTACAAGTAATACACGGTTAATAAAATTATTAACTTCCTACAGTGACAAGAGGGACTGTCCTTGAGTTGCACCAAGGGAGGTTTAGTTTGAATATTAGGAAACCTTCCACCAAAAAGGCTACCAAGCGTTATCAAGCATTGGAACAGGTTGTCCATGAGTCATCAGGGGCTGACTTAAAAGTATCTTCTCCACCCTGGAGGCATTTTAAAGACATGTAAATGTGGCACCTAGGGACACAGTTTAGCAGTGGACTTGGCAGTTTTGGGTTAATGGTTGAAATCAATGCTCTTAAAGGTTTTTTCCAACTTTAACCATTCTATGATTCTATAAATATAATCACCTTTCACATGTAAATGGCAAGAAGTGCTGACACTCCCAGCCTTATTGGTAGCAGTGCAGGTAAATCTTCCACTGTCCTCTGCAAAGGCTTCACGAATCACAAGGCGAGCAAGTCCTGATTTGAAAGTGATCTGGAAGTCCATTGAGCCCTCAATTTTGTAGTCTTCCCTGTACCACGTCACTGTAGGCTGAGGATGACCAGATATCTGGCACTCCAGAGTGACAGACTCACCTTCAGTCACAGTCTTATTTTTGAGGCCCTGTATGACGAAAATAAGTATCACAGTCAGTATACATCTTCAATACTAAACAGGTATTAAATATCTAAAACCTATTTGAATGAAAAATCTAATGTCTAGTTCAAAACAATGTTCTGTGGAGCAACATATGCAGAAAAGAAAAAGGCATTTTCTGAAGGGAAGTATTTGAAACTGCTTTTAGGGTCTCTGAACATGACTGCTATTAACAAAATGAAAAGGTAGGTTCACATTTATAAAAGATAAATCAACCTAGTATGTGACATAAATGTGAAGAATCACTACCATAAAAGACATCAAGAAGACTTTGTATCAGAGATAAATTACATGGCTGAGTAAATCTAATATAAATTTTAAAAGATTAAACAAAAAACAAATTTTTAATGGTTAGATATTAAGCAACAAAAATTAGAAAACAGAATGGGTGAAAATCTAGTGTATCTCCCCTACACTAAATGCGAATTACTTACTGAGACTAAGGTGGGTGGAGTAGCAGGGATTTCTGCAGGCACAGGAACTCTGGCAGTTTCTGTCACCTAGGTTGTTTAGAGGACAATAATGAAAAAAAAAGTCAAGGACATGGACAGCATAATTTAAATAAGAAAATAAATCAGGTAATGTGAACTCTTTGCATGTCATGAGTAAATACTATGTCCTTAACAAGGATTTGTGTGAAACAAATTTTTAAAAAAGGCAACAGAATGCTACAGAAGTGGAAATCTGTGATAAGACAGCAAAAAAGTGAGGCTATTCCATATTTTTAAGATGAAAGTCAGTCAAAGTGATAGAAATTTGCTTAAAAACATACCTTTGCTTCACCTTCTTTATGCAGCATCAAGTGCTCTGTCCGCACTGCTTCAGTTTTAATGCTTGTCTCCTTTTTAGTCTCAGCATCATAGTGACTCTTGTACGTTTCAGCAGCCTCCCCAAAGGGAAACTGTGGAGGTGCAACTGGCTCTGCCTTTGTCCTGACTTCGTGAGGCTTTAGCTGAGGTGGTTTCACAGGCTTGGTGATCTTTTGTGCGGCAGAAGTAGCTGATAACTCTTTTTCCAGAGTAGCCATGGCAGATCCAGCTATTGAAACCTGGGGAACAGAAGAAAAAGTTACAGCCTTGTTGTTTTGTTTGTTTGTTCTTTTCTTATTGTTGTTTATTGTCTTGAGCAGATTGCATATGCAGCAGTTGCTTCCTTAGTTACTTGGTTTTGACAATGCAAAAGCAATATGTAAAAAAGGAGTAGTAGTTTTAGATTGCAGTAGTAGAATACTGGAGATATAACACCCTTGTATTATTTTTGATCTGTTAATATTTAATTTTTTTATTTTTCACCTTAGAATTTGATCTTCAAATTGTCAAGAAGCTCTTAAGCCCAGCACAAATGTTCTCTCTGTTTCTTCACTTGAAGCCTTAGATTTCCATTTAATCAGTCTAATATTGCAATAAAGAATACTACTAATTTTATAACTTCCAATGAATAAAATAACTGAAAATATTTCAAAATCTTATTATAGGTGAAGTAACTTCTTAAAAATAAATATTTAATAAAAGTATTTATAACAGTGTTTAAATATACTTAGGGGCAAATAGTTTTTAAATTCCAGATGAAGAGAAAAAGTATGCTTGAATAAGAAAATTAACTGGAAAATTTTAATATTATGTCCAACAGAAGAATGGAAGAATAACATTTAAAAAGGATGATATCATATTATGCAGTCAGTCGGGACATTTTCTATTTAAAAAAATTAGCTTAGCATGTATTAATTAGAAAGGAAGAAAAAAACTGTGTGAGTGAACTGATGCACATACTGAGATTAAAAATGGATACTTCTGCTCTTTAAAAAATATAACTTGCATGACAAATATCTACTATTTCACTCTATGTCATTAAATACTGAAGCTGCATCTTCAAACAGTTTGTAAGATTGTTTAAATAAGGAATAATAACAACAAATTATATTTTTACAATTAATTTGTCTGTTTACAGCAGTGCTCTTTATTAGTCAAACAAGCCAACTGCAAGGAGCATACAACTCTTCCTCTTGGGGAAGCACCACACTGGAGCATGGGAGGAAAAGCCAAATTGAATGGGTGACCTATTGGCTGTAGAAAATGAGCGTGCTGCTCCTCTTGGATACAACTTCAGCTTACCTCATACGTATGATCTGGTTTAGGAACAGCAACTCTGGAGACTGTGAAGTGAGGACTTGCTGTGCGAGGTCGTGGTGGTTCAACATGAATTGTTTTCTCAAGTTCTGTTGTTCTTTTTATCTACACAAAGTAATGAGAAAAGTTGTTGAAAGTGATGCTGTTCTTTAAACTGAAACAGATTTCACTGGGACAGAGTTTCTGGTAAAGAATATAATGTATAAAAAGAGTCTAACCTCTTTTGATATGTGAACTTCCTGCTTTTCAGGAGCTGTGATATGTTTCTCCGGAGGAACATAGACTGTTTTGACTTCTTTGGTGACAATGTGACGTTCTGCTGGGGCCTCGGAAACACGGTCTGTTACAGTGTGCTCTTTATAACCATATTCCAAAGTTTTCTCCTTTACGTAAGCTTCATCTGCTTGTTCTGGTTGCCAGGGTGATCGCACACGTGCCTGATCAACTGCTGCAACGACTGTAGCTACAGCTTCAGCCTTTTTTCCAGCTGGAGTCTACAAATAACATCAGCAGAATTTATACACATATTCATCATTATATTGAAAACTTGTATATATGCCAAACAGCTACAATGTTTAGTATATTCCAAAGAAAGGTTGTATGGTTATGCAAAAATCATAATGAAAAGATCAAAAGTATGTACCTGTAAATACACATAAGGATAAGAAAATTCAAATGCAAATATATTCTCTAAGTGCTATCTCTGCATATTCAGAATGTCTGTGCTTCTGTGTTTTATACATATAAATATATGTCTGAAAGTCCAGTTGTAATACTTTACAGCCACATTTGTGTCCACTTGTCTTAAGAGTATGCAGGTATGTAAATATGCACATAGTTTTAATGTATGCTCATCAGCTCCATATAACTCTTATAGATGTAAAAATGCATCCAGCATCTGATGTGAACGTATTTATCAAGAAACAGACCCATAAAATTTTTTGCATCAGGTATGTCTGTTAATTCATCTATATCTGTTAATATATCTGTTAATAGTGCTCATCTATTTTACAGGATTTTACAAAAGAAGGGAGACTGAGATTTCTGATAATTTGGAAAAAATGCTTTTGTATCAGGACTTCTATTTGTTTCTAATAACTCATAAATACTGTCAACTTCTGTTTTATTAGGGTCCAAACTTCTACCCAGTCAGCCAACAGTAGATAATAGTGACAACTACTACTGTTTGTTATTACTGTCATAACTTATTTGGATGTAGCAACAGAGCATATGACATGTATGCCTTGTAAATGGGGGAAAAAAACCCTAAAATATGATTTCATACTGATTTTAAAACCATTACCAGCTTAAACTGAAATTACTTATGTGAGGCCAAAATGTTATAGTTTACAGAAATTTTGTTTACTTATAAAAGTAATAATATCTTTAGGTAACAGGGATCTCTTACTCGGTGTTACTGTTGGTTTCAAATAATTTTTTTTTAATACTGGCTTGAATTTGGCCCTAAATTTACATAATATAACAGGGGACTTAACTCACCTAGCAGTATGACTCTTCTGAGTGAGTTTTATGCTCTCCACTCATTTATTTATATTTTATTAAAAATATTTTATGAATATACTACACTGTAGGTAGACAGATTTTAAATAACAGCTATTGTCAACATGCTATTCTTCCACATGTAAGAATTACTGGCTGTATTGCAGATCTCTCCTACTGTGGGAATCCTACTGGAACAAAGCAATGCCAACAAGTGTCTGATAGTCATAAGTACCAAACTGGACAGACCTGAATGGATGTTAAAGTTTGTGTTGTACAAAGAACCATTCAAACCTCAATAAAGAGAGGTTGTTTCATCTGACAACTGTGAAGTTATAAGGAATCATCAAGTAGAAAAAAGATTTTAAAGGGTCAGAAATTTGAACAATTAAGCACTACTTAAAAGCCACTGATAGAGATGAAACTGTCATGGAAAAATCAGACTGTTGCCTAAAGTGTGACATTTCCTAGCAGGGTGGGATATAAACCTCTTCGGCATAGAAACTTAATCATACAGACTCTGTTACCGGACAATCATCCCACTGAATGGGTATGTTTTCAGGAATTAAACTGAGAGCATTCAGTTGTACCAAAGTAGGTCTTAAAACATAGGGTTTGCAATTAAACCAGATTGTAACAGTGTATTGGCTGTAAGTTCTTCTCCACTTCTGGACACTGTGACTGTTGCTTTGGTTTTAGCAGTTGCAACTATTTTTGGAGCTACAGTAATTGTCTCAGCTTCCTTTTTCATCTAGTCTTTATAGCACAAATAAAAGTTGAAGTTACATTCAGACTTGAAAGATATTTGAACAATAAGAAAACATTTTGAAATGGGAACAGGGAAGGAGGATTGAAGGGTTAGATCCTTGTGCACTGCACACATCTCTGTGTTATGTGTATAGTGATCAGTATTGTTATACCCTTGCACCTATTTAAATAAAAATAATGATTAAAATAAGTTAAAATGCATTTCAGGAGTCAGTCAGTCCACTCCAAACATCAATCAGAAGAAAATTATGAGCATCCTATTAATGGAAACAAGAGAGGAAGTTCAAGGTGAAAAAATTAAGTCTAATTATCAGTAGATCTAAAAGTTTGTAAGTGGAATCTTAGAAAAAAAATGAGCTGGAAATGTACAGTTAGTATTTTTTGAGGAAAAGAAGAAAGAAGAAGGTTTGTAAAGAAGAAAGGATAAAACCCAAATATGGTTATAATAGTGCTATTCACCTTTTCACGTGTTATGCTCACTTGTTCTTGTTTGGTGGCAACTCTTTCTTTACTTTTCGATATTATGACTGGTGCTTTAGGTTTATCAGTAGAAATTACTACCTTAGGTACAGAAGGTTTCATATCTTCCCTTATCTATTTTTATGGTAAAGAGAAATAATAGTAATTGATTATGCCTGTTGTAAAGATTGCACAACTTTTTTGGAAAGCAGGATAATGTTTCTAAATGTATATCAAGAAGAAAGAAACACGACTTCAGAATTGGAATAATATCTTTGTACACAAGTTGTAGCCCATCTTATATGCTGAGAGAAGTTCATGCAAAGTCATTAAGATATTGCATTAATTTTTATTTCAACGATAGAAGGAACTTTGTACTTCCTGGTTTGTAATGTATAATTATGCTTTGTATAAACTGTTTGCATAGAAATTAGTATTATTGACTTAATAGCTAACCCCATCAGCTGAGTGGTTCCGCAATATGCTCTAACAGATCAATCCTCACAGAAATGTAAACAGCAATAAATCAAGCTCCACACTACATATCAAACCAGGAAAAACAACCTTTAAAATTTATATTCAGAAATCTACCTTCAGAGATAAATTTGTCATTAAGCATCAGATGCAATTCTGTGTGCTGTGGCAATAAAAGCCCTAACACTTAAAGGATCTGTAAGAAGGGCTGCTGACTCCTCTGCAGACAGAGCTACTATGAGATCAGTAGAAACGGACCTGCAGAGATTTTGGTCTGGAATACCTTGATTCACAAAGTTTTTATTTAGTTATCTTCACTTCATAAAGAAGGACAGTAAAGTTATTTAACAGATTTTACAAAGCAGAGTATCTCTATAAACTAAAGATTATAACATTTATTTACCTGTTCATGAGCAACGTGCACTTGCTCATGTCTGGTAGATATTTCTTCTCTAGCTCTTGTTATTCTTTCTTGTTCTTTGGCTTTGTCTGTGGCAATTATTACTGTCGGTACTGGAGTTTTCTCTGGTTCTTTTCTTGCCTAGGTATTTACAAATAAAGAACTTTATATTTTGATTTTAAAATATAAGGTATGTGATTTTCAATATATTTGGAAAAGGGCATAGAAATTGAAGTGAACAAAGATGTCACATTCTGTATTTTAAAATCATCTAATATGGAAACAACAATAACAACATGATAACATAAAAATAATAAAATAACAATAATAACAACAAACATTTAACATAAAAATAATAAAACATTGCAGAAATGCTTGGTTTGCTACTGAAAGCAGTACTAAAAAAAATTGGCTCAGAGAAAAACTGTCCTGCATTATAAACATAAAGTTTTGAGAAAGTGTAGCATATTAAAAATGAGTTTTATGAAACTTTCATTTGACAAGACTTCAAATGCCAAGTTCAGATTAATACCCAGGTGAACTTCTGTTTCTCAGTGCTTTAAAGAGAGGTTACTCTTCTACTATAATACAAATGTAATGTTGGCTATGAAAGCTCATCTTCCTTTAAATCACATTTTTCTGATAAAATACGTGTTAAAATAATCTGAATTAGAATCACACATGGGTATTTTCAAAACTGATTGCAATGCAGACTGAGTTTTTTCTCCTTTTTTTCTGATCCCCTGTGCTGCCAACGAACAAAGCAGGCTACAAATGGCAAGCTCAGAGACAATACCAAAACACATCGCCCCACCCCCCAATAAAATTTAAGAACTAGTTTCTTCATGTCAATTCTTGAAATTATCAAGAATACTATCTAATAAATTACTATATAATATATGAAAAAAGAGATGTTTGTCAAGGTTAATGTTTTGCAGCTTTGTCACATCCTTAGTGAAATAAGAAAGACAGTAATCATAGAGAAGAGACAGAAAAATGATAGCACTGTAAACTGGAAGAGTGAGCATGTTTAAAAGGGACAAATAATAACAGTATCACATTTGTCTTCTTCATAGGCTTGTCTTTTGTATGAGATATCAGATTTTTGAACAAGGTAGAGCATAAAAATCTCAGGTACAATCTGTATTCACCTTTTCAGGAGAGATGTGTCTTTGTTCTTGTGGAGTTACAATTCCTTCTCTAGTTCTTGATATCACTGTTTGTTTTGTGGCTTTATCACTGGTAACTACTACCATTGCCTCCTTTTTCATCTGATTTTTGTAGCAACAAACAAAAAAAACCAGAGCCTTAGAATTAATTTTAAAAAATTGATCATCAAATTAAGAGGAGAAGGAAAAATAAGAGAGGAATTCAAATAAAGGAAAAATACTACAGGAGAATTATTTTATTCTAGTGGGGAAATTATAAATGAGATATTAGAGAAAAAAATCTGTCATTGTAAGAATAATGTTAGAGAATAAAGGAAAAGAGAGAATAGAGGATCACTTTCAGAGAAAACATCCTTAAACTTAAAAAGAGTAATTAGTTCAATCCTGTTATGATGGAATGCAATGCTGTAAGTGAACCTGAGCATTCCTGGACATTGAAGTGTTCTAAATGAGTATGCATGCTTTTGCAGTGCACTGGGTAATATCTTGTTAATTTCTCACAGTGAATCATGCCTTGTTTGCGTGTTGGATGAAGGGATAAAGGAAAATCATGGAATGTCTGTGCTCTATTTCTACCTGCTCATGAACAGGCTGAACGTGGACTGCAGTCATTGCTGTCCTTTTAGAAGTTTGCTCTGCAACACTTGGAGCTGGTTCTCTCACCATGGCTTGATCCACAGCAGCAACAACTGTGGCAATAGCTGCTGTTTTTTCACTGTCCTTTCTCACCTATATTAGTCACATCAAAAGACATTTTTCCATATTTTGCATACATTCAGAAGAAGCACAAAACAAGAACAGAGACAGAATGTTGCAAAGAAGCATTTCCATATCTGCAGCAGAACTCTCTCAATAGCAGATGCACACATGGTTTTGCACACAGCTTCTCAGACTCCACATAGCAGATCTATCCAGCAGTGGTGAGACCCCACTCAAAGCAAACCCAATGTTTTTTCCAAAAACAGACTTTACCTCTCTAGCACTAGTGGCCACCTCGCCAGCAGTAGCGCCGGTAACGGTAACTTGTTCTTGAACCCCATATCTCCCCTCCCATCTTTCTTCAGTCACTTGGGTAGTGCTTGTAGATACTCTTGTTTCCTTCATCTGGGCTTCTGTGGTTGCAGCATACCCTTCCTGCTTCCAAGGAGGAAGGACATCAGCCCCAGCTGTTGTCACTACATGTGGTTTACGGATTGGAGATGGAGATTTCACTGGTCTAATAGGTGATGTGGAGATTCTTCCAGCAGGAGAAACTGACCTATTAAAAAAATAGAGTATCAATATCATTAATCCACTGCCACAGAGTGATAACTGTATAAACAACTTTAGCCTGAACTTGTACTCACTCCCCATATAGGGTATTTCCAGTTATGTGTAGTTTGATTTTAAGAAAGGTTTTTGAGAGGTTCTACTTGTAAATTACACTAACTTGTTTTGTTTGCATTGTGCCTAACTGTTGTCATTCTCGTAACTTTAACAAGTTTTTTGTAGTAGCTTAGTTTCCAAAAATAAATAAGGACAAGCGGCAAAGTCAATCAAATATATTTGAAATAGAAAAATACATCATGATTTTTACATTTACTCTATCCTAATTCTATTACAGGAATGTTACAAAAGGCTCACAGGCTGTAAATTCATGGTCCAGTCTCTGCTGGGACACAAAATGATAACTGTAACCAATCTTTATAAAAATGTCATGTGGCAACCACCTAGCAAAACAACTGGATGTACTCCTGTACTACATCTTATTTTCATGTGTCACCCATAACCCAGGCAAATTTCTTATCAGTGCCTAATATTTTTCCCTCCACTTACATTTACAGATCTCAGACACAATAATTTACATCCACTTGGAAAGTACTACTTTCTAAATTTTGATATTCCAAAAATTCAGTCCTAATCCTAGCAGACAGTTTTAAAGCATTTTCCAAAATTCTTAAACTGGCTTTCTAACTTGGAATTTCTTTGAGTGGAATTTTTCACGTTGTATTTCCCAGAGAACGTTAACAAATAGCAGCAGTAGGGGGCAGCATCATCATATTAATTTTTAGATTTAGTTTTTTCTAATGTCTTGTATTTCTAAAACGGATCTGACTAGCAAGGGAGGACAAATTTCTAGTTCTATATGTGCACTAGATGTCGCTATTGAATTTATTTTTTTCATTTATGCAGTTTTAGTTACTGCTAGTTGCTATTGATCCATTTATTTCTGTCCTTTCAAGTTATTATCAGTGGGGTAAAATTCACCAGCACCCTCAGCTCTGGCAAAGTAAATGGGGCTCTTCTGAGCATTCAGCTTGGAGACATTCCTTCCAGGATACTGAAACTGCAGGACTTTCAAAACACTCTTTGCTTCACTTGCCCCTCAGCACAGACCTCATGGGGTCTCCCAGACCACAAGCCTTGCTCTTCAAATCACTCACTTTCCCTCTCTAGACTTTCTACACAGCAGAGATAAACTTCATTTTTGCATAACCACATTTAGTTTGCCTACCTTCAAAATATTATTTCTGTTGTTATTACCAGCACATATATGGAACGTGACACATATATGGAACGTGAGCTCAGGATTTGTTGGTTTTTTTTACATATCCTTTCATTCTCTTTGCCACTCATAAGCATCATTGCTCTTTTCTCTGTTCATCAAAAATAATCAAAGGCCAGCTGCTCTACTGTTTTTTTCGGTTGCATGATGAAATGAGCTGTGGGCGCTGCTTTGGCTCTATGTAGAGCAATCAAATGGGATTTTCTACAACCAGGGACAGAAGTCTACATAGGCAACCGCACTTCTATAGCAGTGGCAAATATAGCACATTACAGCTCACCATCAGAATAAACCCAGTCACTAATAAGTCGGTGCATTCTTTCATTTTATACTATGCTGTCATTCTACAATATAACTTCTATATGTAAAAGTGATTCCAAAAGCAGTATTTTCTGAAAGAATAGTAATTTTACCTTACTGGTGAAGGTGTTGGTGCTCTGACATGTCTTACAGGTGAGGGTGATTGTCTAACAGGCGATGGTGATTGCTGTCGTGCCATTTGTGCTTTTGCAGCAGTTGTTGGGGTTGGTGATTTTGATGTAGGTCTAGGAGGCATTCGTGGAGGTGCCTTGTGTGGGAGCTGTTGGGGGGTTGCACCTTCTATAATCATCTCAACACTTGTAAGTGATCTGGCATCAAAGTGGGCTTCAGTCTTCTACAATGAAAAACATGAAAAAGAAGAGCAGGGTGAGGTACTGTAGAAGCAGTCATCCACTAAAAAGCTAAAAAAGCCATATCCGCTTTGTTTTTGAAAATTATACCTTTTCAATTCTGGCTTGTCTTGTTTCTGAAATCTGAGCAGTCGAAACAATTGTCTTTGTCTTTTTAGCAGGAACGGCTTCTTCCTCACCTTTTGAAAGAAAACGTGGTCAGAAAAATTGCATATGGCAACAACCAATAAACAGAGAAATAAATGAATGGTCAACTCCAAGTATATAAAATTTTATATATACAAGAGAAAAATAATTAAGCAACTGTCTGTTTTGCCTTCAATATCTTCAGACAAATAATTGTGAAAACAGTTGAAACAATATTAGAAAAAAACTCAAACAAAGCAAAACAAAATACGTTCATTATAGGTTCTTCATACCAGAACTAAATCTAAAATGATTACGGAATCTCTAAGCCTGACAGAGGTGAAATCCAAGCAAGATTGCTCTGAGTAGCATGATTCTCTGCTGCAATTCTCTATGAACCGTCTTCATCCTTACCAGCCTCCTTCACAAGACCATGTACAGTTATGCACTCTAATACACCTATTCTATCAAAGCCAACTTACAAATAAACGTTGAGAGATTTACAGACCAAAATGAGAACAACTCAAGGTATCCCATGCTTTTTCCATGAACTGTATCCTCTGCTTAAAGAAGACCCATTCTGGAGAAAAGGTCCTTTTGAATCTCAGACAAAAATCTTTGGCAAATTTTGTCAAAGACCCTGCTTTTTTTCACAGCAAGTTAATAACTCTCGAGAAAGAAGTTATAAATTAATTTGTTGATATAACTGCAATGAAGTGGTGCATATTGCACCACTGCCATCAATGCTGTGGTTTTCATGGCCTGCAATTTCAGTTCTGTTACCTTGAATTAGCAATTCAGCTGTTGAAGTAGCACGTCCCACACTATTTGTGGCATTTACGGAATAGGTGCCGGAGTCTTCAGGATATGCTTCTGCAATTATTAAGCTGTAAAGGTCTCCTTCGTGTAAAATTTTAAAATCGGGGGAACTTTTAATTTCTACTCCATCCCGATAGAACTTCACCACAGGTGTAGGGATTCCAGTCACTCTCACGTCAAGTCGAACTTGACTTCCCTGTCTTGCAGTCATGCTCTGTAGTCGTTGTGAGAAGTTTGGTGGTGCTGTTCCAGCTGCAATTTTATTGAAGAAATAAAAGAAAAACAATAGTGTCTGTTAAAGAGAACAGCAAGTACTAGATACTTTCATTACTAGAAGTGCACGAGGTCTATTTCTTCTTCACATGCTACTAACAAATGATAGTACCTTCTGAAACATTAAAAATATGATTTCTGATTACATCTATGATTGCAAATGTTTCTAGAATTACAGATACATTGTTTGTAACCATAGATGTTAAGCAAAGTCTCTTGGTATGGCCCTTTATGTGACTTATTCTGTAAAATATCATTGCTACCGTTAGATATCATTAATGGCTCCATCCTGCAGAACTTCATCCTTTCTTTTATGGGCAATTTCAATGTCGCCAGTATGAAAGACCATAAGGAGCTACATTTATATGGGCTGAGCCAGAAGCTTGTAATCATGAATAAGAGCTTGCAAGATAAAGATTAAACTTTATACATTTGAAATGTAAAGGACACTGTTAGACATAACTGGTGAGAATACATGCTGAATTCTAGCATTCTAGAAACCACATTCTGCCTTAGGAAAAGGAATGTGTGTTGCTATTTTCTTTGCGGATCATGTACTTGAAATCTGAGCTATTTCATGATGTGTTACTCTTCCACCACTTCCTCTCTGCTAGCAGGCAGAGGTGCCTTTCTTTAGCTGCTCTGTACCTGTGACAAGCAGCTCAGCAGTACTAGTCGCTTGCCCAGATCCATTGGTGGCTTGCACAGTGTATCTCCCGCTGTTGGCTTCTGTCACGGTGGGGATCACCAGTTTAGCGCGGCCATCACTAAACGAGATCTGCGCACCAGGCAGAGTTGCAGCAGAGAGAACCTGGCCATCCCGATACCAGTTCACCTCAGGAACTGGGAAACCTACAGAAAAAGGAACACAAATGGGGATTAAGACATTATGAAATGCCAGACATAAAAAATTACCAAAACGTATACATGGGTCCAGTGGCACAGTGGCAAAGGAATTTGCTTTTAGAAAGGTCTCCAAAATGCACAGAGCAACAGGGCAGCTGCACTGGCTCCTGTGTTTACCAAATCACTTGAATAATGAGGCAACTGTAGTGTTTAGCAATCTTATTAAGAAATAGAAATTCGAAAAGAAGATCAAAATCAGGAGGAGGATGAATTGATTCATGTGAGGTATTTTTAAAATGTATTTGCTAGTATCTAAATAGGATTGCTATTTATCCAATACTCTATCCAGTCCCGTAGTCTGGGGATAATGTAAAGATCAGTACTTCAAACCAAATGAAGAGTGTGTTCTAACAGTACTAGGCCTTAGAAAACAAAGTGACAGAAAAAAGACAGAAATGTCTACAGTAGACATTAAAGTCAAATGCTAGCAAAATTTTTGGGGTTCTAATTTCTTTTTATGGAGTTTCATCAACAGCAGTCATCTGTTCAAACATATTATTCTTTTTTGTCAGGGTCATGAGCAAGAGTCATTGGGTCAGAAATGTTTCAATTACAGCTGATTTTTGGTTTCAGATTCCCTGTGAAAATTCTCAGTGTTCTACTTAGCCAAATTTATTGAGCAACTGAAATCCATTTGGTGAGCAAGGAAAATTTTTATATGAACTATATAAGGAGAACAGGTAATTTAAGGAGATGGTTCCAGCTCAAAGTCTGTTTTGTAGTCCTAGAACATAATTTTTTTCAGAATTAAAATCCTTGCAAATTCACTTCATGTTTATCTCCACTCAACCCAAATCACCAGTTGCACTGCATGGGGGCTCAAGAATGAGACCTGAGGCTGCATTTACAGATGAATTAATTTTCCCAATTCTAATATCTGTGGTTTGGGAAGCCCCAGGTGTGCAGAATTCTGCTTTCTTTCTAAAGTATCCTTCCTATAAACAGATACATTATTAGGGAATTTAATGTGCCGGGAAAATGACTGTGTGGGACTAAAGTGAAAGAAAAACTGACATGTAAACTGAAGCTTTCACTGGTTAACTGCACTCCCATAAGACTCGATTAGAAAGTTTAAATTCTTACAGTAAAGCTCTGATTTTAGAGAAATGTAAACCAGAAAAACACACAGAGAAAGAGAATGTGGACAGTTACAGAGAGGATTATAAATCAAAAGGGTAAAAGTACATTTAAGCATTGTTAATTCCACAGATGGAAGTTATCAAACTGTCCTGATGGGATGGTATACTTCAATTTTGTGCTATTGGTGTAGGGTAGCTAAGGCATTATCATCAGAAACTTAAAGCATACAGCAGACCCCAGTGATTTCATTCAGAGCTATGGCTCTTCAATATTTGTGAAAATTAGTTTAAAAATGTTTTAAGCTGGGCAACCCCCCAAAACATGTCCTCAACAGTCAATTTCTTGAAACCTTGTCAAAAGTTCTATTTTCTTGTGGTGGTATTATATGATAATTAACAAAAAACGTGTTTCTGTGGCAGGTTGAAAAAGGCATGCACTTTTAAAATTGAGTCTATTTTGATGTCTCAAACTGGGATTGATATAAGGGATCCAAAGCTAGAAGTAGTTTTAGAAATCTGAGCCCAAGCATATATTAAAAACTCAACTCCACAAATTTACTAGCACTCTGCTAGTCCCAGGTCACAAAGCTGGTAAGATCTGACTCAGATTATAGATGTATGTACCTGGTCCATATGGAGTAGGGATTTGCTTCTACATGTCCCAAAATACACTATGATTTGACTGTTAATTATTAGGACAATCTTTTTTCAATTTAAAACTGTCCAGGGGGTTTTTTTAACTTAATGCCAAAGAGAAGAAAATCGACATGAAGTGCCTCAAATTCACTGTTTGAGTAATTGTATTCAATATGATTCTCCTGACAATGATGTGAGAGGGACTGCCAGCTTGTATATGACGTGTGCTGCTTTTAAAAATAAGCACTATGTAAAGGCTGTCTTGCACATAAATACCTGAAAATATCAGTTCAAAAAAAGGTAAGCAGTGCACAGGTTAATTCTTTATGAAAAAATTCAAACTTGATCAGTACTGTGGAGACATGAACTTGGCAGAGTTCTAATGCCAGCAACACTTCTGACTCTCTTGTCTCATGACTCCTCAGTCACTGGTGACCCAGTAGGACTCCTGCTGTGACAGTGTCCTGGCTGCTCTGGCATTTGCTGCTTTTAATAACAGGGTTTGTGTGTTCTGTGCTTTCTGTTACATGCTGGGTATATTCATCTGATATCAACCCTTTGTAATGTGACACTTAATTCACAGTCTAATACAGCAGCACAGTTCATTTGTTCTAGTTTACACACAGCAAAATTGCATCTCAGGTGGTTGCTAAGCTCTTCTTGATACCCTTAGATTAAATGAGCTCTTCACATTTGAACTGTAGCTCTGCATCAATACTTCACTTGTGTATAATAGACCAGTGTTATTATAGATAGAGAGAAATTCTGATTTTTAAACACAATAATTAATGACAGATAGAAAGGGTAGACATTACAGCAGGATAAAGCTGTGTAGTCCTTTATTTACGCAATTATAGTAAAAAATCCTTTCCTGATTTTTATGCTGTAGAAAAACCAAATGCCAAGCCACTGTCAGACCTTTCAAACCTGGAGGATTTTTTAGGGCAGGAAAGTTACACCAGAATCTCACAATGTGAAAAAAAACCTAACAAGACTCACAAGATATTTGGGACTAACGTACAAACATGGCATAAACTATTAGAAATACTTCTGTGTCTTCACTTAGTAAGAAATCAAGTACCCATCCTAAGTACTCCATAATATCACACAAATGAAATTAGCCAAAATCACACATTGAATAATACTAGCATCATAACTTTTTCTGAAGATATTTTTAGTTATTCATAATAAGTATTGTAAAAGTGGGAAAAAAAATTCACAGAAAATTTACAGTGTAGGAGCAAGAAGAGAAAATCAGGGCAATTAATTGAAGAATAAGGACCAGATAATAGAACATGGCATGAAGAAATGTCACAGATGGAGATTGCAGGACATGTTCAAACACCTTGTGTGAGCCAGTGTTATGCCAAGGGACCAAGGGATGAAATACATGGACCATAGATGTCAGAGATCTTTATAGTTGCACAGATCATGTGTTTGCACCTGTCACAGAGCATCTGAGTAGTGCTTTGTGGTATGTGGATCATCACATTGCTAATGCCTGTAAGACAATATAATTCCACCAGCAGGAACACATGTCATTTCTCCTTAGTCACTGCCGAGGTCAGAGACACTCTTAGAACAGAGTGTTGGGTCTCTGGTAACGTTATCTCAGGGGTTAGCATGGCGTTTTGCACAAGATAGGGCATTTGAGTAGTATGTGGACTGGAGAAATCAAATATCCTTCAAATTGTGTGGTATCTTTAAATTGCATAGGCAACTTAAATTGTATTAATCCAGCCATGTGCTACCATCCTGATCACTATACACATTTGTTATTTAGCATACTAGGGTTTTCTACCCTCTTCAGGGGCCAGTTGGGCCTAGATTTTGTGCTTTTAATCTCCCTCCTAGAACTCTGGAATTAAGTAAACTTAAGGGCACAGAAAGTAGAAATACACCCTAGCTAGAGTAAAGCTTAACAAAAGGTCTAGGAAGAGCTAGCATAAAGTCTGATTTTTGCACCCTAACTTCTAATTCTGTCCAGTCATCATCCAAAGGAGACTATTCTTTCAGCAGCCATATGAAGTTCACTTATTAGCACAGTGTATGTTTTTATGCAGGTACATTTAAATGTGCCATTCAGCACTGTATGATATGAATATATATCCATATTTCAGCACTCGTCTTTACTCATTCATACCAGATCATGATCCATGAAAAGTGCCATCATTTTTCTTAGCATAAACATTAAAAAATAAATTAGTAACAAATCTCAGAAGAATGAATCAAAACCTTACCACTAATATGAGCCTCAAAGGTTGCGGCACTACCCTCCAGTGCCACAACACTTTGTAATGGCTGTGTAAATGTTGGTGCTTTCGTCGTCATCTTTACAGGCACTCTGCAAGCAAAAAAACCCCATAATTAGATAGCAATTGTGAAAATGAAATAAGTAAAGTGAAATATCCACACACTTCTTGCAGGATTTTAAGAATATTTGCAATTATTCTCTGAACAATTTAATCTTCTCAGTTTTAAATCAGCATGACCTAGTGAAATGAAAAGATTGTGGGTTTTGACAAAGTTGTATAGCAAAGTACTCTTGGAGCAGTCTTGGCTGAATTGGAGGGAAACCATTATATTTAGTGGAGCTGTGCTTTGGCATTGCAAGTATGCAGCAGTGGACAAAACTCTGCTTGACTTACTGTGTGACCTTCCACAGGTCATTCAGGCTGCCTCTCTTTGTCTGTCAACTTATTTATCTGGCAGGAAAAAACTTTCCCTGTATAATTTTTAAAAATATTTTGCTCGTGCAAAATATTTGCATTCTGCAATGGGAAGACAAGCAGGTCACTAAGAAGCAATTGAAAGAAACGTGAAAGTCTACAATAAATTTAGCTTAATAATTTCAATAATGCATTATTAATAAATCAATAAAAATAATAATTAGTATTGCATTCTTTATACTGCAATAGCGCCAAAAATGCCAAAAGACTCTATTTTTAAAGTACTTGGTAAGTAGGGAATAATTTCACATTGCAAAAGCATATTGGCATTAAACATGCAGATAATCTCCTCTTTCTTAGAGAGTATCTCAGTGGAATTTTGAATATGGAAAGACAGCCACCTTCGAAATGTGAGCTAGGATATAAAGTAGCCACTGACACTGATGGCTTGAACAACTGCAAAGCCCTGTGAAATCTGAAAGAAAGTTTGCTTTCTCTTCCTATGCCACAAGATCCTACTTTGAAATAATACACTGCCACTAGAAAAGTGTGTGTTTTGATATTTTTATATTTGCATGACCTATTTATTTACTGATGTTGAATTGTGCAGTTTTTAAATGGTAGCTATTATCTTCTTAATATTATCATACATACATTAAAGTTATATTTTTTCTCATTAAAAAATTCCATTAACAGCATATCTGGTCTCAACAAACAGGGGCTAACCCCACAATATTTCAATCCAATCTCATTCACATATTTACTTCCATTTACTTTGGCTTTTGTGTCTGATTTTGTGACTGTCCCAAGCTTAAATTAAAAATAAGAAAGTGAAGTTTCTTTCACTATGAGTCATATTTATTCTACCTCTCACAGGGGTGAAAATTCTTCATTTCATGGGTTTCTTCATAGAAATCAGGGCCTGATGCAATAAGAGCATAAGGGCAGAACTGGATATTGTACTGGAGTTTTCAAGTTCAGTTATGACTATGCTTTGAAGCTCAGCTAAAATAAATGGAAATAATTTTACAATACATCTTAACATTATGAAAGCTCATATGTATATATGTAGTTTCCAGAAGAGATCAGAAACAATTTACTTAAGACGAATTTCAGTTGAGTTCCCACAAAGTTTCTATATTTCATTGTCCAAGCAAATTCTGTTGATGAAGATCTGATCTTATAAGGCTTCTTGTATAATTAGAATTGAAAGTATGCATATAAAATGTCATGTTCCAGAAATAACCTTCACAGCCCTGAATGACAGCAGACAAGTGTTCCAGAGCTGCCGAGTAACTGATACCTTAGCAGTTGTTTCCCTTAAAAAGTCATCAGCGCTTAGCTGATACCATGTGCATTTTATCAGAGCTATTCTTGGAGCTTCTCAGTTTATCTCTCAGCAGCATAACCTTGAACACTCCCAACAGAAGGGAGTTTTTAAGTTAAGCACATGTTTCTATGCACTTTTAAAATCTTACTTGATGTCGTCTTTAGCAATAAAATACATTGGAGAAAACCTTTTTGCTGAGAGTTATCAAAGCTTACTGCAGAAATTAAGGATATAACCTTGACAGAGAATTCAAGTGTTTCATGTCTATACCCTGAAATCTAGACCCCCCTGTGAGAAAATTTATAAATAATAGATTGTATCAGAATTATTAATGACTGATAAAACACTTATTACACCAGCAGAAACATGCTACTAACCTGATCTCTCAAAGTGCCTGCAAGGGTGGGCTAAGCCCAACGAAATCTTCTTGAACGACGTCCTTATCCAGAGTAAGATTTTTTTAGACAATCCCAGCATGAGAATTGAAGAGCCTCTAATCATAAAAACAAAACTACACAGTCTTGACAGTGTAGTTTTGTTTTTTTGCAATCCCTACACCCGAGGCGAGGCGGGGAATGCACGACTGCTCAGAAGTGCTAACATAGTTGTTTGGCTTTATATACCCCAGCTCTGCTGACACGTCTGCCTCATCATGTCAGTGCTAGTTCTGATTGGTTTCCTGAAAGAAAGTGTCTTGTGAGAGGGGATTCACCCTCTGTAACCATACACCACCTGTTGGTTTTGATTGACAGTGCTAATTTTGGAGGCACAAAAGGGATTCACTGAGGAAACCTCAGCCCTTACAAAGCTTTTGATTTATAATTCAATTTAGTTTACCAAGAGCAGTTTACATTGCAAATTTCCTAGTTCATAATCACAAGACAGAGAAAGCAATAAAAAGCACTTTAGCAGGGCATATGGACAAGTCAGAAGCCATCATATCAGTGAGATTCAGCCTTACTTTCTTTCATTAAAAAACGTCCAAGCCACACCAAATGCATATGTCAATCACCAGACTAAATAAGTAAGCCGAGCTCAGACAAGTGGCTGCCCACTATTAGAATATGGCTTTTAAACTATGTTTTTCCCTGTAACTTTGAATTCTGAAATTCTGTTTGGTCATATATAGTTTTGATGCTCTAGGGTTGTTTTTGTTTCCTTCACAATTTTTCTGTTGAATGTTCCAAGCAGTTAAGCATAACAAGCAGTAGCATACAATGTGCAGAAACAAATTTTGTGAACGCAAATTGACACAGACAAACACTGTCACTTTTAAGAAAGAAGATTTTAAGTCTAACAGCTTTTTTGCTAGACCTGTGTAGGCCTTGTGTGGACCTCAGACCATTGAACAGCATACTGGTTTGTGAACTTCCACTAGCCCAGCTTTGTCACTACACAGCTAATTTTGCCTTTAGAGCAGTTGCTTCTGAAACAGACATCAGAGTTAGAAGTCTACTCTTGTTTATGGCTGGAATGGGAGGTGTTTTACCACACCACCTCATCTGCCTGTTTCTATTCCTGCCTATCTAGCAAATTCTTAAGGGACATAACTGGCACATAAGACTACTTAAAATTGCGTGCTTAAACTCAAGCATGTTCTTAGCTAGTGTGGTAAAAGGAGAGGATTCAGTCTGTGGTGCCACACTGAAAAGGACCTCCCTGAGAACACCCAGATAAGTAAGGACAGACTGGAGTTTTGTACTATCACTTGTGTTTGAAAACAACCTGAAGGAAACTTCCAGCAAGAGAGGCAGAAAATGCCAAGGAGTGAGAGTTTCATTGCTATGATTCCTGCAAGGGAGTCCTAATGTTATAGTCTGCAGATCTGAAAAAAGTAAGAAATGACATAATGCTGCAATTTCATAAAATAACTTCAGAAATTTGATCTGCCCTTTAACTTATCCATCCCATAAGGCGGCAACTCCATGGCTACCCTTGGCATGCAGCAGTATCAACAGCAACACAAACTGGAGGAAGTCTCTACAGTGGTACTACCTGAACTCTCACAGTGGCTGAAAGTCAGAGTATCATGGTACATTTTTAATTTCTTGTTACAAATAGATTTCAGAGAACCTAATCACTCTGTACAAGACTAAGTATGACAGCAAATGCAATTCTATACAATGAGGGGGAGCTCAACTAGCTTGCATTAGAAGATAAAAAATGTCCAGAGAAACTTGTGCAAATGGTATAAAATTTCTGTTTCTAAACAGAGGCCTGCTAAATTAGTAGAGAGTTGTTTTTCTCTGTAGTTAAACACTTAAATAGTGAAAAAATCAAACTTGAAGAAAAACACAGGCTAATATTTGCAAACTTAGAAAATGTAGCTAGCTTAATGATGATGTCTAAATCAACTAAAAATCAAAAAGTTTATGAACATATGATAATTTTTAAATGACAGAAATATAAAACCTATCACTTCTGAAGTTTTGAGATGGTCAGAAGTTCATATGTTTCTATTTCCATCAAGTCAACAACGACTGATAACAATAATAGTTACAAGGGAAAAAATCCTTTCATTCAAATACAAATATATTGTATTTGAAAAAAAAAGTTCCTTCTTTTTTTTAACTTTTACATTTGCTTTTCATCATCTGTTTCTATTCCAATAAAAGTTTGTACCTTCTTAAATTTTTACTTTAAATGTAGAAATGAAATTTTAGAACAGTGGAATATTTATCTGTCCTCAAGGAAATATGAATTATTTATCCTGCATGCCTTCTGTCACATTGATATCACATGATTTCTATATGTTTAGTGTCACATAGTGTATCCACAAGAAAAATCAGAAGGAAGCCTTCAGTCTTATTGTGTAGCTAAGACACTGCTGGTAAAAACTACATAATTTCTTTGCTCCAGCATCAAACACAAATCAGATCCAGATAATGAAAAAGACTTTTTTGTCGGGAAGAAATTTAAATTTGGGATAGTTATGAGAATTTCAACATCTGCTTCAGTCTGCTGCTGCTGCCTGAAGTATAAACTCTATCTTGCCAATGTATAGTACATGTAGTACAGTATAGGCCACAACACATTTAAGGAGTTGCAGATGATATTTTACACGGTGAAACATTGTGGGATGGACAGCTGCAACCTCTTTGTGGGATTTACTTTGATTAATTGCAATAATCCTAGTGACTTGATCAGTGGAGCTGCTTTAATAGGCCCACCTGAAGATGCCTTGAAAGCCGAAGACTCTAGTCAGAGGTTAAAGGCAAAATTCATTCTTTCTTAAACACTTAAAATTTCAAAGTGTTACCCAAGCAAGTTTTTACTGTGCTTTTTTTGAGAGGAATTTCCTAATTTTTTTTTCTAAATTCACGATCTTTACTTTTGTTTATCTGTCAAACACTACTATCTTGTACTACCAGTGTACTCTGCAGTAGCTGCACAGCCATGTAATATAAATCCTACTTTCCTTCCTGGTCCCTTAGTCTATCTACAAATGCCAATTTGCAAACTGTGTAAAAAGAATTAGTACCTTTCCCATTCCCTTCTCTCCTTCCATTTTTGCTGTCTCCCTTACTTCCTTTCATTCCTATACAATAACTATTGTATCTTCTTTCATTTACTATTTTCATTTTACATGCTCCTCCGATCAACTAAGCAAACCAAGAGAGTCATGAAATAAAACTTCACATAAAACTTCTCACTGAAAAATGCTGTCCTATGACATTATAGAACTGACAAAACAGAACCCAAATTATATTTATATATTATATTCTTGTTGAATTTCCAGTTTTCCAAGCATACTTTACAAAAAAAAATTGCTTTCCCTTCTCCCACCCACTTTCTTTAAACTTAGAAATAACTAAAAAATCCTAAACTGTTAAACACTAAATCCCGACTTAAAATCAAATTTCATTTTCAACACCCTTATCAACTTCTCTTTCCCTGCTAATACTACAAACAGTACTTTGTTACAAAAACTTCTAGAACTTTAAATACAGACTATAAATTGAATTATATGCGCAAGAATATCCTCGTTGTCTGCTGCACCTGGCTTTTGAAAGGCTGCTCCCTTTCCAGGTGCTTATGATTCTCAGCAGAGCCACTGTAATTGAATTTTTCAGTGCAAACTAAAATCTTCTGGCAAAAAATTGTTACTAAAGAAGCTACTGTCAATGTCTTGCAAAGTAGAAAACAAAATTCAGGTACTATGTGAGTTTTGGAACTACTTTATCTGTTTCATATGGGACCAACTTACTGGAAATTGCACATTATCAGGGTTCCTATTCACTAACTTCCTGTTGATAGGAGTCACTTATATCACTTCCTTCAAAACACCTAAGGAGGAGATTAAGAGATATCACTTTTCACAAGTTTTCCTTGTATATTATTTCTTTAGGTATCATCGTCACATGTTTATGTACGTGGAACAAGGAAGAAAGAAAAACATTGACCTTCTCATCACTTCACTTCAGAGAGCAGGCTCTACTAACAAAATCTGTCCCCTTAGACAAGAATATTCTTTTTAAGAGTTCCTTCCACAAATCAGTAATTAACATCATTGTACTGGGGACAAGTTTTATCTAACATTGAGACAGTCCTTAGCATTTAACAGATACAAATATTTCATCAATTTTGGAAACCTTTTAATAAATCTATGGACATTTGTGATTTGTAAAATGAAAATAAACAAACATACCATTTTTCATAATGGATCCATTCTCTGGGAGCACTTGGAGCAATATTTGTGTTACTCATTGGCAAAAGAAGGTTGATGGATTTTTATTTATTTATAAATACCACTTCCTACCATTTTGTAAGAAAACCATAAGTAAGAATAGTAACACAGATTTCTGGTTTGCCCCATGTATTATTTAAAGAAACACTGACACTTTTTTTCTTGAGTTATGTTTCACGAATCAAGGGGAAAAACCCACAGATATTAAACTTTTTCTCATAGTCTAACAATTGAGGAAAAGCAAAAGGAACCCAATGCTTTAAATCTGAAGAGTGTCCAATATCAGCAAGCACTGAATTCTACAATTTCATTTTTACAGAATTAATTTCTAAATAGGAAATCATATATGCCACACTATAAGATTCCAGCTGAGGAAAGAACATTAATTTTAGGTGGTATATAATTTGGGGGGAAAGAAGAGGATGGACATCTGATATCTACTTTTTCAGTCCTCTGTATGTGAGTATAGTTTGAAACACAGTATTTTCTGTGACAACTCTGAATCTAAATAACACATGCAAACGAGGGGCTTAATTGGGAAAGCTAATGGCATAGGATCCATAAGATGTTTGACACTTGTCTTCATTCCATTTTGGAAAAAATCTGTGAGAGATACAGGGTAAATATGCAGAGCAAGTACCTCAGTCTGCAGCTACTATATTTATGTGTGCATATACATAGCCTTGTGACTCTTCTGCGGGCAGGATGCCACTGACTTTTCCATAACGTCAAGCAAGTGATTTATGTGATCAGGTGAAGACATGTACATGATATTTTTTTCCAGCTCATTTCCTCTCTCTGCCTGTACTTTAGCTTGGACATAAATTTAAGTTTCTGCTATCCAACCTGCATCTTGATGGAGAAAAATGTCTAATGTTCTAATATTATGATTTAAGCAATTCTTAAATATGTTATTTCAGTGCCAATTTTGCACAGATGACATCTACTTGGATGAAGCACAAAAATGCTGCACCCCTTAAATCCCTCTCTGCTCCCTGTGAGAAGTGTGAGTGCATTCCAGTGGAATGCAAAACCAGAGTAGGTCTAACCAACGTGCATATACAGAATGACAGACTGTTGGATGACAGGGAATTGCTGAGTACATGTGGAATCTGTGTATCTGTGGTGTTGGCCAAGCCATTGAGAGTGCACTGAAAGAGAAGTCTGAGATGAGAAGTGTGAACCATTCCACAAAAGTTTCGAAGGTAGGACTTTGAAAATCTGAATCGGATAGATCAAGCTCAAGAACTGTTATTTGCAAGGGTGACTGTTTTGTTTACCGTTGTGGCAGCCAAAGAGACATCCAAAATGGAGCTTTTCCTGAACTACCTTTTTCAATGCTGCAAATGGATGACACTGTAAAAGTCCTGGTCTTTCTCTACAAGAAGCTCTGCAATAAATTGCAAAACACACCTAAACTCTGAATTCAGGAGATGGAGACAAAACTTCATCATGCTAATGACTGGCCTACAATCCAAAAGATTCAGTTCCATTTCAGGGTTTTTTAATACCCTGAATAGACACTGTGGTTCTTAAGGAATTCTATTATTGAAGAGTCCTTGACTAAACTAAAAATGTGCTTTGAAGCCAGCACTAGTATCAATTCACTGTCCACTGCTTTGAACTGCAATGGCAGGCACCAACTGGAAATGGACTGTATTGTCACACTAATCTAGTCCTGAAAGAAGAAACATTGCAGTGGAGGACTTCTCCATTATGCTGACTTAGAGAGAGAGACTTTCTCTTCCCTGAAGGCATTCCTGCTATTAAGCAAGCATTAGACAAGGTTTACTAATATAAGTAACCACTCCTCTTGGTGGCTGGCCTCTGAAAAATGCCTCAAAGCTGTTAGAAATATGATAATTAACACTTTATTTAGTAAGCTAAAGAATCCTATAGTTATATATATTTTTTAAATCCCAATTCTTTATATTAGCTAGTGGGAAGACCTATTGTTGGAATTAATACCACTGATGGAATCTGTAGCACAATACAAGAGTGGGTACAAGTGAATCACCAAGGAGATCTGCAGTTTTGAAGGGGACTTTCTTTTCTCCATCATCACCTTCTGTTAGATTTTTCCAATAACCCAGAGCAAACGCAAAAGAAATGATAAATTACTATCTAATAAATGCTGTGCACAGGTGAGTTTTAATAATGATTTATTCGTAAAGAAAGAAAAAATACAAATTAGGATCTAGATATATATGGCATAGCACCAAAAATTCATCTGTTCCTCACCCATGGCCAACATCTACTAATGGACACAGCAAACAACACAAACATGCTCAGGAATCGGGCATCTTGCAGTTCGGTCCAGTCTCTGTTCCACTGCAATGGGCAGAAGAATTGGATCATGTCTCAAACTGAAGTTAATCTCTTATGGCTTCTCAATTTCAAGATGCACTCCTTGAAACCAGAATTTCTCTTTAAACCTGTTTAAAAAAGGTCAGTTAATATTGCCCATGTTTTTAATGGTGGCACAGTCATTGGTCTTGTGAAAATAAAAGATTAGAGATCACATAAACAGTGATTACAGAGAGAACATAAAATATTCTAAATCTCATCTTACTGACCAAAAGACACTTTAGCTATAAACAGCAGAAGAGAAAAAAACTAGGATAAATCTAACCTTTCCATATGGTCTACATGTTTTAATCATACAGAATTCTTTATCTGACTTAAGTAACATTTTGATGATCTTGCATGTCATTTTTTACTTAAGAATACCTGCCCTATCACAGCAATATGGAAAAAAACTTTGGACAAAATATGTGGGATCAATGCTTCATCAGCTGGCCATGAGACAAAGTGTGCAGGCCTCTCCCAAGGAAAAGGACAAAGCTTTGGAATCAACACATGCAAAAACTTTCCTTTACATGTTGTGTTACACCTAGATAGATAAACCTCAGAAGTTTAAAGATTAAAAATGCGCTTTCTTTTTTTTAATCAGAGCCTAAATTCATCCAGTGCTAAAAGTCACAGGGATTAGTGACTTCACGTATCTCATTTATTTAATCTGAAATTGCACGGTGGGAAGTATTGCTATCTTTAATCGATTAATGAACAACAATAGTTCCTGTCTTATTAGGATTGTGACTTATTCTTCAGAAAAGAATAAGTTGGGTTTTTTTTACTTGCCTAGTAAAAAACCTCACTTATATATTCTGTTCATAAAACTTCACGTAGCTCCATCAATTTGAACTTTTGGAATACTTTGTGGTTTAAGCTTTTCAATCTTATATTAATATCTAAATTAAAGTGCCTAAATTTCAAATAAATATTTTACTAAACATAAATACCTTGCACAAGCTCAATTTTCTAATGTATTACAAGTTCTTTGATCTAAAAATTACACATCTTTTGATGAAGAATGAAGTGAAAAGGGAAGTCACATAATATGCACATAACGTACATTGCCCTGGAATTCATAGATTAGCAAGAGAGTTTGATGTGTGCTTTGTAAATTAAGGTCCTTACAGTTGTTGCAGTATTACAAATTGTAGCATGGAGTAAGATCCAAGTTACCTCAATGGAGTACCTTTAGCCACTGGCCTTTCATCTCTCTCTGAGGGTGTGTACCGGGCTTGTACTAGCTCCCTTGTGGTGACATTCACTTCTGAAAGGTATCCATCTTCACGTTCTGGTTTAGCCTGAGTTACACTGGAAGTTTGGGGGGGTTTATTTTTCTCTGAAACAAAATATGTACATTAGTGGAAACAAGTTGCTCATGTAATAAGGCAAGAGTGTGCCAAAAGCATGCAGCTGGCAGGACGAGTCACCTATCACTGTCACGAAAGCAGTGCAGTGTGCCTTTCCAATTTCATTGCTGGCGACACAGATATATTTCCCAGTATCAGCAGGGACAACATTTCTTTTTAAAAGGTAATAGGTATCTCCTAATTTCTCAATCTGTAAAGCAAGAGAATGCACATAAGGTATAATTAGTAGCATAAAGCAATATAAATTAACTTTCTCCCAAGAAAAATTTCAAGAACATACACTGATATCTCCAGATACCACTTGGATGTCATCCTTCGTCCAGCAGACATGGGGTTTGGGCTTTCCATGTATAGTGCAATGCAGAATTAAATCTTCTCCTTCTTGCAGAGTTCTGTGTCCAAACTTTTGTATGAAGTTTGGCTGTTTCCCTTGTACTAAAAAAAAAAAGAAATTAAATCAAATCAATAATCACTGTGTTTTAAAAACACAAGTAAAGCAACTGAAGAAAATAATCTGTTCTTGTAAAATTCATAATATTTAAAGACAAAGAGCCTTTACTAATGCCTGGAACTCAGGATAACTTGTTTGCAAGACAGTTAGTTGGCATATATAATTTATCTATCGAATAGAACATCTTTAGAAAACATGGATATTAAGCACCCAAGAATTTCATGCATCACCCTAGTGGTATTAGTTCTATGGAAGTGCTAAAGAATCACATTGTTTGATAAGGTATTAGGCAAGTCTGTGTGAATTATTGATTCAGTGAAGGCGGAAGACTAATTATTCCACAAAAATTCAAAGTGACAAAGGCATGAAAGCATGTTTTATCATTTTGTGCATTGTTGTACATCACACTTCTCCCTTATGTTGTATATCACACTTCACTTTCTCCCCCATTATTTTAGTTTAAAACAAATTATTGAAAAGATTTAAAAAATTATATATTTGCAGCAAATATGAAGGACAGAATGAGGCCCCTCTACAACTTTGACTACACCAATATTTTGGCCATCATTAATACTGAAACCATGTTCTACCACATCATCCAGTACAAATTTCTTGCAGATGAAGGATAGGTAAGTAATTGCTTTTCTATTTTAATACCCCAGGCACATGAGATTGATTTTGTGCTAGCCTCATGCCAACTGTGGAAGGACAGATGACACCTGAACAACTACAAGGACTGATCAATACAAATTAACCCATCAAAATTGAAGAAATTTTGATCATCAGCATCAGTTTCTACTGAATAAAAGCATTGCTTTCTGTGACTTGTACCTTAATGAGCTGTAAGGCTGGATTTATTGAATCACTGTACTACCACCTGAGGTTCCACTAATATTCCACCTATGAGGTTACAGTGAAAAGAGAAGACAAACTCAGAATTCAGACTAAGTATTCTTGACACAGGGAATATAAAACAGAAGATATTAACACAAGAGGAACACAAAAAGACACCCTACAATAAAAATGATCTTTTTGCATCTCTATCACATAAGGAATATGACCTTCTTCTTCTTTAATATAAGTTGTACCACATTTCCAAAATATTTAACAAAAGTTATCACTGGCCTTCTCTGAAATAGGAAGTTACTGAAATGTGTATTTAAAGACAGTTTGGAACTGCCATGCCACCATTACTCCACTGTTTAAGGATGAAAATTTGTTCTGTATGCTATTATGAAAAAAAAAAATCAGCTTATCTCATACAGGAGCCCATCAACTTCTAAACAGAAATACAACGAGCCAAAGGCTATTTTTGCCAAGCAGGGGCCTGCTGGCATCACGAGGCAGACATTTTGATCCCTTTATTAATAAATTCACTTCTTAGGTGAGCTCTTAGTTGCAATAAGCTTTCAAGCTTAGCTGCTTTTCTATTCTTCCTATGTACTGTAGGACTGAGGCATCACTGCAAAGCAGAAGAAGGTGCTAACCTTGTTTGACCTCCCTATTAGACAGCCAGAGCAGCTCAAACAACTCAGTTCTTAGCTGTTGAAGGTTAGCATGTGCAAGCTGCACTGCATGCCCCTGAAACCCAGAAATCTGAGATCTCCAGCTTCCCAGCTTCACTTCAAGGTATTACACCAAGTTTACCCCCCTGCTTACTCTTTGCAGGCAGTTAGGTCACAAAACAGAACGTGATCAGCTTGTATTCTAGCAGAAAACATTAAGTGGGCTTCAACCACTCCTTGGGATAATTTTGGCTGGGTTCCATTATTTGTGCAGTTGTATTACCTTGTGAAGTCGTGTTGCATCTCATACCAGAATGATTTTTACCATTAAAAAAAAAACAACCAAAAAACGGAGAGGAATGGCGACAGTGATAATGATTAGACCACATCTTGGCAGCAGAGCATAAAAACTGAAATGTTCAGTTTCTAGAGAGCAAAGGGAAAAGTATGTGCAAATAAAACCATGAAGTGACAGTTCCTACAAGTCTTTCAGGCACAGGCTTGACCTCAACAAAATCTGCTGTAAAAGATGATTTTATTATCTGACAGCAAACTTCAAAATAGAATGGATGGTTAAATTTCACCAATGGTTTTCACCATGATATCATAGCAAAAACTCAGAATACAACTTGTTAGTTGCAAATTATTTCTTGGCTGGATATCCCATGATTCACAAAGCTTAGAAAGAACAGATCCTTTCCTCTATTATGGGAAAAAAATAATCAGGCAGCCAGTGGTACTGAAATCCCACTCTTACAGTTTCAGACAATAATTTTGTCAACTATTAAATATTCTGTGAGTTATCTGTAGGAACCAGTAGAGTTATGCTGCAAACCAGTGAATAAGACAGAAAAATTATCAACCTGGAGCAATGGAAAAACTGCAGGAGAAAAGTTCACCTTCATCTATTACACAGCCTCCATCCCTGCCTGAAGTCTCTCCCACACACAGGTGTGCAGGTCAAGCCGAATTGGTTTTAACAGACAGTTTTTAAATTAAATTGCTTCACAGTTATTCTTAATCTATTTACTCTAGGCATGTAATTTCCAGTCTCTGGTGTCCTGAAATGTGATATTAGCAATTTTATGAGTTTTTCCTGTCTACTCTATGAATTTAGGCTAGGCAGATTTCCACCATGCTGCGTAGAGACTTTGGATTTGCTTAGCATTACTCTAAATCAACACTGCACTTTATTGTTTTGAGATTTTACCTCAGTCAAGCTCCTAACACAAACAGAAGGACTCCTTTATTAGGAATATTAAGTGGGTCTCATGGCCCAATGGATCTGAAATATCCACAATCCAGAGCTCCAGTCTCCTTGAATACCATCCTCTTTAAAGTCTTGGCAGTAATTCTTTAAGACTCTGTTTCTCTGGATCACAGAGGATAATACACACACAAAAGTTACTGTTTTACCATAGAAAAGTCTCCAGAGGAAGGTGCAGAAGTAAGCATACCTTACCAGTCATTTGAGAGGAACTCACCTTCTCCATTGCAGCTCCAGCCACATCTGATCCAATCTGGGTAATGATTCATCCTCCCTCTGCCTACTGACTCAAACCTGTGACCTCAGACTGGCTGCTTCTCTTGAAAAATTAAAATGATTAATTCCTTTCCCCCTCCAAATTTAGTTACCCCGTGTAAACACCCCTTCACACAACTCCACATCTTGTAGCCAGGCAATATCTTTCACCGTTTTCTTAAAGGGTGTCTGCATAGGGGAAAGAGGAAGGGAGTGTAGGTTAGTTATATGCCAAATGTCTTTCTTTTAAGGATGGTGGGACTGAAGCTTAAATCTTGACTGTATGGGAGCCAACAGGAAGATGCAAACATTTTGGGATCTTGAAGTAACTATAGGCTCAAAACTGTGACTGCAGTGAGAGGAAATCCATATTGCAAACTAAGAAAGATCCAGAACAATACAAAACACCCAGATGTATTCCCTGCTTTACAGTATGGTTAAAAGAAGGAGGAAGTAAAGCATGCATAGTATAAACTATTAAATAATCCCATGAGAGTGGGAAGAATTATGTTAAGATTATTGCTGCAATAGAATGAGTGGGTTTTTCCTTCAAAGAAATACTAATACTAGTGAATCATGAGGCTACATCACGGTCACTCCTGTTGTATTTTTTTTAGATTATCTAAACAGAACACAGCTGGAATTTTACAGCACCTTTTTTAAGGACTCATTTGAGTCCTTAAATAAAGGGTATTTAAATCCAGACTGCCAGCACAGCAGTAACCAGTGTTGATTACATCTTTGTTTACACAGCAAAACGTTAAAACCATGAGATTTTCAGAGTCCTGCTGTGAATCCAGTATCTCTAATCACTCTTTTTGAAATCTTGTTTCTTGCAGCAATTAAAATTGTGGCTGATATCCACACATCCATTAAAAATGGTGCATTTAAAGCTGTTCCTGATTGAAAGTAGATGCAATACCACACTGACAAAAATCAACTTTCGTTTATCTAAAATTCACAGAAATGTTCAAAGTTGCAGAGGAAAGTTTTAACAAACAAACAAACAAAAGTATTATATACTTCTACAATGATTTATTAAGATCTAAATTATGTTTATTGTGAAATGGAAAATTGTGAAATGGAAAATACACTGCAGGAAAAGAGGTGAAATTGATACCTGAGAAAATTCTTACGAATCTACATTTTTGGGAGATGACCGAACTTAAGAAAGTGGTTCATTAAGGATAATACGAAGTTAGAGCTTACTCTGTTCCCCCATCTGTTCACCACTTCTTCCTCCTGCTCCCTCTCGTTGATGCAATGTTATATCACGAGAACTTCTTTTTCAAAGTTACAGGAATCTTTTAAAAGTTGCAGTCACTGGGGCAAAATATCTGACTGACCCTCGGCAATTACAATTGATACTCTTTTCACAGCATGCTACATAGTAAAAGGTTTCCTTTGTTCCAGCAAATTATGCGAGAGAGAGTAAATGTTTCCTCTTTAAAAATTTTCCAAAGCAATGCAATTGTAACATGAAAGCTGGTAATCAAAAGACGCAGGAAAAATCATGTAGCTGTGTGTCAACTCCTTTTACTGTATAAATACAACAAATATCGAGGTTAAAGAATGAAATTATATTTGTGCATTTATAAATGGAGTCTTCCACTGGCACAGTTACATCATTGGTATATAATAGTTTAAAAAATGAGGACTTTAATAAAAAATATATATTTGTGGTTGTCCTTGTCAAGAAGGGAATACAAACTATAGGCGAACAAAGTATTGGTTTGGATTTACTGCTTTGAAGTAAATGGATGATTCTGTTTGACTGACTTTTTTTTTTTAATTTGAATACACTTTTGGATATTTCCCATTTTGGTTGATTCTGTTTGAAATCAGTGTGTTAAAAATTTTAAATGTGCACAAATGCTCACTTCATAAATTATTAACTTTTTTGTTTTATACTAACGATTTAGAGGATTATTAGAAATATCTGTATCTCTAAGTTTGTAAGAAGGCAGGGAAGGAATTCCAGGCATCTATTTAAGCAGAGTGGAATGCTGGAATGTCTCATTTTGTAAACATTTGTTCTATTGTGTGCTAAATGCCACAAATCCTGATGGTTCTGGTTCTGTAGCACAGCCACAACTCTGCTGGAACTACAGCAGCGTTCCTTCGTGGAGACTATATGCTGGGCTGAGACAGATTTAAATCAGATCTATGTTAGTTCAATCATGAATGGTATATAACACCTTTACTAAGAAGCTTTGACCTAAAAATATTTTTTTGGTAAGCATACAAGCAAATGTGGCTGGAAAAAATACATTCTATGTTTAAGAAAAATTCCAACACTTTCCACACCCCATCACAAGAGAAGATGTATCCCAAAATATACAGTGATCTGAGCACTCTACCTGGCTTTATATTGACATTTAAATCCTACAACCATTAAAACTCTTTCCAATGCGTTGGAATGCCTATATTTTTAGAAAGCAAAACTCAGCCTCAGATCCTAGAAAAATCTTAGTAAGTTTTTATCTCAACATCGCTACATGAAAGTGGAATAAACACATAATACTGGCAGTAAAGAAACAAGCAATCTATCCATTTTGCCCTAAAGAGTGGTTGGTACATATTGTGAAAACACAGTGTAAGAAAACAAATTCAACATGTGATAATTAAGTCCAGTGCAGTCAATATTGTACTTATTTTGTGAATAGCCAGTACATTAGTGATACACTAATATAGATGACACACAGAGTTATCCAGTCTATTCTTGCAATAGGTGGCCTGTTACCTTGCACGTGAAGAATGGCACTTGAGGAGATAGTGCCGTTCAGATTTTTAGCCCGAACAACATAGAGGCCAGCATCTTTATCACACACCTTCTGAATGAACAAAGTATGCTTTGTCTCCTTTTGTAAAAGCTTTAAGTGCTCATCTGCAGTCAGTTTCTGGCCCTTCTTGTACCTGAAGCAGAGAGTCAGTTTTCAAGTCAGTTTTATCACTGCACGCCACACAGAACTTTGCAAATTCAGACATCTCTCTTACACTACAGCAACAGCGAGAGATAGAGAACACTGCTGTGCTCTCATTTCCCAGTTTCAAACTTAGTCTATAAATATGCATGAGCAGTTAAACAGTGCAAATTACCGGGTAATACATTCTTAGCAGTGGAAAACATGACTCTGAAAATGGTTTTCACCCGACAAGTTACAACTCTCACTGCAGTATTAGAGAGGTAAATGAGGGCCTGGGCCCTCGGTTTTGTGCTGAGACATTTTTGCTAATAAGGTCTTGAGTCAGTCCATATCCAGCTCATGAATAGGCTCTAGAGGATCAACAGAAAAACTTCCTAAACTTGTATCTTCAGTATAAAAGACAGCCAGGAACCTTCCTCCATCCCAGCCCACTTAACGTTTACTTAGCTCACATCATCAAATGGGATAGAACAATGCATCAGGAGTTACTTCAGCAAACTGGTGTCATATTCTAACACTTGAGGATCTGTCACCATGTATTGGTATGACTCCTGATTTAAAAATGGAATTTAGAGAAAAAATTCTGGCTCTCCTTGCCCCATGATGTTTCAGCATAGGCTACATTTAACCAAACACAAACATGAAAGCATTTTTCCACATGTGTATCCAAAGAAATTTCTACACCAGTACAAATAATACATTATTGGTGAATTTTTAATTTAAAAACTTTTTTTTGTGTTTTCATTAATTGAAAAATTATTCCAGTTGAATGCTATATTTTTGAAAGACAGTGTATCAACAGGGTATATATTTTTGAGCTAAATTTCTGCTTTCTTACAATAAAATTAATATCTTGTTCTATCAATAATACTCCTCAATCGGTACAATATTGGTATTTAAAACAAGGTAACTTTATTGATACCAACAAAGTATAGCACCAAGGTTGCAGTGTCCAGTATTTTTCTCAGTGCCACTGAAAAAAATTTCAGTTTAACGAAAACTTATGGTTTAATTCTTAAATGTGTAATAATAATATTAACATCAGTTTTTTTTTCCAGTAAGAGGCATTTTTAGTTTTAATACATTAAAATAAGAGCCTCCATTTTGAAAGACTAATGGAGTAAGTGGAGAAAAGACAAATAAGGTAAAATTGGAGGAATACATGCCACAACACATAGAGCTATGAAAAAAATCCTGAAATCCTACCCACCTTTCAGTCCCTGTTCCCTTTAGCAGGGAATTTTTAGAGTTCAGATTTTATATTACATCATCTATATTCCTCATAAATCCAGTATAAAGTAATCTAAATAGACACATAGCAATTAAAAAGAGATAGACCATGCCCATCAATATATGATATAAAATTGATTCTCTTAATGTAGATATTTAGGTGGGTTTTCTTAACCTGTAACCTGATACATATGTGTACATGGGTCCCCACCTGTGTAGTGACTATATAAATATTTCAGTGTGCATGCACATCTATGTGAATGTCCATACGTAGTGCCCAGAGCCTGGGAAAATGCAGTTAAATTTATTTATGGTAAATCTGAAGTGTGCAATGATTTTATGAAGGCATTGAACAGGTAGAATGTCATATTCCAGAACATGAAAACTATATGTTGCTTTTGCTTAAAAACATTTGATATGTTTGCAGTAGTTTGATACTCTCATTCCTAAAATTTGGTATAGAGAGATTACTTCAAGTTGGTTAATTGCTGAAAGCAATTCTGAAGGGGGGAATCATGCAGAAGTGTGGAGTAGAAAGGATACAAGCCATTTATTCTAGCCTACAGATTAAATGATGTGGTTATAAGAGGTTCATGGTGGCTCACTACTAGGTACATTTACTGCTTCTTATTGCAAGCTACCCACCATGTCAGTGTAGGCTCTGGGAATCCCGTTACTTCTACTTCCAAAGTTACTGGAGAACCTTCCATCACGGTTTTGTTAGACAGAAGCTGGGAGAAGTTAGGTGCCTGTCCAGTTAGGCTGGCCATGCTGTTCTTTACTGAAGAACTTTTAATCTCTTCTTGGGTAACCATCTGCCTCTGACAGCTTCTGGTGGTGTCTGATTGAAACACGAAACCTGAGAATGCATCAGGCAAAGCATGCAGCCTGTCCTGGGGTTTAGTACAGTTATTCAAGTCATGCAATTTTTCTTGCGTTTCTGCCATGCTTTTATGAAGTTCATGGTGTTGTAAATGTGTTTTGCACATTTCACTCATCATGCTGTGTACTGGTTTGGCTTTTATAGGGCAGGAAGCAGTGCTAGTTTCAGATACTCCTTGTGAGCTACAAGTCAAAGGAGATACTGCTCTGACGTTTGGACCAGAATCTGTTAAAGAGACACAAAACTTTTCAAAGTGATCTGATGGGCTTTCCATTCTATTATTTGTAGCTTCAGCAAAAGCAGAATTTGTTAAGAGGTCAGAGGCTTCCATCAGTTTTACTGTTCTAGTGGTTTTCTGCATTTGCAAGCTATAGGAACTGACATGCAGACTATGAGAGCTACAACAGCGCTGCTCTTCTAGCTCTGTTTCAGAATGTAAGAGGTTGGATTCTGGTGTCTCAGAAAGCGGTGGCAAAGAGATATCATCAGGTGATATACACTCATATTCATCTCCAGAGGGTGTTTCTTCTGCCAGGAATTCAGTCTGTAAACTATCCTCTTTGGCTGAAGATGACAGCTCTGTATCCTGTGAAACAAGATCCTCACCAGCTGGGCAGATAACTGAAATATCAGCCAATATATTCCTCTCCTCAAGCTAGGAGGGGAAAGAAGAGAAAGGAAAGAAGAAAAACAAAGAAAGAGTTATCATTTAATAGATTCCCTTGTTATGCAAAATCTAGCAACAATATTTATTCTAATTTAAGCTTGATGTATTCTGAGAGGCAGAAAGAAAGGGGTCAGAAGACAATTCGTCAGAAAATGTTGCAGCAGCTTACTGGAATTTCAAGCTGCTCAAATAGATTCTAGAAAATATTATAACTATGTATAAGCATTTATTATAACAGTAACAATGAAACAAAAAGTACCTTTCTATAAACAAAGGGCAGCCTGTGGATTTCCTGTAGCTTCTGTTTATATGAGCATTTGCAAGGGGAAGGTGGTGGAGGAGGAGGAGTAGGTGGCCTAATTACATCTAAATGGGACACAGTTATATGGCAATAAAAAATATATTAACAGCCAAGGTACTGGACATTTTTCTCTGAGAAAAAGAGTTGTCAGTCATGCTCGAGTCAAATAATTAGGCCAACACCTCTATAACATTTTCCAAACTTTTTTTTTTTTTTTTTTTTTTGCCAGCTGTTACAAGATCCTCCCAAATATTAAGGGAAAAGCAATGTAAAAATGATTTCTATGTTAGCTTGGATTCAGGAAAAAAAAAAATCTCTCTCATCCTGTTTCAGAGAATTGGGCGAGGCATAAGTGCATTAATTTTAATCACAAAGCAAAGACATTATCTGCTTGTTAATTACTTCTCTGCCTCCTGATTTTGGTATGAATGTAATCACATATTTGGATTGATTTCCTTTGTGCAAAGGCTCTCAGCAAAGGTTCGCATGGTGTTTTCTTAGGTTACTCTCTAACTGCTGAGTTCTATACACAAATATATAATCTACTAAGCAGTGTTTCTATCACCTATAAACTGCCCACTCAAATAAATTGTGTGATACGCTGAAATTCATTACTTTCCAAAACAGATCTCTTTGGCAGTATCCAGTACAGGAGTGTGGTTGTATATTCGTTTCAGTTTTCTTTTTGCTTTACTGCTCTAAATATAATCTAAAAATTAGCATAAATTTTTTTTTAAAACACAGAAGTAATAGGACTTTATGTGTGTATATGCTTTTCCAAGTTATTTCGTTTGTTATTTCAAAGGAATGTGATTCATGCCAGATCTATGAAAAAATGACTGGAAGAAGGCTGGGATTTTACTGTGTGTATTTTACTAAACAATTCAATTCAGTTGTGAGATGTAGTTCAAGTTTTATGATAGAAGTGTTTCCCTCAAACATCCCCTGATGAACTCTGCTCCCTGAAGAGATAAAAGAAGACCCTGGGGAAAATGCTGTGGAAAAGAATGACAGGTGAGCTGTGAGTGAGCAAGCTGCCAGATAGACTTTGGCAGGATGGGACCAAAAAAGCAGGAGGATCAATGTGCCATGAGAAGGTCTAGCACACTTTTAAGAGGGTCACATTTGAAGAAAATTTATACTGGGAAAGCAGCTTGCAGAAGTACAGATAAAATTAGAGGTTGCTGGCCCACTATACAAAGCTCTAGTGAGATGAACCTGCTACTTCTTTGAGTGAAGTATGGAGTGATGAAAAGGGTAGAGGCATCATAGTTGCCACAATCCTCATATGATATTTGCTGTTTCGCATACCCTTGACTTCTCTCCTTGGCAGCTGAGACTCAGCCTGATGAGTCTGACAAAGCTGTGGCTTAGCAAAACAGAGCTATGGACGTCTGCCAAGGTGATTCTCCTGAGGGACACTCTTTGGAACGCTCACAAAATTTTGAGTGAAATCAGTCAATGCTGAAACTCCCACTGACTTGGAATGGAGGTAAGAAAATTAATTAGGTTTAATTTTGGCTCATCTGCAGATGACAGGACATTTTGTATTGAACTGAAGGGAATGATACTAGTTGAACTTCTACAAAACATCACTGTTTAATATCTTGCAGTATTCGTCTATGTTATCAGCTTGCAAAATGGAATTTTTAGATCTCTAAATCAGTGGATCCTACCTATCTGAGGACTGAAATACATTACTACCCATTCCAATTTATCAGACTATTTTACATAGCAAACTATTTACATTTACATCCAGGATTCCAAGACCTCAAAATATTCTTTAAGCTAAAGTAATTAATCTCATAAAACATAGGTCTGGCTTTGCTTTGCCTGTATTTCTAAGATTTCATTGATTATTTGGAAGCTTTCATATTCTTTTATTGTATATCCATGAATAAAAGATGTTTGTTTGGATTTTTATCATTCTAAATGCATAATCAGTCTTATCTTCTGTGAATTTTCTTAAACATGGATGCAATCTCTACTTTGGATTATTTATGATCTCCGATTCAGAGGATCTTGGCAATTGAAGTGGAACTTGAGTGTTTTGAGATGAGGATAAAGATGATTATTTAATGGTGAGTTTTGTAAATTTCTTCTATACCAATATTACAGTAAATTGTATTTGACATGATGTCCTATGGAACTGCTGACAGCTGCAGTTGTGTTCCATCATTGTTTCTCTGTTTCCTGCTACTCGCACTGTTTTTAAACTGGATCAATGTGCTTGTTTTGTCAGGTTTTTGGTAATACTGTAAATGAGAATATAATCAAAGCTTAACGACATAACAATAGTCCTCACTCTTGATACACAGCAAGTTAAGGAGTAGAAATCCCCTGAGAGTACACAAAGATGCTCATCAATCTGATTAAATGTAAATTGAGATGAACAACACATACTTGTTTAGTGCCTGTAGAAGACAGAGTATTACTTCTCTTTTCAGCAATGCTTTCCGAATTTGCAAGCAATTCACCTGTTGCCATCTGAAAGAAAAATGTTTTAATATCCCACTTTTTTCCCCAATTAAGACCTTAATGACTCAACAAATAATCAACTTTTCCACTATAATTTAGTTCAAAATCTGAACTATGTTTGTCTCGTAGAATAGTACTTATAAATCAAATATTTTCCTGACTTGTATCTAGGTGTCATAGGAACTCTAGGGTTCTGGGAATACTACCAGCAGTCTCCACAATTACTTCCAATATTCCCTTAAGCTTTACTTCTTAAAGGAGAGAGTTCAGGAAAAAGTTCTCTTTTTTCAAGAAGGAGGAATGCTCACAAAGAGGACCTCTACATTAAGAATACTGTGCCAATAGAACCAAAGGAAATATGATAAAAGGTTAGGAAAGGAAAAGTTTTTAGAAAAGAAAAGGAGCTATGTAGGCATGTAAAAAATGCTAAAAAATAAAAATTCATGGGGAAGAATCTGTGGATTGGATAGAAGGGAAAGGGTAACTGAAAATAACTGAAAAGCAATTGACCAAGACTACACTGATAATTCCCATCTGAACAGAGGCTTTAAGAACAACCAAAAAACAGGGACCTGTCTAGAAATGCACAGAGCCTTTTAAGAAAGAGTTCTAGTTATTAAAAATCCAATTAACTGAACTAACCTGCTGCTTTTGCTCCTCTTCTTTAACAACCTCACATGCTTCTTGACCATTTCTTTCTTCTCTTTTAACAGTAATCAACTCCTCAGAAAAATCAACTTTCTGCCATGAGAAGAGAAAAGTAAGTTTATACACAGCAGAAGGTAGGAATTCTTAACTACACACTGACTTATGTTCTGTACAACAGAGAAAACACCAAAATGAAAATCTGTCATTGGCACAGGTGTAAATTGCTTATGGCAAAAATAATGCAGCAAAACCCAATTAATTAATTTTAGGACAAGCAATGACAACATTTTTCAAAGCTGACAGGATCTTTTCTGAGGTAGGGAAACTATAGAAGACTGTAATTCTTCAGTATATAAGACCAAGTATATATAACCAAGAATCTGAGGAATATTGACCAATTTATATACAGGCTCAGTAAGGGACAATAAAGGATTAAGTAACACTGATATAAGAAAAAAAAGGGAATAAACAACAAATTCAGAAAAAATATCTAGATTGCAGGAAAACAGTTCTAGGGAGGAAAGAAACATTTTTGAGTCTCTATAATCCATTTATTCTTAAAAGGTCAAAAGGGAAGAAAGTGGTCTAAGCATAAAACACAGCATAACAGAAATCTGGACAACTGTAATGTGTTTTATGATGACTTGATAAATCCTTCAGAACTGTCATGGAAGAATTACACAGATTTCAAAGAACATAGTAGTGACACAAGATAAAGAAAACCAAAAGCTTTGTAGTTACACTTTTGTGTCTTCCATATCTTTAGTTGCCGAGTCATAAGTTACAGTCTTATACTAGTTTCTTATAAGAACACGCTGCATTATTAATTTTCCATTCTAGCAATAAACAAGTAAAAAATTCCATGTGGTCTTTTCACTCTATATTTTTTTCTTTTAGAGAGAAAATGTAGTCTTTAATTTTGCACTTGAAAAAATCAAAGTTTTTTTCCTAGCATTCAGCAGCCAAGTAAAATTAGGAAAGATTAAGTGATACATTTCCCCTTCATTAGTCATGCCTTAAAAATAACAGGAAGTGAAACTCAATTTATAGTCATGGCATTCCATACAGATGGCACATGTCTGTGTAGATAGTTTGCTGAATTATTTATTCCTCAGAAGATACAGACATTGACTATTGATATATTCTGGAAATGTTCTATAGGAATATTAGTATCCGAATACCACATAATGTAGAAAAACCCCTTTCCATTCAAAACAGTTGCAGAACTACATTGTAAAAAATTTCAGTGATTTTATGGAAATTAGTCAAAATAAGGTAGTAAAATTATTTTGAAATTCCACTTCTCTGGAAAAGATGATATAATGTTGCTCTAGAAAAGATGAAATGTTCAAGCCGTCTTCTGATGGAATCTGGGTCTACTGTCCTGCACACAACAGTGTTTATGAAATATATGAATGGGGAGGAGAATGAGGATTTATGTTGAGGTTTCATTATGGTTACAGAGCAAGACAAAGCCTTCTTTCCATTTACCTAAAGATCTTTGGAATTCATTCCTATTTTTGGCATTTCTTACTGCTTTAAACTGTATTAATGGACAATTTGAGTGTTTGTCAATTTTATAGTATAATTCCATCAAAGAAAAGTGAAACAACATTCAGTACCAAAAAAAGCAGGATATTTAAACATCTTCATTTTTCCACCTTCACAGAATTAACTTGTCAGCTGCTGCTGCATGCAGGAGATTTTTCAGATATGACTTTGAGAATGGAGGAGGGTGGAATAGACAGTCTTAATTATCTACCCCATCACCCGTCTTCCATAACTCCTCCTCAGTTAATACGTTACTTATAAATACACCTACAGCAGTTTATCAGAACATGAAACTAAAAATGCTGTTCTCTTCAATATTTATATAAAAGCAAGGCTTTTCTAGCTCGAATTACTTTGGTTTAACACAATTTGTTTTTCAGGATGTCTTTTCCAAGATGGAGCCAAGCGAGGTTGGTTGGCACTTTGTAGCTCTGGCAGTCAGCTATATTACAATATCAAAGGAAGAAAAAGTATGAAGAAAAAAAATACATGTCTATATACTCAAAGAAAATTTGATATTTTCTCCTAAAAGTTTCTGGAAAGGAGTAACAGTTCTGAAAGAAGCAAAGAAAAAGAAACTTAAAAGAAATATTTAGTGCCCAAACAAGTAGCACTTCATTGATTCATTACAATCATTACCTAAAGTAGCAGAAAAGTGAACAATTAAGAATTAATTCATGCTACCATAGATGATCCTCAGCTAAAAGCACTGACTCAGACACTAAGCATGAGAAATCGATGCAGATGCAATATATTCTCTGGTTTAAAAAACATACCTTTATCTCCTTAAGTTCTCTCAGAGACCTACACAAACCATCAACAGAATTCATGATTTCTTCATACTTTGATACAGTTTTTTCAACATACTTCTTTCCTTCTTCAATACCTACAAAAGCAAAACAACACAAAAGTAAAACAGAATGCCTCAAACATGCAGACATCCGTGTAATTTGTTACCCCAAGGTATTACAATAAACACATTTTTCTGTGTTTTATTTTGCTGGAGGAATTCCCTCATTTGTAGTACACAAGTATACAAGTTTCTGCAGGTCTTCTCTCTGGTTAGCAATACTGCTTTAAAAGATGCTGACCTCATGAAATGTCCCCTAAACTCTTTGCCACATTACACAACTAGGAAGCACTTAGATCCCTGTTATAAGAAATACAAAACAAAGGCAGGATGGAGAAGCTTTTTCCCACGTAATGACTTATAGGACACCGAGCAAATTTTTTCTCCTGGTGTTCCTAATCAGCTGTTGTCAAAAATCTGTTCTGTCATCTCCTTTGCTGCAGATAGGAATGTTTAAAATATTGAGAAGGCTTAAAGAATAAAAAAGGAGAGAGAAGAAAAAAAGAAATTATCTGTGCTCTCTAAAGATTCTTTCCAATAAATTAAGAGTAATTTAAAAGCCCAGTTTGACTGTTTAATTTATTTTAGCTTTACTATTTTGATTGATAGGCTACACAAAATCCCTGCATATTTGGATTGTCACCTTATCTTTGGACAAAATAACTGTTAAAACTATATAAAAATTAAAAGCAGGGGGGGAAAAAAGGAAACAATTTTTTTTTACTTTCAGTTTTTTTGTGGTCTGTGATGTTCTACATGAATACAATTGCAAATACAGTATCTAAATAGCAATCAACATTATTTGCTAATAAAAATTTGGAAATTAAATCCTATCAGTTATTCACAGTTATAATGTAAAAAATTAATTCAACACTGAGGTATATCATTATAATATCCTCTGGCTTCAAAGGCTTGCCTGTTATGAGAGAGCTTAAGCCATGAAATCTTAACTTCAAGCTCATGAATATTGCAAGGACATTTTGATTTCAAGGTGAACTCAGGCTGTGTACAGAAAACTAAGTAAATATCAGACTGCTGAGTACTTTAATATTTTCATTTTTTGTAAACATTTGTTCTGAAATCCTTCACCTCTTCCAATCAGTAGATTAAAACAACACTTTTTAAAAATTCATTGGATTTTCTTCTTAAACGAACAAATCTAGGAGTCTGCTTACTCCCATCCCACATTACTGCATTTTGTCCCCTTAGTACATTACCAGACATCTCCTCACCATATAACCGTCTAGCAAGGTCCATAATCTGCTGAATTTTTTCTTCTTGTTGAGGCACTGCAGGTTCAATAAACTTATTGAATTGCTTATAGAGAGTGTCTATTGCTTCTCTTGTTTTGCATTCTTCAGAGTAGTTGCCAACTCTAATCACTGTTGCGCTCACATCTTCAAACCAAAATTGACACTGAGGGATAAAAAAACCTGCATTTTAATGAATTACTCTCTGCAGTTCAAATTGTTGCAGTATAGACAGGATTATTCTTAGACTTTCCATAATCATAAGCCTTAGACTTTTCCATAAGTGGCATACAGTAGATCTTAAATATTCTGACTTAAATTTGTTCATTACTAATGGTGTTTCAAGCATTAATGCTGTTAAATTTTCATTAAACAGTAGGCCCATGCCCATCTTACATGCATGGTAAGGTTATTATTTAATGTTTCTTCAAAAACATGTTTTATTTCTGAGTTCTTTCTACCCTGTATATCAATTGACTAATTTAAAAAACTTCATGTTGTGTCCTCAGTTATAGCTGTGTAAGGGCAGAACCCAACCAACAAAAACAAACACTAGTAAACAGGGTTTTTGGTCTCAGTAACCACTAAAGTCACCAGGAATCTTTCTACTGACAAGAATAGGCTTTAGAACATACCCAAAATAAACAACTTGAATTAACAATACTCAGAAGAAGACACAATCTGGTGTTCACTCAGAACCATCAGTATTGCATCGTTACAGGAAGTGGCTAAAGATCACTATTTCTAGCCACTGTTGAAATCAGCATTTAAGACTGTGCCTATTTGCTGAAAGAAATGTTTTGAGTAAAAGGTGATACTTTACACTGAGTAAAAAACAAAACCCAAAAAAACCCCAACCAACAAAAACAAACAAACAAAAATGAAAAAATCCACTAAAAAACCAGTCTTAAATTTCAGCTTTAGGAAATAATTTATTTCTGTTAAGTGGGGAGTTTGAAAATGTAAATGTTCAACAAATATTAACTAATTGCTTTGCTAGTAGTATATGCAAGAATACTGTTACAATACTGTCACAAACTCCTTTCTTTTAAAAAAGCCAATGCATGAGACAGTCCTCAGGCACATTACAGTAAAGTTATAGAAGTGTCCAATAAGAAAGACTGCAGATCAGGAAAAAAAATAGGTATATTTAAAATTTTTGACTACTAAAATAAATATATTCTTTTATCAAGGAACTGCGTACTTTACGTTTCAGTTCCATCATTACATAAAGCACAGTGGGTACCGTGTTAACCTGCCTCTCATAATTTGACAGCTATCCAAGGAGGCTTTGTGGTACTTTCTGTGTTGCCTCAGAGCTTGCTTAGGGAAAATGAGTTCATAAGTGTGATCATGGACATGCTGAATGACTGTGAAAGTCACATGGTCATGTGGAGGTGGAGACACCAGTTGCATCAATATGGTCACTCTGCATATATTTTTTCTCCCTTTCACTGCAAATTTAGAAAGAAACAATAAAAAGTATAACTTTTTAACCAATTTTTTACTTTTGGGAAGTACAGATTAACCTTGAGGCAGTTAAAGCACTTGTATCTATGCCTGTCCTGGATCATTATTACAGCACAGTGGGGATGTTGGGTTTACTAGTACCTCTTTCATCATCTGTTGAAGATGCTCCATGAGATCCAGATTTTGCTTGTAATCTTCCACAACCATGCTAAAATCATTCAGCTGTTTTTGTAAGTCACCGATTGAGCCCAAGAGAACCTGAACTTTAGCATTAGGTTCATTTGCAAAAGGGTCAATGACTTTCTTCTCTAAGTTATCCATTTTCTTCTTAAGAATCTATTTAAAAGACACAGCAATATTAAATACCACAACAAAATGTTTCTATTTTTAGAAATTTAATATAAAAAAGCAAGGGAAAACTATACAAACATATTTCTTATCCTATGTTTTAAATATCACAAGCTGCTCTTTCAAAAATCAAAGGCAACTGGAGGGCCTCTGCAAAGCTGATTAAAATTGATATAAATTATATTTATCAAAGGTATAATTGAGTTAATTTTTTTCAGCTTAAAAATAAACAAAAGTCTCTGGTAGTAAAACATGGCCGAGCATGACTTGCAACCAGAAAGGTCATTGAAGGAAGAATTTCTGGCAAATGCAAAAAATGGGTGAGGCTAACAGGGTTTTGAGGTGCAAATGAACACGATCAACTCCAGGCAATGAATACAGCCAAAGGCTCTGAAGAAAAAAAGTTCATCTTATATGATGAAATCAGAAAGACAAGAGAGTAGCTTGATGCAAGACATGATTATTTTGGGTTTCTTTAAGGAGAAGAAAGACTGGTCACACAATAGAGGCAAGAATAAAAGATTAAATAGAAAATTAAGGTGGATTAAAGGAGTGAAGTCAGGAATTGAGTTAACATCATTCCACTGAAGTAAGTAGCAGAAAACAGGAATAGAACAGTGAAAAATGTCTCAGTCAATGACAAGGAGGATATGACGAAAAAAGTAAGAGGGAAGTGTGCAGTAAATTTTGTGATGTGCCAGTCTCCTGTGATATGTTTGGCATAGGCCAAGTAATTCAACCAGTGAAGGCTTTACTAAATCTAGAATTTCTGTTACCTGTAGCTTCTCTGCATATGTATCAACTTGCTGAATCTGTATTTTAAGTACTTTCATGTTTCGAGCTTTTTCACTTTTCTTCATATAGTTAAACTTCAAATTGTTGAATTTCTTTTTGAGATCCTTAAATGATTCTCTGAGCTGCAACAGTGTAAACAAATTTGTTAGTAAAAAAAAGAAAACAGCTGTGTAATGGAAAATTTAAACACGGAAAATTTAAAATTTAATACAGAAATTAGTAATTCTATGCCATCTCATAAAGCATCCTGAGTTCCTCAGAATTTCTTTACAGTAATGGAAACTCATAATATTGCTAAATCAACATTTTTCCATTCTGAATGAAAAGTACTGTTTCCAGAATAACTGGGGCAAAAAAAAAATTGGAACAAGGATGAGATTATGGCTCAGACAATCTATGAAAAAAATCCTTTCCAGGAGCTTCCATTGCTTTTAACTAGAGATAGATGGTCTTCACATTCTTTAGTCCATTTAGTAGAAATGGTAGCCATATAAATGTCCCATTCCTCATCCTTTTTTCAAAAGTCATGCTTCTGAAAAGAGTTTCACAGAATTCACAAAATGACTAGGTTGGAAGAGACCTTCAATATCATAGAGTCCAAACCATGCTCTAACACCTCAACTAGACCATGGCACCAAGTGCCATATCCAGGCTTTTTTTAAACACATCCAGGGATGGTGACTCCACCACCTCCCCGGGCAGACCATTCCAGAACTTTATCACTCTTTCTGTGAAAAACCTTTCCCAATATCCAACATAATTCTCCCTTGACACAACTTGAGACTGTGTCCTCTCATTCTGTCAGTTGCTGCCTGGTGAAAGAGATCAATCCCCACCTGACTAGAACCACCTTTCAGGAAGTTGTAGAGAGTGATAAGGTCACCCCCGAGTCTCCTTTTCTCTAGGTTAAACAACCCCAAATTACACGTGGGCTTAATTTTCTACACTGTGCAAGTTCAAACATCTCAGTACAATTACTCACAGCATACAAAGGGGAATACAGCTCTTTGCAAGATCAAGATGCAGACTGTATGACCACCTATATAAATATTTATATAAATATAAATGAAATAATATAAATACATAAATATATAAATGATGTTATATTTGTGTATATATTATATAAATATAAATGAAAGAAAATAAATACATAAATTTTTATATCAACAACTATGCTCTGAGTGTGGCAGCAGTGAAATCCTGCCTAACAGACACAGAAAGCATCACCTAACTACTGCTAGATGTACTGCATGAGAATACTTTTACCTGTCAGCACTGACTTGCTGCAACAAGCCCAACATTAGGGAAAATTATTCTTAAAATAATATAAATTAAAGTGAATTTATCCAATTATGAAGTATCCATGTCTTTCAAGACTTTTCAGAGGAACTCATACCAGCTACCTACTATTACATCTAGTTATTTTTAATTTTTTCTAAAACTCTCTTTTTTAATTAGGTGGAATAGAGGCTACACTTTCTTTAATCTACAGAAAATATTATAAAGTGCCAGAATGATAGAAACTGCACTGATGAAGCTCTAAAAATCTGCAATTTCATTTACACACATATGGATCAGATGTATTACCAATTTATCAGAAAGAGTTTAATACATATCAAAAAATGTCATATATGATGAACATAATTTTAAACCCAGTGTTTATTTACCATGGGAACTAGTTATAATACGAGGTTGTTATATTCTTTGTTTTCAAATTACAATTATGTTTCGTTTAATATTGTCATACAAGTAGGCCTTTAATAAACTATATCTCATATTTTTCATTATCGATTTCATATAAAAAAGCTTATCAAAACCATTTAGATAAGCCATTCTTAAATGCCTAAGCATAGTTTTCCTTACATTTTTTCTCTGAAAGCTATGCAACTTCTGATTTTATTTACAACTTTAAAAACTCCTTTCAGATATTACTGTTACTTTCTAATTTCCTTAAGCAAGAGATACAAGAATCAGACAAGTATAAAACCTGCCTAAAGTCAGTACTATTTTAATTACCTTGCAATTCCATGATCACATTTTCAAATTATTTGTAATTAATTCATAACATTTGAAATGAAAGAATATAAAAATGACCAAAACACTGATTTTAAGAATTTCAGATCCTTCAGGCAGATAATATTTTGCTTGTAGGATGATTTATAAAAATAATAATAGATAAATTGTGTAAAAGCATATTTATTTAAAGACACTGATAGAAAGAAACGCAGAAGCTCTAATGCTTTAGGATCTGTTACTTCAGCCACACAAATGAAAAAAAAATTACTTAATTAATGTTAACAAGTTCAGATCATATCCACAATTGGATATCTGAACATGTGTTTGAGGCTTTTTTATTATTAAAAATCCTACAGACTTCACCCTGCCCCCCTCCTCCTTTCCTGCCAAAAAATCCAGGGAGTAGCAAAGGCTTATTTTGCAGCTACTGTTATTGGAACAGCTAACAATCAATCATGATTATTATTATTATTATATACTAATGTTAATCCTTCAAGGGATATATTTTTCATTTTCATTTCATCTAGTGAGATGTTGCCACATTATTTCATCAGTGAATAAACACACGGTGCTCACTCAGTGTAATGGAAAGGAAGGGAATTCTATCACTGGCCCTGTGATCTCCAGTTAGTTTAAACCCTTTATCCCACCTATGTATGCAGAATAATAAAGTCTATCTAAAAGCCCTCTGTTAATACAACCACTTCTGTGAAACAGCATTTTTTTTATTCAGAACACAAAAGTCTTATTTGCTGCTTCAAGTTTGTGGGAAAGAAAAGATGAACATGAGTTTATTTTAGATTATTTCACTGGCTTGTGCACATACAGACTAGTAGTGGTAATTTATAAGGCTAAAGGCTCTCTTCATAGCAGTATGTGAAATTAGATCTCCTTGTTTCAGATATGACGGCTCGTGTGTCAAAGGTCTGCAGCTGCTGTCACTCTTCTCTTTTAGCCTCAGTGGAAAAACCACTTTCAGCTCTGACTTGTACATTAGACTGCATTTGCACAACTCCTGTTGTCATCAGCAATTGTACCAAGCACAGTGCATGGCTCCCAATTTTTAAAAATTTAATCATATCTCAGTTTTGCAAGATTAAATGAGAAATACTGAGGGGAATGTACATCTAAATATGCTTCAGTGACTTCAGCCCACTGCTCTAATGGACCTTTGTACCTTGTCTATTGTGTCATAGTCTTTAATCAGGCAGCTGATCCTAACTATAGCTGCCCTGGCATGGGTGGAGAATGACAGTGGAGGAGAGGGGTTTAAGTACCAATTGCTTCAATTTATCACAGGACCGCAAAATAAATGGAAAAAAGAAGTTATAAAAGGCTTTAAACATTTTTGTTAACGGTACCGTTCCAGTAAATGCTTTGATTGCTGAGTGAGCCACTCTAGAAGGAACTTCAATGTTGTTAATCCCTCACCTCTCTTTTTCTATTCATATACAGAACTTTCTTTTTCTATTCATATACAGAACTTTTAGTAGCATTAATAATCAAAATACTCATAAAAACAGGTTGCTGAAAACAGATTTTCAAAGTCACAAGGATTAAGAAACAGTCAAACAAAAAGTGGAAAAAAAAGAGGTTCAAGTCATTAATGACTACTTTATTCCTGGGGCAACAATCAGAATAAATTACAAGGTGAGAAATGTGGCTACATATCAGTTCCTACTGACCTGTATGGTTAAAACCCATATTTCCAGTCATATCTTTCCATAAGTGTATAAATAATGACATGGTGAAGAAGAAATGAGATGACTAGGAGGAGCCGTGAACCTGCTTCTGGATCTGTTGTGTTTTATGCGGACACACATAAATGCTATTTTTAAAGTGAACACCTAAAGAAAAGGCTTTTTTAGTCACAAAAGCTATCATGTGTGATTAACTGTGTCACTTTTAACCCCCTGAACAGATCCAGTGCAGCATTCCTGTATGCAGCATATCAGTGTGCCCAAGGCTGAGCTCACAAATGACTGCAGTGCAATACAGAGGAGCTGTGGCTCTTCAGAGGCTGCTAACCAAACTGCCTCGTGAAACAAGAAGCTGGCAAATACAGATCCCAAAGACGAGCCTTCCTTATACTTCTCAAAGATGTTGAGGACATAAATACTTATTTTTGTCTTTTCAGGCTCTCTTTAAATTAGAGAAGGCACAGAAGAGGTATATATTTTACTCTTCTTCCTCCAAGACTGTTTTAAACTCATGCTATATATCCTTGTCCATAAATTTCTGTATTTGTTTCCTTGTTTCTCAGAAGCACCAATACGTTACAGACACAGGGAACTTGCTAAGTCCTCTAAGGGTCTCTGCAAACATCACTCTAATTCACATGCTGTATTTACACACTTAAATTAATCACATCAAACATAAATTAATGTAAGTATTTACAGCAGAATCCCAAATATTTTCAGTCAGCTTTAAAGTTTGCTCTGTAAACTGGTAAATCACTACTAAATTATCTGGTTGGCTGTTTACTATGTGACAGCCATGAACAGCTGCTGCTGCTGCCACATGAAATATTTATTTGCTTAGACACAGTAGATAGCAAATAAATTGTTAGTTTAGACAGGTCTGTTACATACTAGCAATATTCAATTCCTGATGATAAAATTGACAGAATTTAAAATACTGAAGGTAATACTCATAAATAGTATTCCTGAAGTAGTCTGGTGTCTGGTTTCTTGATCCCTAAAAGGAATTAGTTATAAATATTTAAAATTTAAAAAAAAGAGGCTTGTTAATGCATATACAGGTATATGATAAAGAGTAACGTATATTATAGAACACAACAGCTCTTTTAACAGTCATTCAATGCATTGAGATTCATCCCATTTACCTCATTTATATCCTCCTGAGTGGTGCAGTGTTGGAAATACTGTGACAGTTCTTCCTCATATTTCTCAGCTCTGGAGCTCCAGCTTATACTATCACACTCAAATCTAGCAAGTTCTTGCTTCAGATTCTTTACAGAAACATTCAAGTAATTCTAATGACGAAAGAGACAAAGGAATTTATCAGTCTCAGGAAATGTATTGATTTAACCAATCCAAAATGAAAGTCATTGATGCAGAACATGCAGATTCAGCCACGATGGGCTAGAGTAAACTATTAAACCTGCACTGGAAGAAGAGCAAGGACACAGAAGTTTCAGTCACTAGTAGTCTGGGGAGTAGTTTTGGGTCAAAGTCACAACTTAAACGCCGTGTCTTCTCTGAGCAAAGAGAAAATTACCTTCCCCAGCCCTTTGCCACCTGGAGAATAGCTCCTCTCTGCTATCCATCAGTTTATGGTGTCTGAAGAGCAGACTGCCAATATGAATAATCTAAGCAAGTCATAAGGAAAATCTTGCTTTCTTAACAAGTGAATGAATACAGAGCAGTGAAAATTCTTCCCTGAATAAATAATTCCTTTCTAAAATTACATCCATCCTGTCACGCAAATCAATCTTGAATCCACTGATAAGGTAACACTGTCATTATATTTTCTCTTTTGTTCTTCTGTTATCCTTTCCTTATAGGAGAATAAATCTGCAAAGCAACCTTTACAATGTAGCAGGATTGCAATGTAGAGATTCAAGGAATTGCCATCAGGGCCTGGAACTTCACAAAACATACTGAAGTAAATTAAGGTTTTTTTTTTTTTTTTTTTTTTTTTTTTTTTTTTTTTTTTTTTTTTTTTTTCCAAGATTATTTTAAGATAAATTTCCTTAAGGCTCCCTCTGTATTTTTCTCAGAGTAGTAATACATATTTGCACATCTAAAATTCAGCCAGATAAGTCCAATAATCTTCCATATTTATCCTTGATTTCACATATCAATCTACTTATACTCACAGGTTGCTGCACTGCAGACAAGATATCCACTCCCTGGGTAATAAGTAGAGTATATAGCTGTCTAATATGTGCATGTTTCTCCTGAGAATCCACAAGGTAGGCTGTAGCCTGGTGCAAATTTTCAGGGTCCCCACATATTTCAGGAATATCCAGGTCTCCTGATTTTGATAGACATTCCAGCTGAAATATACAAAACCAAAATCAATGTCTGTTTAAAATAACCTATTTTTTTTCCTTATCCTTCAGTTTAAGTAATTAAAATTGGGTTCAGATCTGAGTTTTAAATTCTACTGATTTGTGCAGTTTTAGATCCAAGATTTTAATTCTGATCACGAGGCTGATTAATCTTATTTCTTTGGGAAAAAGGAAAGAAAAGCAATAGGAACCAAAACCAAAGAGAGTTTAACTACAACGGGAAGAATGTATATTTTAAAATGTTATACTCACTTCTTTTTTAATGTGATGGAATTTGACTGTCTTGCTGAAAATCTCATCATATTCTATCATTGCATCCTTTACTATTTGATGGAAATGAATAAGTTCACTTATTCTCTCAGAATTCTCTTTCACAGGAAATCCTTTCTGGCTTAGCAATTCCAGTAATTTTATCAGGTACTCAAGCTCAGCATTCAGTTGCTAACAAAGAACAGAGAAGTTACTCAATTTGCACAAACATTATTGCAATTTTTTCTTTACATTTGATGAAGTAACCACTTAAGAGTAGTAAATTGCCTTGGGGAAAAGTCAGTGCCCTGTATTAAAAAGCACAACATTCTGTACTTTTTGGTAGGCACGAATCTCAGCTATCACCCAGCCTTGCATGAAAACAAGTCAAACATAATTAAAGGGTAGCGGCAGCGTGAATTGCTCAAACTCATAGACAGTATTCCCAGGAGGTAAAAAGGTCACTATGATGTATCTCAGCCTCTGACTTGCTCTAAATTCAAAAGCACATGCTGATGCAAAAGCTGATGCTCTCCTCGTAGCTCCACCACCCCAGTGCTTGTGTGTCACTTGAATACACAGCTAACACCACACAAGACATTCTCTGGACACTGAAGACAAAATGTCTTCACCCCTACCTTATAAACACAAACAAGCACTTCCTCCTGGAAAACTGATGTAAAACATAAAACATTAAACCTCAGACCCAGTGTCTGGCGTCAATGAGGATGTGAATCTTTACAGGACCAAACAGAGCTTTTGACACACCCTTCACTTCACTAGCTTGATTTCTCACCTCATAGTGTGGTTTCATTTGGTTCAGCTTTTTCTGTAGCTCCAAAACAATTAAAAGGTCACTTCCAAGGTCAACTGGTACTGCAAGCTGGAGTGCCTCTTGAAGAATCTCTAATCCACGGGCAGTCTAAAAGAGAATCAAAAAGTTCAGCATTTTAAACTGCAATAACTTAAAAAAACCCCCAAATTTAAAGTCAAATCTAAATTTGTAACAAAAACCTTCCTCAAACCAGGCACCCAAATGCTGTCAGTAAAGCCTCTCTGTCACAAACCTTCTGAGTGACAAGGGTGATAAGATATCTTTACGATAGCATGAAAAGAAGGACTCAGACACCAAGACTGCAGGACCCACAGACACACTACTTCTGGGATAACAGATGTGCTGGTGTACTACTGAGTTGCACTAGAGACACAGCAGCTACAAGCCTAGCTGGTGCTTCTGGTTCTGCTACTAGCCTAGCTAGTGTTTCTTTTAAGGAACACTGCACACTTTCCCTGTGCCAAGGAGGTTTCAATCCTCTTTCTGTATGAACCTGACTGAACTTCAGTATAGTAACTATTAGGACACAGTTTGGTTTAGCAGCTGTTCAGTCTCAAGAAAAAGGTGCTTTTAAAAAGAATTTTAAAAATCACTGCTGGTAAAGCATTGATTAAACATCATTAAAACGTAGAATTCAAAGTGGACTTGTATGCATTTGAGTAAGGGAAAAAAGACTGAAAACATTTCATGGTTCCTGATGACTGACTGATGGAACAGAGAACAGACTATGGACAATAATTGTATCTTATTGATCATCACTCTTTATTAAATAATACCTATAATACTGATGAGAGTGTCACAGACAAGCTAATAACCATCTAAAAATACTTGCCACATTTGCTTTCTTCCTAGCTGTTTTACTTACGATTTTTAATTGTTCTTTAAATATCTGGCACTGCTGCTTGATGGGTTTTACTTGAGTAATTTTAAAATTCCAGATTGCCCAAAGATCAGTCAGCTCTTTCCTTTCTTTATTCAGGTTAATAATGATATCTTCTGTTGCTTTTATCGATTTTTCTACTTCTAATATTAATCGCTCATTTACCTGGCAAATAAACAGACATGTTTTTTTCCACATATTTTTATAACATATAATTAGAACCTCATAATTTTAAATAAAGCTTAATAAAGCCTCAACAATTCTAGTGTAACTTTTAAAACAAAAAATTATTCTTCTAAATATACTTTTCCCTTAATATTATCTAGACAAAATTTATAAACTGCCAGATAGACAAAATTTATAAACTGAGGACATATAAATCTGGAGTTTAAAACATAGAACATGTCAGTAATGACTGAATTATTGCCATCTGATCTCTAATTCACACTGAGACAAAATAAAAGAATTTCTGACTAAACAGAACTACCCAAAATGGTCTTTTTGCAGAATAAATAGCAATTGGAAAAAAAAAAGTGAGTGAATAAAAGACCACCCCTTCGACCCACTGAAGCACAGGAGGGTTAAAGTGTTAAGTATTTGAATATTTGGTATTTTTTCCTTTTTTAGTAGAAACTCTGTGAGAAATACCAGAAAACTGGGTAATGCCATTTCTGGTTTTCCCATTTACTTTTTTTTTTTCTAAGTGAAGTTTTTTGTAAATTACTAGCATGATCCCTATATTCCAGATGTTTAAAAGCTACAACCTGGGGATATCATGGGAATGGAGTACTAGAAAATGGTGACAACATGTATCCAGGTATTTAGGGAGAAAATATCTGAAGATGTGTCAAGATTTTGAGTGATTTTGCCATTACTCTGGCTGTCTTACCTTTGCTTGGCTGCAAAGGAACACACACCCTGCAGCCACACTAACAGCCTGAGCACTTTCCCTCCCTTAGCTGTTTTTTCCATTTCACCTTGCATCCTGCTGTAGTTTACCAACACCACCTCCCCCTTCTCAGCTTAATGTGTAACTGCTCCCTAGTCTGTCCTATAAAAGCTGGAAGAACAGCTGGGCTGACCTCATTAATTTGGATTACTTTAGGAGGTGTAGCTTAGACAATGATTGCACATCTCAAATGAGCACCTCATGAAGTGTTGTTGGAAAATTAAGCAGAGATGCCCAGGCAGTGTTGCTGTTGGACAGAATGTAAAGACACCAGGAAGGATTATCCTTAAGGAAGTAGCTGTAACATCCATTTCTTTAGAACAATTCATACACTCAGTCAGTAAAGACTCCCTGCCTCTAAGTGGAAATAAAATAAACTTAATATTGTACTTGTGTATATGCTGCCTTACAAAATGAATAAAAAATTATATGGATGTATTATATTTGCGTGCATGGACTAGGTCATTAAGGGCTCTGTCATTGCTAACCACAAAACTTTTTCTATTACCATAAGCACTCAAATACTTTCTTCTTCTGAAAGTATATATCAGCATTAGCCCCTTTAAAAGTAGGTACACAGTCTATCAGGCATAGACCTAGGATGGGACCTCATCACAGGCAAGTATAAAATATTCAATATGGTTCATCAGATCATACTCACCACATTCACTAAATTAAGAAAATAGCAACCCATATTTTGGGTGGAAAAAGTCTTCTTTATAGTCTTTTGCCACTGAGTATTAGCTGACTCTATTCCAATCTTATTTTCAGTCTCTTTGTTTGTTGGTAGTGGTTTTGAATTATAGAATTCCTTTAGATTTTTAATATCATCATTTACCTACAGAAAGGCATTAAACAAATATCAAAAAAACAAATCAAAACTTGAGGTGTTATAATCAGAAGTTATAGCGATATGATAAATTTGAATAGTGCCCTCTGAATCTTCTCTTAATTTTAAGATCTGTGAGTACCTACAATATTTACAAACACCAAATAATAAAATGGTTTTAAATAACTTGCCAACCAGTAGATGGCAAGCAGACAGGTGGCAGCAATTAGCTCAATTTCTGTCACATATCGTTATATGGATTTTATGTACCAGTATATCAACGCACTGATTTTCACTGATCTGCTTAAGTAAGCAATAATCAGAAGTAAATGTAATAGAATTTTATTTGTAGTTTATCATGCAATAAATAAATCCTGTGGCTAATTTTATCTGATAAGTTCCATTCCATCTTCAATTTCTTTCTAAATATTAAAGAACAGCTACCATGTTATAGAACCTTAAATTGAATCCAAATCAAAGTGAAAATTAACTGTCCTGGACACCATTAACACAGTTACCAAAATTACATTGGTGTTGAATAGATTACAATTTGAGCTAGAGCTGGTTTTTATTTCATTTTTAAATCCAATTATATGAATTAGCATGTCAGAGGAAGTAGTGTAAGACAGCAACAGAGATTCCTATGAACATATCATAGGACAATTTTAAAAGTTATATGAAGCAAATCAGTAAATTTAATATTCAGAATACCTATATGGAAGCATTTTTATCGTGTTTATAATGAGAGTGCACATGTGTGGAGGAGAAAAATCTAAATCAAGTACAATCCTTCCTACAATTGAAGCAAATTTTTTCAATTGTAAGATTTTTACAGTCTAGTCAGAGAATAAATAAGTAATCCATACCTCTACAGCTGACTGTAAAAAGGCCACATAAGTTTCTAGAATTTCTAGCTTTGAACTGATATTTTTTTCAATTTTTTTCAGTTCTTTATTCAGAAAGTCAGCTCTGCTAGAAAAAGCCACCATCTGCTCAGGTTCCAACTCTTCCATATCTTTGATGATTCCCTCAGCTGCTTTCAGTTGACATGAAGTTTCCTTTAGAAGTAGAAACATAGAAAAAATATGTATAAGACTGGAAAGGACTTGTGAATATTGATATCATATTGTTAATTTTCATCCGGATTGCTTTCTTATGTCTAATTTAATTACTTGTTTGAGCAAGAGCTCACAATGGAGATTAAATCACAGAAATATCCATTTCTTTCCTAAAAAATGATAGGTGTAGTTATTGAAATAGCTATTTTGAAAGCTAGCATATCACAGTCCCCAGAAGGAATAGTTAGAGGAAGTGTATAGTTATAAGAGTGTATGTATCTGTGAGGGCCAAGTAGACACTGCAGCAAAAAAAAGTAACATGCTGTCATGCAAAAACTTGTCCGAAAAGACATTCAAAACTATTATAAAGTCTTGAGGAACAAAATATGTTCTTGCTTATCTGCTGCGATTTTAATATTGTTACTATGTGCTCTCCAGAATTGCTTTAAAGTGAATTTTATTTCCGCAGGTACTGTACAGATCCATGCTTTGGACCCCATAAGCTGCTGCCTGAAACAAAAAAAGAACTCTGCAGGGGTAATGGAATTTTAAGTACTGAAAATACACACCATACTCCTAAAATACACACTGCCATGTTGTTCAGCTTAGGCTGAAATATGCACCTATGCCAAGGCTGTGGAAGGAATTCAGGTGGTTTTAATCCACTTTCAGACACTGCAGGGCTGCTGTGGGAGTGGGAAAGGCCCTGGATGTGACTTAAAAATAGCCCCACGTGCGCTACAGAGCTGAGTGCTGCAGGGCTCTCGTTAAATGGCTGCTCTCCCAGCATGACCAATGGATCTCTTTACATCTCCCTTCACAGTTTCTCTAAATGGGAACTACTTCTTTGTTTTTTGCCAGTTCATCCCTTGTATTTGGCATAATAAACTGCAAGAAGGTTTTTCTCTGACTATGGCTGTCTAGAGAATTATTAAACCTGGTGCCTCATGTAAGAGTAGCAATCCACATTTGAGGAGTCTTCCTATCAAGAGCTGGTACGAGGATCCTGAGCCAGTAACAAATAACACAGTGAGATAGAGACAGCGGAGGAAAACAATGATTTAAGGACTGCAGTGTTATCTGTGGTTTTGTTCATTAACTACAATTTTAAAACAAACCATAGACATATTTTCTTTACAAGAAACTCTCAGCCTCTCACTTAGAATTACACACAGGAAACATTTGTTTCTAAAAGCACTTAACATTATTGAAAGGTTTTTTTACCTTTGTTTGTTGAGCCAGTTCAAGGTGTTTGTTCAAAACTCTTTCTGACTCACACAGGTACGAGCCAATCTCCATACCAACTGCGAGCATCGGGGCGAGATTTTTAATTGATTGTGACACCTTTATTTGAAAGTATTAATCACATGATTAATTGATATAAATAGACCTCATAAAACCAGTATAAAATGTCACTTTTTAATAGAATAAAATGAGGTAACACTTGTCTGTTTGTGCATAGATTATATTTCTTGGCACAATGTCATGGTTTAAACCCAACTGGCAACAAATAACAAACAGCTGCTCACACACACATACACCCCTCAACCCCAAATGGTAGGATGGAGAGAAGAAATGAAAAAAAGGTAAGACTTGTGCTTTAATATCATGTATAGTCAAAGAAAGACAGGAATTAAAATATGAAGGAAGAAAACTCTGCTATTTCTTCAACAGGCATGATCAAAACCCCTTCTTGTCTGCTCTCATCTAATTTTATTGACAGTGCTTTCCTTTACCCTAAATATCTGAGGCTTGTGATTTCAATGCAGCACAACTGCAATACAATCTTGCTATTATAGCCGTGGCAGAAATATTTGATTCTGATCAAGGCTTTTTTCAGAAAGTACATTTAAAGCTTCTCTGACAAAGCAAGAGACCTATTTTTGTGCAGATACATGTGCAGAATTCCCTTCCACTGTCACTAATATATTATGTATGCACAAAACAGATTATGAAGAGCACAGGCAGATGATGCCAGACACAACACACCTAGATACTATTAGACATGTGAATTTGCATCCAACGTTTTTCTTAAGAACTGGCTGCTAATTGAGGTTCACACTTTATTATATGAGGCTGAGGGGCAGTTGAACTTGGCACGAGATTCTTTGGGATACTTTGCTTTAGAGAGTTGGGATGAAAAGTTTATTGCTTGGTAGCAATATAGCAATAAGCACTCTTCACTGCAATGAACAATTGTGTTATGACACAAAGCTCTTTAGTGCAAGGCTGGGAACAAAGTGACAAGAACAAACAGTAGATTGAAACTTTAGGTTCAAATTGAGGTTTATATTTCAAGTAAAAATTACCTTCATAAATTAAAATTTGGGTTAAGATTCACAACACAGTATGGAAAAGGGCCAATTTGCAGCAAATTGAATTCACATTTGATTGAGAATGGTTCATTATAGATATCATGCATATACAAAATATCAGATTGCAGACTTAATTATTCAAACATTAAATTTGATTTGCTTTTTTTATTCTACACTCCTGGTTTCCTTCATATGAACCTTGCCAAAAGACTATACTTTTTTAATTTGAATTTACACATAGAAACTTATTTAGAAGCTATTTGTCTATTCCATCTCTAAAAAGTCATTGAAAAGGTCTGTAGTACAATATGACATTTAACCATTTAAAGGCAGCTCTCATGTCCATGATGCATCAATACCTTAATTAACAAAAGAAACTTTTATAGTGAATAGAATCTAGTCTCCTTCAGATTTACTGGAAATTTGCTGAGGTTCCATCACCATGCTTATTAACCCTCAATTTTGCCACACTTTTATTTTTATCTTCAGCCACAGACGACAGAAGCAGAGAAATCTGTTTACAGGTCATAGGATTGATTGCTCACTTCTTTTCCAAAAGAACAAATTATAATATTTCATTATCCAAGCAAATTCATGTTTAATTGAACATCACTGGTAAAATGTTCTCGTGGAAACAGCTCAATTTTTCAGAACAGCTTTTGGTTCCTTTGTGTTGATAAGAGCATTCAGCATTCTAACTATAACTGTGCTCTCTCTAAAAAACTTGCTATTATTTGATTCAACTTCAATATTCACTGTAGATAAATTATGGAAATACAATGCACCGCTCATGAATGCTTAAAGAAGATGTGCTATGATGATGATAGTAATCCGTCACAAAGATGATCAGAGTGCTGGAGCACCTCTCCTATGGTGACAGGCTGGGAGAGCTGGGTTTGTTCAGCATGGAGAGTAGAAGACTTTGCAAAGACTTCATAAGAGACCCTTGCAGTACCCAAAGGGGCCTATAAGAAAGCTCGAGTGGGACTTGGAGTGACAGAACAAGGGATATAGGCTTCAAACTGAAACAAGGTGAGTGGAGTTTAGACACAAGGACGAAATTCTTCACTATGAGGGTGGTAAGACACTGGCACAGGCTGCCCAGAGAAGCTGTGGCTGCTCTGTCCCTAGAAGCATCCAAGCCTAGGTCAGAAGGGGCTTTGAGCCACATGGTCTAGTGGAAGGTGTCCTTGCCCATGGCAGGGGATGGAATGAGATGTTCTTTTAGGTCCCTTTCAACCCATACCATTCTATGAATCTGTGATGTACCTTATTCAGATGATCTTCAAGTGAGGCAGTCCATTGTTGCTTCTTCAAAGTAAGTTCTTCATAATGTGGACCCTGGCTGTTTAATTGATCTACTTTTTTTTGAACATATTCCATCATTTTCTGAATTCCTGCCACCCAAGAGCTAAAATGGAAAAGTAAAACTGTCATTTATTTCTCCTTTTTGCTCAGCAATGGAGGATGATTATGATTTAAAAAAAACCCAAAAACATTCTATTGATTTGTTTGATGAGTAATTTATGAATTTTAAACTGTTACCCTTAAAAGAAAAATAACCAAGAGAAATACCAAAATTAATCCAAATAAAATTGATGATTAGTAAAACACAGGAATGCAATTTCCAAACAAATAATTTGTCACCAGTGCCAAGGTAGGTTACAAGATAGATACATTAATTCTCACAAGACACATAGCCTCATTTCACTTTTCACTCTAGCTATACTATCTAAAAACTAAAATGGAAAATGGAAGAGCTTAAAAGAGAAAATACGTGGCATACCAGTTCTACTTTAAAAAGAATGTTTTCTTTGTACTCTAAAATATTTCAGTGTTTTTGCAGTAGTTTAAAAAAGAATTTCATATACATTCTAAGTCAAACTTTCCTTAAGGGTGTTGTTTTAATGGAGGAAAAAACCCCGCCAATTTTATAAAAGAGTGGCTTGCCTTATAACTTAAGCCATGACATCAGGGAAGCAATTCAGAAGCTGAACACTTGAGGCAGTCCACTTTAAATTGTAAAGAAGTTACCTCATACAATTAAGAACTGAAGTTTTGATATTAACCAAACCCCTCTCCCCACACAAGTTATTTCCTACTTCAATTCATCATAAGAATTTTTGTAAAACGGACATGTTCAAAATAATTATTTTCATTACTTTAGTTTCATCAGAAACTTATGTTAATACCTGTGAGAGTCTGCTTTATTCACTAAAGTTCGTCCCTTTTGCATGGTCGTTGCTGTACAACCTTTAATTGCTTCCTGCAATTCCTTGTACTTCAGTGTCAATATAGGTAAATGTAAGCCTTCTGAAATAGAGATTTTACAGTAATTCTCAATACTTTCAAGACCATCAAGTACCTGAAGAAAAAAGAAAAGCATATGGTATCAATATTTCTGTTGTTGGAACTATCCTTGCAAATTGTCTGTTTTTCAAACTTCCATAAATGATCTGAAAAAAAGAGAGCTGAAAAAAAAATAAAAGATGACCATTTGGTCTTTGGACACTCTAAAATATAAACTTTTCTAAATAGTTTTCTAACAGAAAGATTTTGGAGAAAAAGTTGCACTATTAATAATACTGATTATAATTAGCCCCTGTGGAGACCACTGCAAGCATAGACATTGTTTCTGGTGTCCACAGAAAAAAATTTTGAAGCCTAATTCTCGGCAAATATGTATTTCCCAAATACCTTATTTTGAAGCCAAGCACTCAATAAACTTAAAAGAAAAGAAAGAATACATTTTTGAATGGATTTGTCATTTTAGATAGATGTTTAAGGCAAAAAATCATATTAAAAGTGTAATTGGATTTGTAATTTTCCACTTCAAATTGTTTAGCCTACTGTATGTATAATCCCACATCCACCAGCCTTCAAGAGCACACCAATAGTTGTATTGTCAGGTTATTATTACAGACTTGGCTTCTTACCAACCTTGCCAGCAGCATGAAAAAAGTCATTGGCCTCTTGCAGCAGGGCTTTCCTTTCTTCCATATGGAAGCACACTTCTTCTTGCAACAGACAGATCTTCTGATTTGAAAGTTTTAGGTGTTCTTTTTCTGTATAGTCCTCTGAAAGCAAGATCCTAAATGCTTCACTTTCCAATTGTTCCACAGTGTAATTCCATTCCTAGTGGGAAAATTTCCACTTTAGTCAATTACACACAGAAAAGTAATATACTGTACAGTAATAATATAAGCATTGGAAAATGTGTATTGCTATAGGCATGAAAGCTGTCATCATTTAAAACAGTATTAATGCTAGGAAGGGCTTCCCAGCAAATCATGGTTTATGATAAGAGTTTTCAGCAGTGTCATTCTACATTCTTTGACACAGTTTCACAGGCAGGAGCAGCAGTTACTAAGGTGTCTGCTGGAAAAATGGTCAGGATAACAAAGACAAGAAACCTCCTGGTAAGACCACACTCATTGCAAACAGCCCTTCAGCCCACCTATTCAATCAAGAACAAATGAAAATATTGCCTAGATAACAGCTGCTTGCAGTGAGAGAATTTCTGCCAAGAGACATCTGGTAATCACTCCAATCAAACGACCCTCCCTTCCAGCCAGTTGTGCCATCACCCTTGGCATTCTCCATTGCACAGTTTCCCTGATTTCCTACACAAAATCATAAGTCCGCTCAAAAAATATCTCTGCCTTATCTGATCATGAACCTTTCTACTGGAAGTGACAGAAGGAAAAAAGGGAAGATCACACTTAAGCCACAGTGTCAGAAACATTTCTGGCAATTGAGCCAGGCACTTTAAAACTAAGGTGCTATAAAATGGATTCTGTTCAATCAGTACAGGTTCGCATATAGATTTTTGGTCTACATTGCACCACCTGGAAGCATATTTAGGTAATTAGCACTGATTGCCTATTTAAATCTTTCTTTTTTCAACTATTCATACTGGCTTGTGCTTCTACTGCAGTGACCCAAATATACATCAACATTTGAGATGTCATTTCTCTGCTGAGGTGAACACTCTCATGGAAAGCCTAAGCAACAGTAAAAATCTATAGATCTACATGAATGTTTTGTTTAGCTTTTTTCCATATTAAATCCACTTTTGCTTTTAACTTTTCTTATAGTATTACTGATTAAAAAAAAAAAGCATAAAAAATTCAATAGCCTTAAAATGTTTCAATCAGATTTTAAGGGCTTTAGTATGAAAATTAATTTCACACACTTCAGCAAATCTATCTTGGCTTTATTTCTGTGTTCTGGTTGTGCTTCAATATACCTGCACTGTATGCCTACAAAGATGCAAATTCATCTCACTCATTTTAACTCTTCTTTCCTTCCATAAGAGAACCTGGAGGAAAAGGCTTCTCAGAGATTTTCCAAGTTCATCTCTTCCCCGAACGAGCATCTGAAGGCCAAATCCTGCCCACTGTACTTCCTTCTATGCTTCTTAAAATACTACTGGTTTAGAATATCCTGCAATGAAATTGCTCACTTTCTCAAGAAAACACTCCAAAAAATCCCCCAAATATCTTGAGGACTTGAATTGGGTACTCTCAGCTTTCTACTGAAATAAAGAGATGAATCCTGAGCACAATAAAAGCAATATTTTTTCATTTAGTCTATTACTTATAAACAGCTATAGCAAAACCTATTTTTTTTAAAATCCTTTTCTAATTAATATAATGACCATTACCGACATCTGGATGCAATAATCTTCAGCCTGTACTTTTAATTAAGTGAAACCCTACACTCCATTATTTAATGCACAATTCCCATTTCATAAAATCCTTTGTCTCTCTATCCTAAGCAGTATATTAGCAAGAGTGAGGATTTTAGAGACAATAAATCATAATCTGCTGAGCTGTATTTGTTACTTTGTACCTAACATTCATCTTGGGAGGAAAAATAAGTAAGGATGTGTTCCCATACAGCTTAAATGACTTGATTTCTAATTATATCAGCATCAGAACATTGTCATCTCCCAATACTTGCAGCTGGAATGACTGGTATGCATTTCATGGTCAGATATTAATAGTAATTCTACTTACATTTAAATATATCAATATTTATGATAATTAGAAAACAATCCTGAAGGTTTTGGGAAATTAATAATAATTCACCAAAAATGGCAAAGAAATTGCAGTTGAATATGTGAATCCTCATTTTGGTATTATTTTTATTTATACCATAATTTAAAAAAATAATATTTTATGCAAGAATGAAAAATGCACATGTATTAACAGGTGGAAAGAAAACTGTCCATAATTAGCTTAGAAGCAAATATGGAAAGACAAAAGTCCTGAATTATTCCAGTGTATTATATGTTCAAATTATAATTACAGCAAGCAAGACTAATTATAAGAAAATGACTTAACTTACAGTGTAATTATTCCCTGTAAGAGTATTTTAAGGTAGCAAAACTTATAAATTTGTTTGGTGCAAGATGCCCAACAGCAGTTTTTAGGTGATGTAAAAGCAGATATTGAGCTCTTCCTTATTTATATTGAGGAAAGGCTCTTCTCTAAATTTTCACATGAGCTCAAAACGCCAATTTATTATAGTAATTTATATTTTAAAGCATTCCACAAACATTACAACCCTACACACTCTCTGAGGGTATTAAATTTGGTTAGGCTCATTTGCTATCCTGTTTAAACATTCCTCAAACTGGGTTAAATTTTCTATAAAACAGCTAGTGACAACTTCATTTTCAGCTTTCTATTTATCAGGAAGTGTTTCTACACATTAAAAGCCTAGGCTTTCCATCAACAGGACATAAAAACTCAGTGGAAAAAATCTTGGTTAGCTTCTTCTGTTCCTCACACCTCAATATGGTAAATTCATAACAGTCTGCCAGTCAGCACCAACATATTTCTTACTCATTTTCCTTGAAAGGAACACACAGCCTACCATTACATTGACTTTGCAATTTATCACGAGAAGCTTGGAATATGCTTGGATGCTTAATATGTCAGAGCAGGAATTGCTCTGACATATTAAAGACATGTTGAGTGTGCCCCTTAGCTCTTGTCACTATTCTTTTCCACACACTAGTAAGTTTTCTGAAAACTCGCTGTCACTATTCCACTTGATAAAGAAAATTAGTCCTTTCCAGGTTCTTTGATTAAATGGGTATTTTTCAAGAGTGTTAAAATTGATGAATAAAAAATATTGTAGCTTTAATTAAAAGACGAAGATTTTCTGCTGTCTAAAATATTCAGCACAAGTCTGGGAGAAAAATGTAGAAATACATAAAAATTTATCTTGTTATTAAACAATTATTGTGGGATAAATTGACTTTTCTTGTCTACACAATAAAATTTTTGGACTTTGAATTAAAACCTGAGAAGCTGTATAGAAGGTTTTTCACTGGAATGTTCTAGGCTTAGGCTTAGAAAACTTTGAAACACATATATTTGACTTCAGATCATGATCCATATATTAGGTAAAGCAGCATTTAAAACAGAAGCCAATTAAACATAAAATAATGTATTTTTTTCAGAATGTGTGATAAATTAGCTTATTCTCTCATATGCAAAAAAGTCCATAACTGGACATTTTCTGAGCCCTAAATCTGCCTGTCATTGGTTCATTGCATACATCACCACATTGATAATTCAGTCCTTGGGAATATTTGAAAGGTTTTCATATTCAGAAACTACATTGCAGTTTAATTACCTGTCGCCCTGATTTTTGTAAGACTTTCTAAGCCTTCTGATATTTACATATTTGTGAAGAACTTTCTCACACACTTTCTGTAAACACCTCAGTGTTTTTGCATTCCTTCATAGAGGAGGAGAAAAATTGATGGACTGTTTGTCTGTCCAGTGTCTTTGGAGAGGTGACACTGCCACCGTCCAATCCACCGTCACTTTTGGAAAACTATAAATACTGGAGTCAGAAAAAATAAATGCTCTTCTTCTCTCTTCTGATCACCTGAGCTGCGGTGTGTGTCTGTGTTCTTTCGTGTCCTATAGCGACAATTACCACTATAATAATAATATTCCTCAAATTACAAAGGAAGTAACGGGCACTAATAAAACCACAAGGGGATGTGTTCTGCTATGACAATTACCATATGATGTGTCTTTTTAGAAGTTCAGTGAATGGCTGTAGCAGTGTATTTAATGGTGACCTCACAAAATCAACAATCAGAAAAGAGGAAAAAGTAATTCAAAGGCTGTCACCCCCCAGAAAATTGCTGAGATATGTTAAAAATTATTTGGCCACAAAGTGGTGCTAGCAGTTCTTTTTTACCATGTCAAGCACCTCCAATGCATGCAGAAATGTAACAGCAGGCAGGTAATGAGTGACAGCAGACCCTTATTGAAACATGAGCTCCAAAATGTACCTCTTCTCTCAAATCTGGATGGTAACAAATTGGGGGAGCTGGAAAAGTCCTTGGAGGAGGAGGGGGCAGGGGGGTTCTTTTAAATTCCATGAGGGTTGGGGGCTTTTTTCTCCACGTACGATTTCTTGGGTTTGTTTTTGGTCCTAATAATTTTACAAACTAGTGATAATGTTTTTAGGTGTTTTACCCCTTAGCCAGGTGAAGTTCAATATAAGATACAAGCTTGAGAACATCATAATAATAATTACGAATCATTCTCCTTTCCCCTCTCAGCCCAGTTCCATAAATTAGATGCTAAGCCTGTAAATCCCTCTTAGGCTGGCCTCAGAGCAATTCAAGAAACCATTTCTCCTGTTCAACCTAATGCAACAATACATGTAAGTAAACAAACTGTGTGAAACAGTTCAGACATTGGAAATTTCCATTTCCTTATCCCCTGTGAGAACAATTAAACTTGCTCTGCATAGCTACTACACACAAACATTTTGCTCTGAGCTACAGTACACATGTGAAATGTTACTTGAAAAGATTTGATTATGCTACCTTAGAACAGGTTCCTCCTTTACTCTGTTTTCAACATCTGCAGTTCAGTGCTGCAAAAACTGATGCCTGTAACTCACAGCTTTCTCAATTATATTTTCAGCATGCAGTTTCAACCTGACCACTCTTCTGCACATGATAAGCAAAACCAAAATGCTCAGTAACAGCCCTTTCAAGAATTTCATTTCCCTCTGCTAGAACATGCTGGTAGTAAGAAATGCAGAAGGCTAAAGATAAGATGCTCTAAATCATAATTCACATGGATGTGTAACAAAAATGTCTAATGTTGGACACTTTAAAATGACCTCATTAAAAAAGGCAATTACTTGAAATTATAGGAATGATCTATTACATAATGTATGGGAGAAGAATTGTTAGGTGAAATTGTAATAATGTCATTATTGTAAGTTAGTTTCTAGATACTCGACCATGAAAAGGATTATTATACAAAATGAAAATGCATATTGTTTTCCTTTCTGCAGTTACACCCTAATTTCTAATTCAGAGGCAAATTACAAGAATAGCCTGTGAAAATGAAATGTGGGAAAGATTAATGATTATGTGGTTAAAATTCAGCAACGCTTTAGAACACCTATTGTTGTGTGTGTCTCTCTCTGAAAACACTCCACAGCATACTCATTTACTGGTTTATCTGTTTTTCTTGTGCCAAAGGTCTGTTCAGAAGAATTTATCTCTATGTTCTCATCTTCCCTTAACAACAACAACAAAAAAGTGTTTCCTGACATGCTGCTTGGAGAAGCATTAAAAATATTATTGTATTGTGTTTACATGAATGCCTTGAAGCAGTCAACGGTTAATTATGCAAACAGGCAAACTTGTGACATTTAACTAAAAAGCTTACAAGGAAACAGATCTGTGAACAATCAGAAACCCCTTGCTATCAACACAATAACCTTTTAAAAGGCATTTACTTCTACTGGAATAGTTTCTGGATAAAAAAGGCCTCCTTGGTCATCTGGGTTATCCAAATTCAATTGCTTGAAAATGATAACCTGGGGAATGATTCTGACTCAGCAACAGCACTTACTAATGACACACATTTCAGTTACCTAGAAAAAGGTTCTAAATACAGGCAATTTATTGCATACTAACATTCTTTCTTCTTAAAGCAGCACTTTCTTTAATCTCATCTTGCTTTTATGAGTGGCGGTAACAGATTTATTCTCTGAAAAATTGGTATTAACTATGAAAGAAGCATTTTCCATTACTTGTAGTCACAAGAAATAAATGGGCAAATACATCTTCCAGTCGTGTACTGAGGTCACTGACAATTAATTATGGTAGAAATGGCTGGGATTTTGTCCTTAATAACATTAAAATTTGTTAATATTCTAATAAAATTCCTTTTCTTTATTTTTCACCACAGGATTTTACATGTAAATTATCAGTGTGGAACTTGATCACTAAATTGAAAAAACAACTAAACAATATCAACAGTTATTCTTCTTTTAACTTATGGGTAGCTTTTAAAATTTTAAATTAAAAAAAGGAAATCTGAGAAACATGGAATCCTTGCAAGTAAATTTACTGAAATAATTTAGACATATAGAGATATAGATCTCATGTACATATAGAAAATGTCTACTCCCTATACATGCTTGTTCAATGTCCACGTTCTGCTACTCATTTTTAAAGTTGCTTCATCAACCAGTTATGGAATTTCTTACTTTCACTTTGACTTCCATTTCTTCAAGTTCCTGAAGTAACTCCTCATTTTCCAGTAGTGATGAGCCTAAGTTTTGCTTCTGAAAGTAATCTCTGATGTTTTTCTTATACCAAGATGTTACCTAATTAAATAAAGAAGAACTCGTGAGTCTATTTTTTAGAATATGTATAAGGAAGTATAATTAAAAAAAAAAGCTCACATTTTTATTCCTTTCATTTTTCATTCCTAATGTTCATGGTTCTATTTAAACACTTGCATTTGTGTCATAACAAATGCAGGAGGAAAGGACTAACATCAAAGCAAGCACATAGAGGATATATATGACAAAATAGACAAAATGTATTCATTGAGTATGACAAGACTGTAAATTAACACAGTAAAAGAAGAATCAAGTTATAGCCATGCATAGAATAAATGCATGTTTTTTGATACCATAAAGATATTGTACATTCTCCTTTGACATACAGTAACTTAATATTTGCATACAGTAAAATACTACAAATCTGAGTACTTCTGACCTAATAGAACCTCTCCATCCCTGTCTCGAAAAACATAGTAAAGTTAATGGGATACTATTGTGCGGAATAATCTTATGTAGATTTACACGTTTATTACATCTTGCTAACTTCTTCAACAAGTACATGCAGCAAACGCATTCAGTATACAATTATATCCCCTAAATTCCACAGAATTACTTGCATTTATATCTGCTTGATTCATGGTAGTTACCTCTCACTCCCTTTGTAAAAAATATATGGCAAGAATTCCTGAGTGAAGCTCCACATTTTAAAATAGTATCCAGAATTAGTTATTGGTATCAAGAGGACTTCCTCCAATCTTTCCAGTCCGGAAAAATCACCACTATACTATATCATAAACAACATACTAAATATTTCTGTACTCTAGATACTACAGATTTTAATAGCCCACTAGAAATTTTTTTTGTTGTTGTTTTATCTGCTCATGTAGAATCATGCTATTTTTAATAAATTTAAGCAATTACAGAAAAAAACCACACCTTTAAAATGTTGGAAATACTTTCAGTCACACATTCAAAATGTTCACATTTTGAGTCTAATAGACCTAGAGAAGTATGGAAATTATTTTAATACTAAGCCTCCATTTCTTGAGCATATCCTCCAGATGTGTACTTACTGGCTGACATATTTTACCTGGAAGCACATTTTCACAGAACATTTACTATGGGTTCATCAGAATACAAATAAATGGAGTAGACAGTAAACAACTGAGCTAAAACAGAAATAAGAATTCCTCTGTAAATTTGGGCTGGGGAGTTTTTATCATGTATCTGTTTAGCAAAACAAACCAGTATTTCTGTAATATTAGGCAGAGGAAGAAGTCATCTTTTAAGCCTGTTATAGCAAATTGTTCACCCCTTTAACACTTGGCAATATTCCTTTCCATTACAGGGAGTTTAATCAGTTGGTTTCCACTGCAGCTAATAGCTCTGAGTGATTTCATTGTGCTGCCTTAGCTCTGAAGGAATGGCTGGGAATTCTTAACTTGCTTTATAAGCAAGAAGCCCACAGAATTTCACTTTCAGTGATTTTGCTGAAGGGATGGGAAAGGATACAAGGTTAACACAGGTGCTTGAAAAGACATTGGTTTTTCTTGATTGGTTGAAATTGAATATCACTCCTGTTTTTCAAGAGTCAGATTTTATCTTTCATTGGCAATAATTATTGACTGAATTAATTACTTTCTTCTTCCAGAGATAACTAATTATGCATAAAATAGGCCAATCTGCCTTTGATTTTCATTAATGAAAGAGATATCAGAAAATATGATGCTGACACTTCCGTAAAGGAGGCTATGCAAAATAAATATGCTTTCACACATTGAAAATTCTGAAAAAGAAACATGTTACAGTCATGACTATCAGATCATCACATTCCAGTTAGAGATCAAAAGGAGCTGTTGCATTTTTAGTGCTTCGTAACCTGGTAATAAGGGATAAACAACACACAGATTGTGCATCCTTCTGGACTACACAGTTGTGCCTAGCAAAACAAAAGCAACACAAAGAGCAAAAAGCTACTCTTAGATTCAATACAGCAGAGGATGTCTCCAGTAATCTGCTTTCTCTGTAGCCACTTTACTCCCATTAACATCAGTTAAATATTCAAAAGCTGGGATTTCCTCAAAAAGAAGTGGCCCAGAAATATTGGCCTAATAAATATATTTAAACTCCTTTTCTGTTTGTACTGTAAAACAGTTGCTAGGTTGTTTTTTATGCCGTGATTTCCCTTGATATCATATGTCTAACCTGGTTCTCTTGTTGGTGCCACAAACAAATCTGCAGAACCTGCTCCAGTCCTTGGCGCTGATGTCTAAGAAATTTGTCCAGTTGCCGTCTCCTGTCCTGTAGCATCTCAAGGAGATTGTCAATCTTCAAGCAGCTGCTGTGGGCTCCTTGAATCAGCTCTGGATTTGCATTTGGCCCCTCACATTTGAATTCTTCTATGAATTGTGTTAGGTCTTGGCTTTTGTTTAAAAGAGCAAATGACTTCTCCAAAAGTTCTGTAAGAGCAGAATTTCATCAGGAAAAAAAACAGTGTTTTGTGATTCTAGTATTTCAGATATTACTCAAGTATCTTTCAAACTATTTGCACAAAGTATTTTCATGCATTGCATGAACGTGAATGCTTACTTTAGAAGATACATATATACTAAGATATTTCAATTTGGACACCTTTTATGTAAACCTACAAAGGTACGATGGTGTATACACAAACATATACACACAAACACATGTATGTGTACTGAGAGACATCAAAGCAAAACCCAGAAGGGTCATTGTTTTCTCAAAACTGAATTCTTTTTGATAGTTTCCCAGCCCATGAGTAAGCTGAAGTGGAATTTTCTATCCTACTTCCCGTGTGGGTTAAGTGGACTACTCCACTTTACTGACCTATTGGTGACATGTCTGTCTTTGTTCCAGCTCCTTCAAGTCATATAGTTCAAAATATATTGAATAGGCAATGATCAATATTTCTAAATCTTTCAAGCAAAAAGGGAAATTTTTTTAGGCATGGAATGAGGAAGGGGAGAAAAGCCAATATAAGTGGCAAGGTAGACATGAAGAAAAGTATAAAGAAAGGAATATTTGCCAGAAGCTTCCAATAAAACAACAAGAAGCAACTGTCCTGAAACTTTGATCTTCCCAGCTGAGTACTTGTACTGGTAATTCAAGGCAAAGCATCCTAACCCCCCACCTTTCATGGAGAACACTTAGGGAAGAAGCAGAGTGGGAGGCCTCTGGTTCTTCGGTCACCAAGGGCTAACAAGAGAGATTGGTTTCCATGAGCTCACTGCAACAAACCTGTCCATTTTACTTCTTGCCTTCCAGAAAAATGGCATTAATCAGAAGTGTTTAATTTCAGTCTGTCCAAAATTGAATACTCATAGAAATGGATAAGCAAATATATTTCATAATTTTTCACCTTTTTATTCTATTTTGAAGTACATTTGTATCAAAATCTATCTTTTAAATTCCAGAGTGATAAGCATTTATGATAAACCACTTATTACATACTGGTAGAATTGTGTTTTCAGCCACCTTTCTTTGGAGCAGGTAGATAGTATCCTTCTTGCAGAAATAAATGTTTTTTATCAAATAGGCCAATATCAACTTTCAAAATTTTATGTGGTTGAGGCAGAATAGTAAGTCAACAAATTGCAGTCACTTTCCTCCATCTGAGGGAAGGCTTATTGGCATCAAAGCAGTCTTTCTCTGGAAAATAATTTCATCTGATCCTTGCAGTTAGAGACCATCTTTTCAGCAGTAAATTGCTGCCAGCTACTCCAAGTTTAAATTTGTATGCAGTGAGCACTTTTCTCCCATGAAGATCAATTTGGAAAACCCAAAACCCATATTAGAGTTATCTAAATTCCGTTCTCTATTCAGCCTCCCAGGAAGAATACCTGGTATTCAAGATAGCTAAAAATATTTTAGGTTGTGTTCCACTAGTGAATAATAAAGTATCATTTATATTCTGCCAAGTGTTAGTAATCATTTAGCAAAATTTTATTAAAATTACAAAGATGGACTCTTAAGACTTATAAAAAATGCAGAACCATATGGAATTGCAAAGGTGTAGCCACACAACGAGATTGATCACAAAAAATTTTTTCTCTTTTTGATTTGAATGTGCCACAATATGGTAAAAGGTACTTCACATGGAAGCTTAAATAAAGAAAAAGAATTCACGTGGAAGAAAATTTATGGGAAAAGGTATGTGCAGGGAAGTTGTTGAAGGGGGGATGCAAGGGCTAGCTTGAAACCAGGAGTTTCACGTCTTTCACCAAGTCTGCTAAAATCTATCTTATCATTATATTTTTCCAAATAGAACATTTGTGTATTTGTTATAAGTTTCTTTTCCTTAATTTTTAAAATATATTTTAAATAGAAAGAATAAAATTAATCCCTCAATAAGTCAGTGCAAAACGACATGCTACCAGGAGTGGAACACTGTTTATACCTTTTGTATGATGCTCTTGTTGCAGAAGAAGTTCTCTCAAAGAGTCAATATTGTCAAACTCTTGAGCATTTTTCAAGAAATCTTCAACTTGGTCAATTTTAACAGCAAACTGCATAAAGAAAACAAAGGACAGGGAGAAGCACACTGTAGTTTTGTTTTGTATAACTACATCATAATATCTGTGTTACTGGGAAAGTTCATGAGAATTCATAAATTCTTGGAGAAAGGCATTTTTAGTGACTGCCAGATACAGATGCTTTGTGGCCTCTATGCACCTTTTGAGGTTTTTTTTTCTTTGAGATACTGATTGATTGAAGGATTTTAATTGACACAATCTGTAATTGCAGTATGCCACTCTGTGAATCATCTTTCCTACACAGCCTTATGCCAAACCTGATTTTTTTGTCTAATACACGTAATCGGGACACAACAATTAGTAGATTGTTGATCTTGGACTTCTTAGGACAGTTAGGAATCCATGGTTGCTTCTTCTACTTGTAGGTGGCACTGGCGTACTATAGAAACAAGATTATCCAGGAGAATTATTAAACTCTTCGTCCAACGTGTAGGGACAGTTGATCATAAGGCTACATAGAGTGGGCACAAACCTACAGGGTGTGGAATCCCTCTCTTCTTTAGCTCCCTGTGTGTATCAGTGCATTAGGATAAGAGAGAAATGGGCAGACAGGTATCACACAGCTGTTCTTTTGTGTCCATCTGTACATCAAAGTCTCAGGTGAAGCACTGTCAAGTTACAGTAATGTTTGCTTTATGTAATTACAATAGCCTTATGGATATTTTGGAGCAAAACCTTCAGTGAACAATCATCAGTGTGCATTAGGGAAGGCACCTGAAATAAATTCTTTCAATGCCAAATAATTACAATCGTAAGGAATGAAAGATATTCTGCAGGATGTCCATAGCCACTGAAATACATATTTTAGGGTTTGGTCCAGTTCTGCTTTTCACTGACATTTTCTGTCAAGTACAAATTTGGGAGACATTGTGACTAAAATATTTCTTAAAGTCTACATGGTTTTTTGTTCAGCTTCATCCTGTACTATACAAAAGATGTAAAAGGAAGGATGCATCCCAAGATTTTAATTTTCTTGTTTGTCTTTAGGAACACAATGAACATTAAAATGACAGTGGTCAGAGTACCTGTAAGACGAGGGCAGCTTGAAATTAAGAGTTGTTTGATTCAGATACGAACCTCCAGAGCATTTTCAAAGAACACTGAAGTAAGTTCCAGAAGTGCCTGTCGCTTCTCCAACATAATGATAAGGGCCTCCCATGCATCCCCAAGGGTCTCTGCCATGGCATCATAAACCTGACTCTTTTCTTTGTTCTCCTCTGCAACCTTGTCTGCTTCATGCAGCAGGTCCCATACCTTGTCTTCCAAAGCCTGAGAAGGAAATATCCCAAACCAAACCAAACATAAGAAATCTGTAGACAAAATCCAAAACACTGTGCTGATGCTGGTGTCATCATATGTTTACAGTGGGTCTGTACAGGAGCCACAAACCGCCTACTCCTGCATTATTTCATTTCGAGTTCCACTGATAGGAATGTAGCTATTTCTGCATGTTTTAAAGAAAGCTTCTGAATGTCATCTGCACTTAAGAGGCAATAGTTTTATAAAATTCATATACAAATAGGAGTTAAGAGAATTTATTATGTTATGTGTAATATTTACACTCCGATATTTTTACATCTCCATACACACAGATCTGTCTTCCTGGAAGTGGTAGCAGTGCAGATATTTTGATTCCTTTTTCACATGTCACCATATTACATTACTGAACATTAGAAGTTTTGGAAGTTTGTGATGTAATTTACTCATAAGTTTCTGATGACCGCAATGCAATTCAGACAAGAGTGTTTTGAACATAAGCACATATTCTCCCAAAAACCACACCTAAGTTATGTAGTAATTCAAGTTCAGCTTGCTGCATCGTTCAAACTGGCCACCAAATAATAACACTCTGATGTCAAAATAATTCTTCCCTGTTTCCTTCTATTAATCTCACCAGAACAAAGATAACTAACTGCTAGCCCATTTCCAGCACGTTACGTATCTTTAGTGTGTCAGAAAAATTGATTAACATTTGTTCTGTGTTCTTCCCAACCCCCATCTTGACTTTTATCATGAGCATGAATTAAGAAAGTGTCCTTTTTTTCTTGTTATTAGAGGTGCCACCACATGAATATGTAGTGTGAAATTTTATTAGGCAATTTAAATGGCCACTTATATACTACTGGATAAAAAGTTGAAACAGTAAAGCACTTTAAGAGAAGCCTTTATGCATGCACAACAGCTCTGTAAGAGTAGTGGCATTCATTAATTATCCAACATGAGATATTATTGACATTCTAGACTGGCTCTGTAACAAATATAACATGAATTAAATGAGTATATGAGATACTGATAGTCTCTTTACTAACTCAACATCTTAACATCAATTAATGAGAAGCATTGTAGTCATGACAATTCTGACATTTTAAAAAACAGAGGTCAAATATTCTCAGAACTTTACACCCAAACTGCTTGTAACTAGAAGGTTAATTTTACCAAAATGATTAGATCTCTTTCACAGTGGCTCTGAATACTCTGTAGAAAACCAGATGACATCTGAGGTAGTTCCACGTGGAATTTCTTGGCAAAGACTAGCTTTTCAAAAGAGCTGACTATTTTGTATTTTGAAATAAAACTAGGTGTGCTTTTATCCTAATATTACAACAGCTTCAACATATTTAAAAGACATTTCAAATGCTAAATCTTTCCTAACTATGCAAGATGAATGCTACACAAATGGTATATGACCCAGAAGTAGATTTCCTTCTTTTAGAAGCCTTTTTTCTGAACAGGTTGTTAATTACCATTTATCCCTGACAAGTAGGCTCTGTTTTCTAGTAAATGATTAGCTGTGCGGCACAGCTAATCCCTAAGACACAGAGAAAAGTGGAATAGTTTTCAAAGGTTATCAGTCATGCTTCCTGCATCTTTAAAATTCAGTTACTACGAGATGAATTCAAATCCAACCAAAGAAAACTAGGAGGTTAAGCAAACCAAACTGCTGCATTTAATGAAATGTCAAAAATGTCAAATTAGTGTACCTAAATTTACCAAAAAAATTATGAAACTCTTCACATGTAATAGTTATTTAGTATTTAGAACTGATTAATGAATTTTTTTTAAAAAAACTTAATTTTTCCTCTAGCATGAATAGAATATGTTTCAATCATTTAAAATGGGTGTGTATTTTATTGCCTTCAAATAATAGCTCCTGTAATGCTACAAAAAAACCTAATATGGTATCACAAGGGTTGTCATGTTGTCTGCTTCCTCAGCAACAGAAAAACATGCATTTTGAGAAGACAGAATATAAAAAAAAAAAAAAAGGAGAGAGAAATATTTTACAAGAACCTACTCTTTATTTGAGAAACAGTTCAAATACCTAAGATGGTCAGAGTGATATTAAGGTTTAATTGCCATGAGTTTAAAGTTATGCTTCCCACAACAGTCAAAACCACTAGTTACCGTGAACTTCTAAAAAAATTATCTTCAAGTATGTTAGTTTCCAGATACTACATATGTGAATAGTTTATTTTAAGTGAAGCAGATTGATGTTACTGGTTTTCTACTTTGTATCTTTAAAATATAAACCTTTATCAAAACAGAGTCAAGGAATAATTTGGACAGGACTCTTCAGGCCATCTGTCTAACCCCTTTCTCTAGTTACTCAAGGATTTAGCCCATGAAGTCTTAAATATCCTTAACAATGGAAATTTCAGATCTTTTCTGCGCAACCTGTTCTAGAAAAATTCTTTTTTGTGGTCAAACTTTTTCTTTTATTTTTTTACTAATAACCAATTGGCATTTCCTTTTTTCCAACTTGTGTCTCTTGATCTAGAAGCAAACTTAGTAAGAGGAAAAATGGGTGCTTCCATTAAAAAAAAAAAGGTGACTTATGGAAAACAAAATATTTCACAGAAACCTGAATTTTAATGAGGTTTTTATTAACTGAGTGAACTTAACAGAGCTTCCCAGTAAAGACTTAAAATTATTTCAAACACTTTTGGAATCTCATGTTTCATTCCCTATGAACAGAAAAATTTAAAAAATAGAAGAGTAGAGTTCTCTTTGGACTCTAAGAAGCTGTAATGAAGCTTGACAATACAAGGAATGCATAACATGTGGTCAAAAAGGAGCTCGTGCAAACGTGTAACTTCTGTTGCTGTCAGTAAAACCATGTCAGAAAAGCACTGCTCTAAATACAACAGGCCAATTTCAATTTCTGTTCCATACCTATGATATGTCTAATTCTGCCATACCAAGAGAAGAGCACTGGTAGTTTAAAGGGAGCAATGCTCTGGTTCAGATGGACTGAAGGGATACTGGGCGGATGCAATCCCAGGCCTGCAGCAGGAATGCTCACTGCTGGTGATGCAGCTGCTGCAAAGCCACACCTCTCCCCCACTCCTCAGGGTACATTTGCCTCTGATATTGCAGCAAAGACAGAAAAGTCTTTTATGCAAGTTGTGTTGGATATTATAGCTTTTGTATTAATTTGTTCACAGTCTATTATTTGGGTACTTTTCCTTCTGTTAAAAGTGCAAGGAAAAGGAGGGGGAAATTATCTTTTGCCTTTCCTGAGTTGTTGTGCACTGACTACATAACTTGGAATTTTCAGAGGTGTAAACTACCCTCCCATTCTCTTAGCACTGAGATGCTGCTAAAATTAACCTTTAGTTTGTGCTAAAAGGCAGTGCTGAGCTTATACAACACAGCTGCTAACTTGAAACCCTGCAAATAGTCACAAAGCTACTTTGAGGCAAATACTGTTTTGGTGGGGGTTTTGTTCATATAAATATTGAAATCAATGGGTCAGCTAAACTAACACTGAAAAAATATATTTATTACATTTGATATTTTCATTTACGTTTTTTTTGGTTCAAGTCACTTGCAAAAGTCAGCTCTGGTTTGATGAAAATACAGCTGAACTTTGCTGCCAATTGTACTGTTGGGCACCTCAACAACTAATAATTTCTAATATTCTAATATTTCTAATAATTCAGAATACTAACAAATAATTTTTCCATTAAAAATTACTGAAAAATAAGCATTTTGAAAATATTTTTGCTTGAAATAACTAAAAAGATTTAAAAGATATCACGTGCTAAAAATGAGTGTATTATATTAGTGCTTTTTGAAGAATGTAGTTTTCTAATTTTTTTTTCCTCTTGGCTATTAGTATATAAACTAATATTTTGCAATTTATGCTCTGTGAATTAACGTAAATAAAATAATTAGGAGCAATCCTCAGGTTTGTGAGCCAAATAAGTAACAATGGTGGTTTTAAACTTAAGTTTATGGGCTAGATTCACTTCAGTTTTGTGGCTGTTCTGCCACAGTCTCTCTCATGATAAAAACCAGAACTTTGGAAGCAAATCAAGAATGCTCTATTGGGAATTCTAACATTGTTATGGACACACACACACACATTTTTTTCTTTTTTTTTCCCAGATGATCCAGTGAGTTTTAATATTGAGACACCCAAGCACTAAGAAATCATATTATCTCCAAGTAGCACTTCTGTTGGAAACAGAAGAATGCCAGAGAAATGTCTATGCAAATTGCAATCTATATAATTTTACCTCCTGGAAATTTTGTCTCAGGTTTTACTGGTTTGATTCTTCTCATTTTTCTTTTTAAATTGTGAAGAATGAGACATCCAAATGTACACGCATATTTCCAGAACACATAAACCTGCTGAAAGTTACCTAAAGAAGGATGAGGCGGGTATTGGGAAAGAAACTGGCATGAAATCAGTGAGGTTGATGGTTTCAACAAAACTGGTGCTGCTGATATGGTCTGATTTTGCAAAACAGAAACAAAATATATTAGCTTAGAATCAGAACAAATTAGATGAGACTACAGCAGAGAATTTTAGCTGGTTGTAAACACTGTATACATGCTCTCTGTTTAGTCTCGGTTTTAATCTTTCCTGTTCAACATTTATTCTTTCAACTCTATTAATAATAACACATCTGTTTCCTAATCCATAAGCATTTGAAGTGGGGCCTTTGAAAAGTTGCATTCTGCTTTTTGTTTAAGTAGTAGGGTGTTCCCAGTTCCTAAATTTAATGGAACAAATGTAAATCAGTAATGAATATGCAAGAGTATATTCTATCAAAGCAAAGTATTTTGGACATATTTTTCCCTGTGGCCCTGAAGAACACACACTAATTTTTATCACTTCTACTGTTTTCTTTTTCAACAAGTTCCAATTACTGTTTAAAGTACCATCTTCCTAAGTGTCAAACTGTTTATTTGGCTTTGTTAACCCTGTTAACATTGCTAAGTCAGTTCCCTGAAATACTGAGCTGGATTACATTCCTTTTTCTCTAGCATCAGAACTACTGTAAACTGATCACTGTGCCAGATTCTGTCCTTACTTACACCTGTGAATCTTCAACATATTAAGCTGACAAAGGAATTTGGCCGGAATATTTTGATTATAACTTGCAATAAATATACTGGGATGAGAATAATGGCAAAAACGGTGATCAAAACCTAGAAGGAGTTTACAGAAGACCATGGGAAACTGCCAGAATGGACAACCATTACATAAATTATCTTCTAAAAGTCAATAGGTCCATCTCTACTGATTCCAAAGATGTATTTAGTATGAATCATCTAACTCTTGCCTTAAGCAGGACTAGTTTCATGACCGAATCATTACTCATTCAAGAATTTTTGCCTGACCTGCACTAAAGTTTAATTTTGAATTGGGTTAATCTAATCAGCAAAGTTAAGCTTATGCGTATCAAATATGGGTATCTGTCAGGATTTATTTTCCTTTTTTTCTTAACGACAATAAAAAAGAAATGAGGAAAATTCAAACTGCCTCTTACCCATCTTCACAAAGCTAAGTCATAATTCATTAGCAAATGCTAAGTGGAAAAGAATTACTATAAACATTATTTCAAAACTGAGAATCAATCTTGGAAAAACTTATTACAAGTGGATTTAGTAACTTAAGACTATGTAATTTCTGACAAGTGTTAACAGCTTACTATAAGTCACAAATAGTCATGACTGAAATGCACAGCCAGGAAGAACTGTAACAACATTGCAGTCCCTTATTATCACAGCTCATATCATTGAGGAAAAAGCAGTCATTTTGAACTTAACTATTTTATAGATTATTTATTAATCAATGTCAAATTTTACAAGGACCACAAGCATAAAACATGAAATAATAGGTATTTGTTCTCAATGTAATTGAATGACAAGCATTCTTTAACAGTTTATACATAATAAATTTTCTGATCTGATTTGACTCAATAGTAAAATGTTATTTTAAAAAAATTGTTTTTCTTATAAAGATGGGAGTTTCTTTCAAAGATGGAAATAACTCTGTTTTCTTTCTACTCTTTAATATTTATTTTTGAAAATTAGTAGAAAAATAATAAGCTTCTTCCTGTCATCAGTGTGTAAGAACTCAGCTAATTCTGGATTGCTCAAACAGGACACAGCAGCTTGTTCCAGGAACACACAAATGTTGCATTAGTGATAATAAAGATGAGACACTTGCATAAAAGAAGGAAAGCAAGAACACATCTCTCTAGGATTCACGTATTTGGTTAGTTTTGGGTGTTTGGTGGATTATTCCATAATTCTGTTTTCATTCTCTTCAAAATCCATACAATGCAGTGTATTAGCTCCATCCACTAAATTACCTCACACTAATTGGATATTTTTAATGCTTGGGAAAGCACATAGTCATTGGTATTAAATCAAATCTTTGATCCTATCCAAATCATATTTGTTCTTTCAGATCTCAAGTTTATGTAAAGCCCCAAAAATTAAATAGATAAGTTACTGTTCATAGCTTCAAAGATGCTAGAGGAATTTATTTGTCTACATATATAAAGTCAACCTGTCCTATTTAAAACATTAAAACATTTCTTTTTTATGTGACTTCAGACCTCTTAGTGTCAAACACCCACATTTAAAATTATTCAGTTCTTACCTGCAAGCCTTCACTCAGCATCCAAATGCCACTGTTCCTATAATCTGCTCTCAGCAATGCCCAAGTGTGATTTTAGGACTGTTACTTAAATAAAATATTCCTAGATCAAGACAAGCTGTTTTAATCTTACAATATAGTTCCCAATGCAATTTATATCAATTAAAATTCTATTAAAATGTTGATGGAATATCTACTTCACACTTACAAGGGGCTTGCTTGTGTTCACAGTTGTTGTAAAATAATCAAACTTTTCACAACATTGGAGAATTTAAAAAATGAATTGACATTCCATTATATTTGGCAGTTACTGAGGGCTACAGGAGTTTTTCACTTGACACTGGTGCACAAAATAGAAAAAACTGTACCTTTACTGCTGCTGTCAGAAGCATATTTTTCCTGTGAAGAAGCCTAATGCCAGAGAATTATCAAATATCCTGAATTGGAAGGAACCCACAAGAACCATCAAAGATCTGCTACACTGACAAAGGCTGAAAGTATTTTTTCCTGTGTGGAGTTTAACCCAGTCACCATACTGCAATAGGAGGCACAGGCAGCTACATCAGCTGTTATACCTAAAATGTGATGACTTGAGGAATTTTTTGTGGTCTTATCACATCTTACCTTCAGCTTGGATAGGAGGAATTCATGATCTTGAAGTAGTTTTTTAGTCTCATCTTGATTGCTGCCAATTTCTAATATATTTGGTGTTGTTTCAGCTAGCTGAAGCTTCACCCATTTTCCACACTGTAATAAGCAAACAATTACAGCCTTCAGAAACACAAGGTTTCCTTCTTTTATTTAATCACACAGATTCTCAACTCACACATACTTTCCATGGTCATAGGCACAGGGACCACACACAATGAAGTCACAGAAATTACAGTACAAACTTCATTTGAAACAAAGAAATCCCAGACTCGCGTTATCCAGAAGGTGCTCCAGTACTGATTTTGCCAATGAAAAGTAACAAATTATCACAATGAGCCAAATTTTTTCTCTGTCTCATCTCCCCTTTCAGCTGAAGATGACACAGATAGTTAAGTGAATTTGGTGAGTGAGTGGGGCAGGCAGAAGTAACAAATATATTACAGCAGATGCAAAAACCGTAGCCTCAGATCTTATTTCTACCACTAGGTCCAGTGTGCCTCTGTACTGAATATGTAGAACAAGACATTGCACAAGTAGCAGCAGTAGCAATTTAGCCTTTGGAACAGGAACCAAAGGATGCTGATAAGGACAGAGGCTGTGATGTCGCTGCAAGCTAGCATGGTTCCACAGCATAGAGAGGAAAAATAAATGTCCTCAGCCTCCTCTTGAGTCTCCTTGCAATGAAATTACCCCCCTGCAACAGCAGACCACCTCATAGGAAGGGCGAAAACTGACCTCAAAAACCCTTCCCACAACTGAGGTAGGCCATCCTGAATAACCACCTGAATTAGGTGACAACGCAACTCATTAGCACCTTATTCTGCAATACAAACAAACTATAATGGCTGAGGCTAGCACGCTTTCCAGCTTGTCTGGAGAGTGAAAAATCAAACTGCCTATAAATTCCAGCTGGGATTTATTACTAGCATCCACATTTACTCCCAAAGCCGAATTTTATGCCAACTGAAGGTGTGGATTCCGGCTCAAGAAACAGGCATTTCGGTGCTGATAAGCAGAACTGTATGCACACAAGGGCTTCACTGAAACATGTGGGACTGTGGATTCACAACTTGCAAAAATAACTACTCATTATTTAGTTTAAACTCCCCCCTCCCCCGAAAATACCTTTTCTGTGGAGTTTGTAGAGCAAATTATTGTGTGAAGTTATTGACGAGTACAGGTTAAAATAACTCAAGGAGGCTTAACTATAATCATCATGCTTTAAAAACATTTTTATGCCACTGTTCATTTAACTAGTTTTAAACAGAGTAAGAGGAATTCCTTCCTTCTAAGACCCCACATGTTTTGACCAAATTACTTATCCTATTTGAAAAAACCCAAAAGCCCAAAAGCCACCAAGATTAATTGTGAACAGAAACAAGTGTTAACTTCCAAGGAAAGTCTATTAGGTGTTGACTAACTTAATGGCCTTGTCGTATCATTTTATGCTAACTACTCAGAATATTTCAGAGTGTGAATCAGGGAGTAGAGGGAAGACAAGAGCAGACAGCAGTGCTGTCTTACCTTAAGCACAGCTATAACAATACTGGCATCCCCAGCCTGCACAGCAACCGAGCTGACTGTTGTTGTAGAAGGCTTCTGCTCCGAACCGGCTTCATCTGACATCGTGTATCACAGCGGGGCTGCATACATCAAAGCAGGCTTGAGACGCTCTCTCAGGGTCCACTGCTCATTTCAGAAAGCACCAGAGTCGCTTGGATTCATTCAGTGAAACGGCTCAGCTAACACCGATTAGTCTGCCAAAAGGAAAGAACAGGAGGTTAAAAATAGACAACTCCACTGAGTTTATCATTCTTGAGAGAGATTTGACACACCCCTAGTTTGGTAGCATTAAGCTGGCTGTTCTTTTTTGTCACCATCTGAAGTGTGAAGGGCTTCTCCCATGGACATCATCTGACACCATCTAACCAAATTTTAAAAAAGTTCTCAAATTAAAACAGCTAGAAAAATAAATTACCATTGATTCTATACTAACAAATCCAGTATTATCAGGTTTCAAATATGCAACCATCAAATCCACATTTTCACATTATACCAGTAAAATACTTTCTCATTTACAAGTTACTGAATATATATGTTCAACATGATTCTTCCACTGAATCAAAGTCCTTAAACAGGATGATCATGTATATATAAGTCAAATGCTAAATCAAAAAAGGGGATTTTTAATTCAAAAATGCTTAAAGGTATAATGACCATAACAATCAGAAAAGGAAACAAGTAGCTTGAATTCTTGACGAATATTTTATCTCTAAGATTACGATAATTTAGCTGCTTTTCAATTTAATCTTAAATTGTTGCTAGAGTCTTCATTTTGTTCTAAATGAGCATAAGAAAAGCCCCCTAATAGCTGCTTAAACACTGCTTAAGTTTTTTATTCAGTGTGGGGAATTATTAGACATGTTTAGATTACAATATTGGTTTGACATATTAATTTTATTACCATTAGTCCAGAGCATGCCACAAGTAGCCCACACTATGGAACAGCAGCTGCTGGGTTTCCTTCCGCAGAACAGCTGAGAAAGTGACACTGGTGTTTAGGCTTGCAGGTCACTCTGGAAAAACAATTCCACCCAAGAAACTAAGTGCACACGTCTTCCCTAACCATCTGCTCGTTTGGTTTGTTTAAAAATACATAACAATTAATTACATTTTTATATAAACTAGATTTCCAATTACATACAAGAACATGCACACCTGCAGTGGAACCAAGACCTAAAATAGCTTGGATTAGAAGAAACTTCAGGTAGTTACAGAGAATTTCAATTTATGTGTCAGGGCGGGATTTTCCTTTTTGTTTGTTCATTTCTCCCCCTCACCAAGTATTGGGAGATTATAATCTTAATCTGAGCACCACCTTCAAACCATGAGTTTCAAGCAGAAGAAGCCCTTTATTGTGGTTTATGCTGAACAAAATGGGCTTTGCAAAGAAAAATCCATCCCTTGTGCCAAAACACAACCATGAACCCTCAAGCTGCCAACCAAGGAACAAACATCACAGTTTTCTGAAACTCTTTCTAACCTGTAAGGGGCCCAGGGACCTGCCACTGAAATGTTAGACAAATCTCCTTGGGACCTGTATGTATTTCTGTAATAAGTATGGTAGAACAAAAATTTGATATGCAATCCTAACACAAAATCTGGGAGACAGATGTTCTAAAGAAAACTTCAAAATTGAAACATAAAACAGCCCTGTGTTGGTTTGAATGGAAGAGAGATCCATTCTACAAGACCTGCTAAATACGCCAGCTTTCAAAAAAACTTTTCAGAAGACAAGCAACTTTGGATTTTTTACACTGCAGACAAAACTGCACTTGGAGGGCAAACAGCACTTGGCTGTTGGAAGAACTAATTAGGAAAAAATAACCAAACCTCTTTTTACTCTCACAAGAGTTACAAACCAATTTTGGTATTATGTCCTTGAGTTTTGTTCTCTCAAAAGAGCATTCTAAGTGGATTTTTTCATGGCACAAGTTGGGCTAATCCATCATCTCCCTAGGGTAGCCAGACATAAGAGCTGTTTTTCACTCAAGTTAAATGAGGTATCATTTTTCATAGTGCTGACAGCTGGAAATAAAGGAAAAATGCCACAATCAAGAAGTTGACTATAAGCAAATTTGGCAACAACTGAGACAAGTGAATCAGAACGTCTGATAACAAATGCATGTATATTGTATTTATTCATCGTATGCGAAGCATGGAAGATAGACACAAGGAAACATCGGACTAGTGGCAGAGAAAAGTTATCAAGGAATCAAAACATATCTTAGAACATAACCCCAGGAGAGAAAAAAAAAAAAGATGATTTTGGCATTGCATGATGAACAGTTTCAGCTCTGTCCAAGGGAAAAAAATTTAACAAGCATACCTTTCTCTGCCTTATTTACTTATCTGTCTGTTCCCCGCCTGAAACAAAAAAAATCCTGGTAGCAGCCAGAAAAAGGTCGGCTATTTGTGTCAGGAGAGAGAAATATTTTCCCTTTGCTACTACTGTGTGAAAGAAGAGAGTAAAAATGACAAGAACAAATGAATATTGAACAGCTGTCCACAGGAAACAAAACTGAAGAAAGGAACAAAGGAAACAATCTCAGGAAAGCAGAACAAAAGATAAGTCTCTCTAGTGTAAATAATGTCATGTAATATCTGAAACAAGTGTACATAAAAAGGATTTGAGAGGTAAATATGATAAAATTCACTTCATTTTCAACATGTAGGGTGTCCAATCCACAGGTTTTTCTCATGTATAGCAAGCAAAGTGTGCTAGTCACAGTTTTAATAGCGATATATAGAAAAAGGGTCTGACTTCCTCAGAGATAAGTTTCTTTCTGTTGAGAGCTTTTGAGCTACTGGTGCACTATGAAAATGCCTCTGGGAGAGACAAAGTTCACTCCCTGCACCTGCAAAGACACAAGGTCCCTCACTTTGCCCGGTTTAAAAATGTAGTGGGTCTCCTCTTTCTTCCCTGTCTCACACCTGGGAGAACAGGCGTACCCAGCAAAGAAGGGAAGGAAGCATCCCTCAGACTTCTGAGCTTCATGAGGCTTGCAAAAAAGGTGCTTCCAAATAAACACTGCTTCTACAGCCCCACATGAAACAGGGACAAAGACATCAGTCCTCTCCAAGACTGCTTGTTGTTTTTCACTAGTTCCTTTGGTCTTACCGTTTGAGTAGGGACTATTTCCAGGTAGCATCAGGAATAAGGGCATGAAAGCAAGCAGTCTTGCAAGTCCTCCAGGTTCATAAAACAGCCGCGGAGATCACATCAAGGGTGAACATTGAGCAAAAGGTGGGTTTTCCTCCTGGAAGAGTTCCCTTTTTACCCTACACTGGTTGAATAAGTTTCTTGGGTGACAAACTGATTGAAATTCTAACTCAGTATTCCTAAAACCCCAAACCAAGAATGATAAAAACCATCCTGGCAACAGTCAGAGGACAAAGGCAGGAAACAGGCGCCTCCTCCCAGAGGTCAGACAGTACACAGATGGCCTGTAGGGAACAGTAACTTTGAATATCACCTTTTTCTTAACATTGAGATGAAAAGACATTTTCTTGCAGAGAGGTGCCTTGGAGAGAAAGTTGACAGAAAACAGAAGGGAACTGCTGCCCTTGCAGACATTCCTCTGTTACTGAGGGCCAGGACAAACAGTGGCTGGACACAAACCAACTTCCTGCATCCAGAGGCAGAGACAGGGCAAGGACCAGCACAAGCTCCTGCACAGCCCCAGGAGGGCCCTGAGACTGGGGAAGTCTGTCCTCCCACAAGTCCAGACACCTGGGAGCAGCAGGCACCCAACACGGGCCCGCTCCCCCACAGCAGCGAGGCGTCACTGCTGCCAAGTTCTGGAGGCAGGACAGGTGCTGCGAGCAGTGACGGGGAGGGAAAGGGCTAGCCAGGGTAAATGACATTAACTTCATGTAGGTAAGAGTTGCAGCACGGGCAGAAGGTGTTTCCCTGTCAGTTCAGAGCCCAGGGACTCAAGAAAAGGCAGCTCCTAAGTAGCCCAGGACCCTGCTGGCCCCAAAAGGAGGTTGTCCTGTCCTTGCCACCATGGAAAGAGAAAGCATATAAGCCCCAGCAAAGGGCTAGGAAAGAGCTGTGAAGAAGTGCGCAAGGGGTAAGACAACCTGCTTCTCTCCAGCAAAAAGTTTCAAGAATACCCTATTGTCTGTGTTGCCTGGAGTATCGTTTCAGTTCCAGAAACAACAGTTCCAGATTAATTTTATTCTAAAACATCAAAGTATAGTGAAGAATTATATCCTTGTATAGTCCCATTTTTCCTGTACATCACCCTAACAAAAACCTTTCTACTCTTTCTCCTATATCACCTGTCCTGAAGATACTTCATATCACACTAAGAAATCAGCATGAAAAGAAAAAAGCTACCCAAAAAGCAACATCACACGAAGCAGAAAAAAAAACAAAAGCAAAGTTATCCTTGTCACACTGAACATTTCTGTGAAAGAAAATAAAGCAACACAGCTAACTATAAAACCAGCAGTGTATTAGAGATCAAGAAACCAGCAAACAGCTTAACACTGCTAATTCGGTGCAATGGGAAAAGCAAAAATCACTATTTGTTTGCCTCCAAGGACAACAACATTTAAAAAAACCCATACAGTAAACAGACATGGGGAGCAATGGCAGCTGAAACATTTCAGTCCACTGGTCATCAATTTATCATGTTCCGCTCTTTCATCCTGAAGTGTTCTATTCCCTGTATCCCTCTTTATGGATCTCAAAGAATTTCCACAAAGTATACATGCTATTTGTACATAGAACTTGTAAACAATAAATCTGTTATTTATTGACTGATAGAAAAGATTTAGCAAATNTAAGAAAGGTCATATAACCTTTAAATTTAGAACTCCAGATTGTGTTATGTAAACAAACACCATTCTTTCTATCATCTCTTATTTAAAAAATTGTCTTCCACTTCTTTACTAGTCTTATATACAAGATGAAGAGGTATGCAGCACATGGGGACTTCTTACATTTTTATTCATTAGGCTTGAATTGTAGAAGAGAGTATAACCACTCTGTTTTCAGAAATACAGAAGTAGTAGTAGTAATAATAATAATAATAATAATAATAATAATAATAATAATAAACTAAGCTTAGCAGTAATGTGCTCATCTAATCTGCTTTCTTCGTATGGTGTTATCTTAGCACATGATTCAAGATGGGCAACATCAAAAACTGAGGTGCTGGATTCTCCACTTAAGAACCCCTGCAGCAAAACAAATTTCTTGTTCTGAGAATGGATTAACACATTAGTGCTTTCAGAAAGAAGTTCCTTTCCTTGTTAAACCATGCAAGAAAAAAATACTTCAGATTCCTTACTTGCAGATAATCTTGAGGTGGTTTCATACAATGATAAACTGGAGGAAGAGGATAAAAAGTTCTTTGAGGAAAGGAAGAGACAGAGGGGAACACAGGCCCCTGCAATAATTCTAAAGACATTGACAGCTCCGAGTGATTAACAGCTGTATCTCAAAGTCAAGCTATTTGAACAGATTTCTCCAAGTCAAAACACATTAGTTACTTGCTATCATATTTTTAGCAAGTTTGATTTTGTTGTCACAGACAGTAAAAAATACAAGTTTGATTTACACCTTTCCTTAAAGTGACAGCTAGAGAAAAGACATAAGAAAGAAGTGACTTGATTACTATTTGAGTGTAAATAGAATGGAAAATATAGACAGTGAGAATTTTAACTTTTGAATGAGGTAAAAGAAACCAAACAAAATAAAAACAATTCACAAGAGTGAATTGCAAAAGGATCAAATCTTATTCTCTTTCATGTTCCAGGTGAAGACATCAGCACATCCTGTTAAGATTACTGCAGAAATGGCAGGGAGGCTCTCCAGTTCCCACAGAATCAGCCAGAAAACACTTACCCCATCAGCACCCCTGGAGAAGCTCAGCATTTCTGTCTCACTGGGAGTTGTCCAAAACAAATGCTGCACAGTCTATGGAGCTCTACCCTGGTGAACGCAAAAGTGAAGCCGCTTTAGCAGCTCACAGGTGGCACATGCACAAGTCAGCCCAGCTGAAAGGTTGTCATCAAAGAGCTGGTCCAGGATAGTCAGCTTTGTCAGGAGGGTGAAGAGACATTAGAGGGTTCATTAGTCCCTTGTTCAGGCTCTAGCAGCAGCAAGAGAAAAGTTTATTACACAGGATTACTATGTTCCCTTGTCCATGCATGTAAGGAAAGCCAACAGGACTTTTGTAACTAAATTCCTTGGGAGCATTTGAAATTCCTTCCTGATGTGGTGTGTTAGCACAGTGGAGTATGCACTCTGCACCAAATATAGATGAGAGACAGGCTACTCTTTCTCTCTGTAAAGAAGGAAGATTAAGATACAGATTGGTAATCTACATCAAACCCTCAGGGCAGCTACAAACTACCACTAATAAGGTAATTTACTACAGTGGCACTTTGGCCCCATGTCTCTATTTTCTATGCCTTACTTGCATTAACAATTCAGCTGTATTAAAAAACTACTTCAGTTTAATTTTTTCAATGTTTATACATAAATACAGTTATATGTATTAAACTTGTAAATAAAAACATCAGTTAAAAATCACACAGACTGTTCAGAGAGTTCAAGTAGTGTAACTGGATTCTTGGGACCATCTTTTAAAAGTGAAAAGTCTCTGTCCAGACCTATAAAACACAATCAGCCAGCAGTGATACAAAAAGATCAGAATGAGCCATTCAGACAACAGGGGACTAATTAAATAGATACAATAATGCAAACCACACCAAAACACACAAGCCATATTGTTGCTATTGTTCAGAAAAATTGTGTTAACTGAACACAACTTTCAGGAGGCTAAATTTAGAACAGGTACACAAATATATTTCCCAGCTACACTTCTAATAGAACATTACTGTATACCTCTGATATTTGTCCAGAAAAGAAATATTCAGCAGGGCAGTTGAATTTTAGGTCCAAGAGAACTATGAGGCTTTAGAATCCTTTTTCTAAAAGTCATTTATCAGTGGGGTTATAAATAGCATGCTTTGTTTTGTTTGAAAAAGATAAGTCCATCCTGTATAACTGCTACTTGAAGGCTGACACTGCTGGGGATTCCTCTGTATGTTTGGGTCACACATTGCCCTCTTCCAGACCTTGACACCTCAAACACGGAGCACCTACCAGGTCCTGCCCGTCCCTTTCAGCTAAATACCGAGTTGTGTCACATACTTACAAGAGGAAATCTTGGAATTCCAGCCCCACCCACCCCAGTTTATATGCCTATAGCTCTGTTGAACAAATGGTGCCTACTCAATATATCAGGAGTGTGGCTACAGGGTATGAGGATACTTCCTCTGTCCCCTCAGTTTAGGTGACACTTCACTCTACAAGGGTTAGCATATAACACTTCAGAATTCAAGTCCCACATAAATCTAGGAAGCATTGCCTTTAATTAAAAAAAAAAATCTAACCAAAACAAAAGAAAACATCCCCTCTCCTCCCCATTTCAGTACTGCTTAAACACTGAAGAGCAGTGAAGATGGATTTGCATATTTCCAAACCATTGTTTGCCATCCATAGCAAAAAGACAATCACCAGGAGCGTGTGAGTTGTTCCTTGTTCTATGCGCTCAAACTGCTTTGGGTCTGAGTGCTGCTGTCTGCAGTAGCAGGTGGGTACCTGCAAAAGGAGAGGTTCAAGAGACAGAAACTCGGTATCAAGACTTTATATAGACCAGTACTCTTCATGCTGCTTTCAAGGGACACATGATGAGCAAGCGGCCTGCATGACAGTGCGTACTACAAAGACACCATGGTGTAATCCTGAGGGGACATCATCTGGGATGAATGTGAATCTTAGTGGAAAACCCCAAAGCGTTTTTTGTTGGTTTGTTCGTTTGGGGCTTTTTTTTTTTTTAATACTCCTGCAGTGGCTTTTCTTATGGTCTAACTATGCAAAAAAGCTCTGGGCAAGGGAAACTGAATGCCAGCTGATATCATGTCGTATCATTAGGACAGCATTACCTTTGATGTGTCATAGCTAGTGCTTTTGATTTCTTCTTCCAAAAACGGAAAAGTGAGGTCTTCTCCTCCCTTCTGAGGGTTTGAACCTGCTCTGTAGGTCTTGGTTGCTGAGAAGTTGTCATCAGCTACTGCTCTATGCCTGTTTGGGCAGATGGGGTGGGGATGGGAGCCTCCAGCTATCTTCTTGGGTAAGAAGTAACTGCAAAAAGGAGAGATGAAAAGCTCGCATTTTTATCATGCAAGCTTCAGTTTTTGCTTGAAACACTACTCAGGGAGTGGCAATGTTCTTCAGCCTCATAATGGGTCATCAGTCATCTTTGCGCATGCTTGGTACTCCAGTGTCCTCACAGCTGGGCCTCTACTGTTCCAGGAATTATTCCTTCCCCTACACAAATATACAAGAATCCAAGGTGTTCTCATGTCTTTTCCCACGAGAGGACGCAGTAGTCTGTCTATGAACTGGGACCATAAGGAATAGAGAACTGTGTTGATGTGGTGTTCTGCACATTTGGCTCACTTGGGCACCAGGACTGGGTATCCTACAGAGAGCAGGACCTGGCCAAGTGCACCTGAACAGGGAGCTGCTTCAGGAGGATTTCTGTCACAGTTCAGGGTTCTGAAGGGATTGATTTCAAACAAGCTCCCAGGCCAGAGACAGGTGTCACTTTTCCACACCACTGCACCCAGTGCTGTACTATCACCAGAAGCCTCTCTTCCCCAGGGATATGAACAGAATATCACCACCTTTACCTGGCTGTAGCAGTGGTCTGTCAGCACTTCCTTGTCAGATTTTTCTGCAGACAAGGACCCTGGATCAGCTGTGGAAGGTGCACATTCCTTTGGAATCTCCCATGTTGTGATCCCAGGATTTGAAAGCCCATCTTGGCAGTGTGTTCCTATCTGACAATCCGTTCAGGCTCCTTATATAGGTTATGTGGATGCAATGCTACATTCCTTTGCTTTGCCACATGTCCAGAATACTTCTGTCTGGACAAAAGTATTTTCCTATGGATCACAGAAAAACTTACTTTTGATCACTTTTTCTGATTTCTCAAAGCAGCTGCTTCTGAAGTATCAGTCCTCTAGTGAATTCGGCAGACTGCGATTAAGGATCCCCATCGCTTAATTACCTTAAATTTTACACTTGAAAATAGATTTGCCTGGGACAATAATCACCATTTTGTTTGGAAAAAAGGACAAAAATTGAGATTTAGTGGTATGGTGGATACAAGATGTGATGATTTCATGTTGTGAAGACAAAGGGTAGACAAGCTTTATAGTTGAAATTTGCAGTCAGAAACAGAACTGCACTTGGGACCCTCTATATGTAATGGGACTGGGGAAGAGAGGAGAGGAAATAGCAAATCAAGTACAATCATAAACTGCTTGACTCTTTCAAATTGCACAAAGGTTCTTGCTTTGTTTTTAACCTTAACACAATTGCAGTGTTAGAATTCAGCAGGCAGAGTCCTGTGGCATATATTCTCAGGCATCACTATCCTGATGTTACAGCCTGAGAGCAGTTGTGTGTTCTCACTGACAATAACAATATTGCCGGGGTGCTGAGGTAAAATTCTCATAATGCAAAATAACTTCCAGATTGAGGTTTTTACTAGTCATATTGAAAATTCATGGATGTTTTTACAGAATGTTTATGGGAGAATCATGGTGTCACTGCTGTGCAGTAGGTTTTGCTCCAGTCTGTTCCTGTCCTCTAATCTGCAACTGACCATAACCAGCATGTTACTTTGAGGGCCTGAGGAAAAAGAGGTGTATATCCAGAAAGTTTATAATGACAATACTAATGTAATTGCAAATCTTTACTGTTTCATATTCGTCTATTTTTGCATTGGTTGTTTAAAATCATGCAATACATTTTACAGGACTACTCAGATTTTTTAAAAATATCTTAAGTAATCCTCTCAAGTGGCACAATGGAATATTAGATTTATATACAATTACTGTGGGATATCTCTAGCTAAAACAAGAGAAAATTTATTTTTTAACTATTTCATTTTCATTTTTTAACTCACAGAGCTTGAAACCAATATAAGGAGTTCCAGGAAACAGCTGAAAGACTGAAATCCATATTTTAATGAGGAATCCCAGAATTTGGTCTAAATTAACAGACACTTTTGAGGAGTCCTCTGTCTTCCTTTAATTACACATAAGTCTCTTCAGAGGCAGAGACTGATGATGTACTGTAAGTCATCCCTTGTCAGTGCATCAGGATCTGCAGTAACCACGTGTCAGAACCTTGCTTTCAGTGTTCCTAGGATGAAAATACCATGCAAGACTATTTCATGGGCTGCGTACCCTTTTTCTGTCCACTTGATTTGGTATTTGATAAGTATCCTGTAATTAAACTCTTTTCTTTACATTAGTCTTTCTCGCTGTGTGAATATTCCTTCTTTTTGTGTGGTGTTTGATTAATTGACTTCCAAGGATGAGCTTGATCTTCCAAAACATGAAAGGCCACCTACTGAAACCAAAAGATTTTTATAAATATTGTTGCTGTATGTGAAACACGTACACCATTTGCCAAATAGTTTTCCCACCTATTCTTTTTTGCTTGCTACTGCTCTTCAGGTCTCACTACTATATATAGGGAAAAACCCCATCATCTCAGTGTTCTAAGATGAAAATTGTTTCAGCTGTGCTTTTTATATTCTCTGTGTGTGTGCATGATTTTCATGACTATAACATCTTGCCACTCCTTAATATTGATGAGGTTTCCTTTCTAGCAACACTAGTGAAGTGGGAATGCAGCTGTCAACCCCTCCCAAGACACACTGACAGTACCAACCATTTAGTCCCAGAAATAAACTCGACTTTGGAAACAATTAAGAAAGTCTTTGAACGTCTGTTGCATTACTTGCAAAGTCTTTGGTGAAATTGCTGCTGAAGAACAGAGTTTAGTGGTATAGACACGTGGACAGACCTCTGATAAAATCCTGAAGACAAAGCAGTACCTAGAGAAGAGGTAAGAGCTAGCAGCAAATACAAAATCACTCAAATAGTTCACATTTCTGCCACCTGCAGGAACAAATGCCCTGGCTTCTTCATGTGTGGCTGGTTCTGCAGAGGCAATGCACCATGAAATGATGCCTGCAAACAGCAGCTACCTAACAAATTAGCCACATGCAATGAGTGGAAATAAAAAGCCAACAAGGCTCATTGAACACTGCAGCATTTTGATGCCGTTTCTAGCAAAGCACTAATATTAACCCTGGCTTACATGTCACCAAATTACTGTGTTCCTTTGGACACATTAGTCCTGGGGAGGAGGAGAGGAGGAAGGCCACGCTCTGAGAGGCACCAAGTGACATAAAGCAGACAGCGGGCATCACAGTCACATCATCACCACTGATATGTGGAGCGGCACTCAAATGTGTTGAATACACTGCACAATCCTCACCCTGCTGAGCCCAGCTTGCAGTTAGCCACCATCTAATAGAGGCACACAGAACTGTATACAAGGTTTGAGAAAAAGAACAGGCTGCTCTTAGTACCAGTTTAGAATATGGCTTATTCCCAAGTCTCTGAAAGTCAGACTCGTATCACAAAATCACATTAAATATCAAGTAACTATGCTGTAAGGCTTGCCTGTGAGAATGGCTGAGACACCATGAAAGCCACTCTCTTTCCTAGTAGTCTAAAATCCTTGAGGGGAGAACAGAATGTTAAAAGACACTTATCACATATAAATCCTGGCACAGTATTTGAGAGAAACATCTTACTGGAGTTCAACAGCCTCCTGGAACTCTGCAGCCTCTCATCCTATGAGCAGCCCTGGCATGCCTGGAAATTTAGCAATGACAGTGGGAATATGTTGTCACCCAGCATCTGCAACTCATGCTAGGTAAACGAACATGGGAGGCAGAAATCCCAAAATTGAGATGGCAACTGATTCACTGCAAACCAAGCATAACATAGTGAACAGTGCCAGAAAATTACACTGTTGAAATTAACACACTGATTGCTAACAAATTAAAATCAGGGTTTTGATAGGTATTTTTCATGCTCCATTCTGATATAGAATGTCTCAAATTACAGGTCTTCTCTCAGTTCCTCTAAAAGTCTGTTCTTACAGCTAAGATAAGCTTTCCTCTCCACTTTCCTGATTAATGGATGATTAGAATTAACATTTGGTGTGAGGTCTAGGAAAAGGCTCCAGAGTTTTTAAGGCCCAACCTATAAACATTTATATCCATTCAAAGGGAGCCAGAGAACCTCAGGATTTCACTGAAGTCTCAGGGCTGTTCTAACATGAGCTGTCACAACTTTATTCCAAGCATAATACACATCTGCACAGATCTGCCCAAGCATCTTGCTGTGTGTGTTCTAGGACCTACAGCTACCATGGAACCTCATTTTCACAATTTTCTAATCCACTTAACATATGTTGCCTTCTGACAGTGACAAAACACTAGCAGAGCAGACAGCACCAGACTGGGATTTGTTACACCAGGATCGTCAGAAGAGCTAAGTGTATTTTTATGTCATAAAAAAGTGGACACCATGTTTTAGCAGGATGTGCAAAGCAGTCAGACTCATCTGGGCCATGAACAGTCAGTGGCATGGATTGCTATAGAAATTTGACACAATCTGGGGCTAAATCTGCCTTCTCAAAAACAGAGCTCAACATTCTGAGTATTAGAAAGTAGGGGTGGTTAATTAGGTCCACTCAAACATTTTAAGGACAGATGTATGAGCTCAGTAAATGAACAGGATATTTTACATAGCTTGCAGTATTCCCCTTTACGTACAAATTCAACATGTATTAAGAAGCTTCCCAACAGGAGCATGCATCAGTGGTGTCTGATAGCAATCATCAGCTAGCTGCTGGTGGAAAAGCTAAAAGGCTTTCTAATATGGAAAAATATCTATTTAACACTGAAAAATCAGAAATAAAAATGCACTAGCAATTTTAAATTAAGGTTTTAAGCACACTTACTTTGAAGCACATTTTCTCTGATGCACAAAAAGGTAGTTTCTCCTCAGCATTCAGTAATCACAACACATTTGATGTTTGAATGCTGCCATTAAACTGCCAATGAAACTGCATTATTATTTAGAAAGTTAGAGTTTATCTGCACTAAAAAGAACGTAAATTATCTGCACAATTTTTGCTAACACAGCCAATTGTTTCCACTGAACAACCCTCTCTCAATGTGCTCCAAAATGATACCAAATTAAGTTTCCTTTGCTTTTCTTCATGCTTCAAAAGTCAGAAATGCTAGTCCTGCTCTTTGGCCTGTATTTACACTGTAAATATCACTAGTATCTGGAAAATTAGCTGAACTTTTCCTTTTGAACGCACATTAAAAATCAGGATTTTCACTTTTCTTTTTAACATTTTCCAATATATTTCCTCAGCACATATGAAATTTTAAGAAAGCATATTTTTTTTCACAAGAGGCATTTATCTCCTGACTCAGCCTTCTTCTTGTTTCTGTGTTATATTCCCATAATTTTTTGCTGTAATAGAGACCCATGTAAATGCAACTCAACTGACAGGAAAAGTCAAGGCTGTTACATTAACTTTCCTTGTTATTTTTAGCTAAAGTGTTTCATTGGTGCTTTAAATATACTAAAAGCTTTTTAAGACATCCTGTTTCTATTCATTCTTGTATCAACATTACTAAAATTTTAGTCACACAAGCATCTATTTTGATGAGTATCTTTGATATGCTATGTGTTGTCTTCCAATTTCACAGAATCAGATGTATCCTCACAAGTTTCTTCAGTGATTAACTTTCACATTCCAAATTAATCTTGGAATCACAGAAAAATGGTCCTAAAATACCATGTGTTTGGGAGATCTGTATAAAGCGACCCATCAGGAGTGGGAAATCAGTCTCTGTTTTCTGTGGTTATTTAGTCTTACCTGTATTCTCACACAGTAGAGCTTCACAACAAAATTACCTCCACCACTGGGCATCAGATGAAAAATATCTTGAAGTGCTCCTTGACTCCACAGCCATGCAGAAGGCATGCAATTAAACTTGAAATAGAATTTTCAACTAAGATGCAATCTTGACGGGCATCAGTACTACAGTGATTCCCTCTTTCCCTCTGCTATCCACCAAAAAGAAACAAAAGTGGGATGACTGTGGAAATCAGTAATTTTAAAATGATATCCCATTATATTTTCCTAACATATGCTTTTGATTCCGCAGAAGGAACTCTGCAATTGCCTGCACTGTTACACATCAGAAAATTGTGGAAATGGCACACTACAGAAGACTCAATCCACCAAGACTCAAAATGACTGTACAAGGAACCACAAATAGTGTAACTGCTTGACCATTTGCCTTTTTATCTTATTTCAGTGTATCAGTTCTCCATAAACCTGGAAAAGACAATACCTCTCCAAAGAGATCATGAGTTAATTACTTGGAACAATGGTATGCAAATTCCAGATACTCAAACAGCTTTTGGCTCTGCAGCTCACATTCAGGTACTTTTGCAGCTATTGCATATGTATGTATTGTTATTCTGTATATTTCAATAAATTACTTTTTAAAACTAGAACAGAAATATAACAACCTAGCATTTTTACAGCCTTAAGTCCCCTTTTTGCCAATACAAAAATCTGTAGAAATACCAAGTCAATCCTTCAGAAGTTAGGAATCACAAGATCTTTGCTTTCATCTATTTCTCAGCATTTTAGCTTCAGAGCTATTAAAGAATTTAATCTGTAGCTCCAAAAGTTTTCCTTCTTCCTCCTTCTTAATAATCTCATTAAACAGATTAAAATCATGCATTAGAAAGAATCAGGGAACGAGAGGCTATTGTAACACCATTACATGTCATTACTGTTGCAGAAAGTCCATGACAACTTTACTTAGTTATCATGACCTACTGACACTTTTATTTTTTCTACTGTGATGGAAAAAAAAACCTTCCCCTCATCTTTTTGTCAGCTGGCACTGATATCCTTGGCTAGCATGATGGAATAAGAAGTGCTATATGATCCTGCTCTGCACACAGACCTTCTCCACCCCCAGAGTGGCTTTATTTGAATGCTAAATCAGTCACTCACACAAAGCCATAGAAGTCCATGGTCCAAAGGCTTTTTTTTTTCCAAAAAAAAAAAGTAACCCCATTAATCCTACTAAACACAATATAAAGTTAAGTGGTGAACAGCACCAAACATTTTTTATGGACACTAACACAACAGTCCACACACCTTCTGCAATAGAGACGTAGACATAAGCATTTTTTATGGTACTTACCGAGTCGATCACCTTTCCATTCACTGTTACAAAAAGCACACTCAGAGTTACATTACCAGTGAGTAACAAAATAGTTATCATACTTTGAAACATTTCAAATACATCCAAATTTGGCTAACCAGAACACAGAAAATCTTGGTTTTCATTTCATTACCATGAACAGGATTGACTCCATCACTTCCAGGTCATTAGCTCTAATGTACTGAGGGGCGTAATAATTACAATCCTTACAATCAATCCTTCCATTTCTGTGGGCATCTCTTCATCTCACACCTAGCAGCACTGTATCCTCCACTGCAGATGATTTCTATTTAAAAAACCCAAAAGATATTTCCATCTTTTGGAACTCCCTTGTTTGAATTATATTTGCAACCAAGAATTGCAGACCAAGAGCTAAAAGTAGAGCCACCACTTCTGTTCACAGTAGTAAATGCACAGACAAGTAACAAACCCTTGAGCACAGCGTTTTTTTTTCTTTTTTAGCATGTCCGTATCTCATTGACTTTATGTGCTATTAGAGGCTGTTCCTAAAGGTTCACTTGCAAGTACAACCACAGAGGATGGAGTAAGAGTAAAGACCAACACAAAAATCCCTCTCTCAGTCAGTTACATTCAATAGCAGTATTAACAGAAAATGTTTATTCCATTGTTTCAGTAAGCTAGGAAGTCTAGTTAATATGATTTGAAATACCTGGCAGACTCTCATGGAACACAACTCAGCGAACTACTTATACATAGAAAATGGGCAAATGGCAAAGTGATGGCAAACAGCCCTCTGCCAGACACTTGATTTGCCTAAAGGCAAGGAATTCCAGAGGAAGAGAACAGAAAGGCAGAGCAAAAGCCGGCACAGCCCAAGATACTGTACTGGAGACTCAATTAGAGTCAACGGGGTGAAATTCAGGATCCACTGGCCCCCAGGAATGTCAAACGACAGATAAGAGCAGCATCAAGATTGGACTACACACACTGAGCCAAAATTAACATCAGGGTTACTGGGGTGAGCAGTCATCAGCTCCAAGTTGTGCATGCAGCTGTCCCAGGAATGAGTGAAGAGCTTCTGATATTGCCCTGGGTTTGCATACATTATTAAGCCCCTAAACAAAGTAAAAAAAAATAAAATAAAATAAAAACCTGAAAATAATTTAAAGTGTTTGTAATACTTGCTTACTCTAGTATTTTAATGAGATTTTATGCTGCAGACCATTCTTTACCATAAGCAGATTCAATTTACAAATGCTGCAGAACTGCCAACACTGTGCTTATTAATGACAATATTAATTTACCTCTGTGTTTGCACTTTATATTAAATATATGCATACTTTTCATCTTTCAGTTCTTTCTAAATGAATTTATATCCCCCAAATATTAGCTGTAATAACTTCAGCTTTCTCAAATGCAATTAAGCAACTAAATTAAATTTGAAAAGATTATATCAAAGAAGTCTCCTTATAAATAAGGTCTGTAAAACTTCAGTCAGTTTTAAATTAATATTAAAGTAATATTGTACCATTGCATTAAGTACATTTAAAAAATTTGTATTTCCTCTGACAAAATAGCCCAAGAGGAAAAATACCTTTATCATTGAATTTACAGATAAGCCATTAATTTGGAATGACTTTTTTAAATAATTGGCGTGATTGGAAATACTGCTTTCCTCTAGATAAAATGTATAAAATTGAGAAGGATAAGTAAATATAATACTTGAATGACAGATCCATCAGGAAAATCTGCAGAGTAATAGCAACACCTGTAGGAAGAGAGCATTATCTTTACTGTGAGCAAAGCATAGTGCAATAACAGTTCTCAGACCTGCAGTTGTTTGTTCCACTCACAGCACTCTACAACGGTCAGATCCCACACCATCATCCAAAAATATAATAACTGATTTATCCAGATTGCATCCTGAAGATTAACAAGTTAACCAAGCCATGCACACAGCTGATTTGGTTTCAATCCAATTCCCTTCTCTGAATAAATTTCATTTTATTACTAATCTCATGGTTTTAAGTTATGAACCTCATGTTAATTTCTTTTTCATTACATGAAAACCTTTAACCGCAAAGGTACCAACAGGGATATTCACATTATTCAGGATTCTCCATTTAAAGGGAAACAAAGGACTTAGAAATAAAGCACAAGTCTTACAGGCTTACAAGGGAAGAAAACTATGATTAATGTAACACTGACTTATGCAAATACCATCTTACTTTTGCGCAAGTACTGCTATCAGAAATACAGAAAAAAGTACCCTGGACTTGCACATCGATCAATAACAGTTCAACAGCAGTTCCCTTATAGCTACCATGTATTTCATAAGAAAATTATACCGACTTTCTAAATATATTGAGGAAATAATTATTCTTACTACAATTTATCATAAAAATGTAATATAAACAATATTTGGAAATACAGACTAGTACACATTTATCTTAGATTTTAAAAAGATTATTTTTATTAAGCACAAACAGCTTTTAATACATTATCAATACAAATAGGAAAACATCTGTTCAATGAATTTGATATATCAAAGATCTGATGGGCAAGTTGCATACTGGCACAATAAAAATGATTTTCTTAAAGTATTTCAAATTAAAATTACAGGGTTACCACAGTCTACACTGCAGATACTTTCCTTACAGTCTAAAATTACTACATCACCTGGGTATGGGGGAAGCAAGGAACTAGAGCTTCATAATATGGAACTTCTAACACTTTAATTAGCACCACTCAAAGCTTGCATCAGCTGTCTAACTAAGAAGCAGCTGACAGGTCAGGTAAAGCTTTACAGCAAATTTCAGTGCAAAGTTTACAGTTCCTTTTCATAAGATACTTGGAGTCTATGGTTTCATAGCATGTTAAATAATTATGGCTTGATAGATGTACAGTATTAAGATGCTGAGAACATTTACTTTGAAAAAAATATGAGACTCGTAACAGCTGTGAAATGCATTTTAATATATTATACCAAATTCTGTAATATGCAAACAACATGCTGGATTATAAACTGAAGTCCTGTTATGAATTCATAGACAAGGTCATTATTAGCTCTCTGGAGTCGTGGCTTCTGGTTGTCTCAGCTGCTGCTTTTTCAGGCTAACTAACTTCATCTTTTCTCTAATGTGTTCTGCTGCAGAAGCCATATCACTTGGGCTCCCAAAGTACTGCTCAGACCTAGAAAAAACCCAAACCACAAGAAATTATCAGTAAGTCCGTACATGAATATACCTGTTAATTGCAGTAGAAAGCACAAAGCAATCAGGTAAGAAAAATAGCCACTTTTTCCTGTTGTCATTTAAAAGCCACCTTTAAAAGGCTTTGGAGACTTAGTGACGAGACTCAAAAGCAAACTTTGACGAAATTGCTACAAATACTCAATGAGCCTTTCATATCCGAAAGACAGTATCAACAGAAGTTTGAGGGTGGTGAGACACGGCATAAGTTGCCCAGAGAAGGTGTGGCTGCTGTCCCTGGAGGTGCTCAAGGTCAGGGTGGACGGGGCTCTGAAAAACCTGATCTAGTGGAAGGTGTCCCTGCCCATGGCAGGGGGATTGGAACTTGATGATTTTTCATGTCCCTTCCAACCCAAACCATTCTGTGATTTGAACAGCAAGCCACTATTCTACAAGAGTAACTGGAGGCTTCCCAACACTCTTACTTCCCTTCTCTGGCTCTCCCCCAAGTCAGTCTGACAATTTTGCATACTGTGACAATCTATAATACCTGTCTATACATGAATTCTGAGTTCATAAGATTGCTGCATTATTAAAGGACTCTTCACATGTCAAGTCAACCACAGGCTTTCAAATTATGCCATCCACCTCTTAACGTGAAAGGAACACATGGCTGAGTAATTCAAATATAACAAAGAAGAGCTGAAATGTTAGGGAAACCACTAACCAAGCTGTCAGCAAAGGGAGGGTTTGAACAGAATGCATGTTTCAGAAAACAGGTACAAAGCACAGACGCTTTGGAAATGGCAGTAGGACAAAGGACTTTCAGACAGGCAAAAGTGGGCAGTAAACTTGCTCTAAGCAGGAATAGACTCATTTGAGAAGGCAACTGGTCCCACTGCATAGCTGCACATGGATCACAGCACTTCCTCATACAGCAGAAGTCATGAGCAGGAAAGGAAACAGTGACCTGAACTTCCAAAAAGATACTGGTATAACTCTGAAGAGGTGAACAGCCTGATGAAAGTGCACCCAAACATTTATGACATTTGCACATTCTTAAATCTCAAACCATTTCTAATAATGAACAAAAAAATAGCAAACTATTTGTTAAACACCTCAAAACCAGAATTCCAGGATGATAAGCAGGGGGTCCTGAGATACAGGACAACTATGATACCATTTTTGTGAAGGGGATATGCAAAACTACTTTTACTAAGTCACTAGAATCCACTATACAGAAGTTATACAAAAATACTTCAACAAAAACTTCTTGATCTGAAAGAACATTAAAACTCACGACTAATTCAGGTCTGGGCCCAAATTTATGATTAGCACTCTGTGTTGAAGGATCTACACTGCAGAAGGCATTTGGTATTTTGGAAATAAGGTAACAATACATTTCCATGACCAGCTTCCCGCAACTGTATTTTTCAGATAGACTTCAGGTAATCCTTAATGGAGTTGCCTGATGCTATCTCATAAGGTTTCACCTCTAACTCAATATATTTATTTCAGACCTTTTTCATTATGGTGTGGCATCCTACACACCAGAAAGTTGCTCCATAGTTTGGCTGTAACTCATGTAGAAATTAACTACAAGCTCAGCATAACAATAGACATCATTAAAACTGAGTTCTATTATGGCTGAGATTCCAAATTCAATTTGCTTTTGTAGCTCAAGAGAACTAGCAATTTAAAGTTAGAATGAATACTTCTGGAGGGAAGTACTGTTTTGTTTACTAACTGAATCAAATATAAATTTATCTTCAGTATACTGGCTTAGATAGACAGAAGTGCAAATAAATAGATAGAAATCCAATAATTCTCATCTGCTATCTTTTTTCAGGGAGAAGAGACTGGGACTGGTCATTCTTCTGTTGCTTCTCCATACTGTGCTGATGTAAAGACTGCATAAATCTAATAATTATTCAGTGTGAAAAAGTCACTACTTTAAAAGTAAAGTAGGGCAGTGCATTAAAAAGGCAGTACACTTATGCTCATTAAAAGTTATTTCCCACCTTTTCATAGAAAGCAGGCAGGTCCTATTTCAAACTTTACAAAAACAACACGCTCACTTTTCTATTTCAGCAATAAGCCTTCAGGATTCTTCTGCATATGAGACTATTATAAAACTTTACCAAAAGCATTATTCCAAAGGCATTAGACAAGCCATTCTACATACCCATCAGGATAAACTACAGGCACTGTTAGTCTGTCCAACAGTGATTTCCCAACTGCTTCAATTTCATCAAATTGATCCATTTCATTAAAAGCTTCAGGCTGCTCTGGACATTCCTGCAAAATCTGTTTAATGAAAGTAAGAAAATACAGAATGAAGTACACAAGGAATAGCATGTAGTTTTTAAAGTGCCATTAACTGTCAGAGTCAATGGGTTTTTTTTGGCATTTTCAGTAGTACATTCACATGAGATCAACTGACATATAATTCAAGAAAAGAAAATCCTGATTAAGGTCCATTAAGAAGACAGTTCAGGGTTATCATTGTTTTGTATTATAATGTTTTATGTTACTTCTGTGAGGGAATAAAAAAGTAGTCTTCCTAGACAATATTCCTGCAACAGATATGAAACACATAAAAATAGTGACTGACATCACCAAACATACAAGACAGTAATGTATAATGAAGCACCATGGTTAATGAAGAGCCCCTTACCACAGGCTTCAAAACTCAAACCCACATCTGGCACAGACCAAGTAGGACTAAAAAAAATCTGAATACAAGTTTTTCCATATGGGAAAGTACTCAGTATACTATTTTCTTTCACTTTTCACTCTGCCACTTCTTACTCTTTTCCAAAGCAGCATAGATATTAAAAGTGAATTTTCCACACAGACTCATTAATATATGTCCAACAGTGAAAGGAAAACTATGTTTTTGAATGAGAGCATTGTTTTATCAGCCATTAATTTACTTTTCTTTAAACTCAAGACTGCCTAAACGCAGCAATTAACTACTGCAATAATCAAGGAATGCTCATAATACAGACTGAAAGATTCTACTCTATTAGGAGTTTATGAACCACTGAAATTTAATTTGGCATCAGGTAAATCTCTGGAAGCACAGATGATATATTTCTGCTTTTGTGAACCTCCATCAACTCCCAATGCCTGCAAATTCAAAATATCTTCCACTAATACAAATAAGAAATTAAAAAAAAACCAAGGAGCATATGTATCAACCCGTGCTCTCTTTCAATGACAGAATTAATTTATTTTACCATATGCAAAATTTGGGTTTTTTGCCATTACATGCAACTTTATTGTCAATATTTGAGACACATACTCTAAACTAATTTTTTAAAACATATCACTTCACAAAAAAAGCAGCTGTGAACAAAATGGCCCTACCCCTCATGACCTACATTAAAGAACATTGTCTCAAATTCAAGCATTTGAAAGCTCTCAACATTTCTGCCCTTCAGCAAGCTGTTACTGAATAGCAACTATTCCTCATCACATTGCTGCTGACTGCTCATCCTCCACTGTGCTTCTTGCATCACCTGACTGGGTGCAGCAATGAGACATTTGGTTAGAGGAGTCTGAAAACCATACCAAGGTAGAGGTGTGTTCAAGAAGAAAGTACATTCAAAGCCCCCCTGCCAAATACAAGATGCTACTAGAGAGTATGTGTGGAAACTAAATTGGCAAGAGCTGCCCTCACTTACAATTTGTGATAAGGTTATCCCATCCAAAAATCCATACAGCTTAAAGGGCAACACACTTTTAACTCTCTAAAGAACTTAAATGACCTGACAGCTTTTATCATACCTTGCACAAAGAAGTGTTCCTGGCTTTAAAGAATTAAGAATCTACAAGACACACAGAAATGCTTTATCATCAATATCAGAGTTCTCATTTGAAGAGTGCTGCTCTCTTTTTTGTTAAGTAGCCCCTATACCAATACAGGTAAATGAAAAATTATTAAAGTAAGTACTGAAGTTAATGGTTGGAAAAATAAACTTAAATTCTTCTTTCTGACTTTTTAAAAATATTTAGAGAGGGTAAATGTATGCACTGGCAACTTCATATTTCTTATATTTTGTTCGCCTGAATTCAGGTAAGAAATTTTTCTTCTTAATAAAACACAACGCTTACCTTTTCAGCAGTTGAATGAAATGCAACAGCTGTTTCCAACCGGTGTACTCTTTCTTCAGAAGTCACTGTAAACTGCTTCCACACTCTGTTCAGTCTGGGAAGTGTGTCCCCTGAGGACCTTGAAGTACATCGCAAGGACTGGCATAGGACCACTGTTGCCTGCAGTAACTGTCTCCCATAATCGTAAGTACTCTAAGAATTGGAGAGGATGGGAGAGTAAAAGCGCATGTAAAAACTCTGCCCTTTACCTGGGAGCAAAATAGCATCTTAAAGCAACAGCAGGCAAGTTTATGGAAGCTCCACAACTTAGACTCACAAACTACATTGAACTAATCTTGTCTACTAGAAAATGCTGATGAAGTAAGAACAAAATTGCAATGACCAAACAGTGCTTTCACACTCAAAAAAAATTCCAATATCTGCTGCTGCCTAGTGTTCACACTGGCAAAAGAAGAGAGCTTCCCAAAAATTCTGAACAGCTGTTTGGATCTTCAAAGAGACACTTGATATCCACTGCTGAGAGGACTATCTCCCTGACTTCACTGGCACAACGCCTGTGGTCAGCCAGCACCCGGGTGCCCTGAGGCACCACTGTAACAGCAAATGACCCTCCTGTCAACTCTTACTCATCAAAAGAGACAATCAGTTCCAGTGCAAGAATTAGAAAACATCACATCTGTTAATTAACAAATCCAAATTAGACACTCCTAAAAGCAGTAAATGACTGACAAAGCACGTGACCCAGTGCTTTGGCCCAGCTTGTCAAAATTAATTTTAAAGACTGTTTGAGATATGTCTTCTGAAAAAAGCCAATACACTTTGCTTGGTTGTTTGTATTGCCTATGTGAAGGTTAACTAAGGTAGTGACCTGCAGCATTGCTGCTCTTGATGGAACTGCAACATCTCATCAGGCCCATGGCCAACTTCAGCAATCAATTCCTTCACTCAGGCATTGAGGCAAACCAGTAAGACCAGTGACAGCTGTTCAATGACCATCCATAGAGATACTGATTCTCTTTAGGAGAGAATGTGAAACTGCACAAACCCCATACTGCTAAAAAAATTAACACATTTCACCTGTGCCACATCAACAAATTTTCGATGTTTCTCCAGTAAAACTTTTGTTTCTTGAGCATCATCTCCCAGTCGGATGTGTGTCTTCAGCAGAGCATCCAACAGTTCACTTAACCATTCTACTGCCTTAAAAACAAGCCAAAAGAACAAAAAATAATATATTAAAAAGAAATTGAATCAGAAGGGTGACATTACTTAAGTACTAGCACATACTTTTAATACAGAAAATAAGTTAAATGAGCTGTCACAAGCTGGTAGATCATGCATGCAATCCCCAAATATACTTTTCAGAAATTGCTATATCCTTTATTTTCACTGTACATATTCCCTAAATAAAGCTACATTTGAAAGTTGCAAAAAAAAGTACTCTAAAACTACCAGCCCCCCATAAATCAACTCAGTGGACTACAAAGACCCGAATAATCAAATTCTGGAGGTATTTTCATACCTGAGCAGCATCCTCTTCACATTTAAATAACTGCACCATCTGAAGCATCTTCAATCGCCGCACATCCACCATATCCTCACACCTTATACAGCAGCACAGAAAGACTCATCAACACATGTACAGCAAACACAAAACACTCTGACATTGACAACAATGTTTTCAAGTGAGAAACATTAAGACACAAGTGTTCATGAAAAGGTGATCAAAGCTGCTTAGCTTGGCTAAAATACCTAATGCTGCAGAGAACAATAAGAAACTTGCAATAAATAGAACTGAGCACTCCAAGCCACCAAAACCTTGATCTTCAAGATTGCTGATATGGCTAAGCTGGAGGCAGTAACACCAGAGACAGCTACAAGGTCTTGCAGCAGCATCCCAGGTTTCTTACCTTGCTGCACTGGTAAGCTCTGCCACACAAAGGCTTAAGTAGCTATGACAGACTTTATCCTACTAAAATTCAGATGAAAGTTGGCTTCAACCTGGCATAATTCTGAATTGTGCTGTTTGTTGGGAGCAATGTTTTCTTGATGAATATGATGAGGCTATTTAAAAGATAACACATTTTTCCACTTTACTTTTTATCTGACTGAAGATGGTAATAGCTGAATCCCTGTATGATGATGTCCTTTGCTTTACTTGTCAGGAAGCATTTAAAAATCTAATTGATATAAAATCTGACCCTAATTATCTTGTTCAGAGTTGAACACAGTCTGCAGCTCTTTCTCCAGAATTCAAATAAAGTGTTGAAAGTCCTTCTCTTTCCGCAATGAGACCTATGCTAATACATCTAGCAGAATGCTTTCCACTTCAGTTTTAGAGCCTACTAAGCAGACAGCAAGAATCATGCTCCTGTTCTGTGCAAACGGAATTACTAATGTCAACAACAGTTGGCTTTATAAGCAAATGCAAAGGACTGTGTGTATGATCTTTTCCAAACTGGTTACAAACATAAGCTCTTCCAAAGAACAGTTTGTTAGCTTGCTGCGTTTTGTTACGCCCTGCAATGCTTACAGAAAGGACATCAGCTGCTCTAACAATGCTGGGAAATACTTTATGGATTCCAAAATCATAAATAAAGCAGCAAAATGCCCCTAAAAATAAATATTACAATGTATGTGTATGTAAATAACATGAAATGTCCAACAGAACTTGGAAAAAAGCTCCTAAATGTTGCAAAAAATACTATTACATGCTACTGAGAGATACTTAGTCCTTTTACTTTTTTGTCTCTCATCCAGGCTAAAAACCCTTGTTTAATCATTCACCATCTGAAAGCTGCTTCATACCTTTGTCTGGAAATATTATTGATGCTTTAGTCCTCTAAATGACTTCCCACAATTCTCTAACCCTTCTGAGAATAGGGACCAGAATTGTGTAATGCAAACAGAAATGGACTACCAATCTATACAGTGACAAGATGACATTCTTCTTTCAGTTTTTTATTCTTTTCCTAATAATTCTTAGCATTTCAACTTGCTTTCAGTGTGTTTGAACACTAAAGCAATTTCTACAAGATTTCCAATGTTTATCTTTGGGTTCACAGCTGATTCAGAGTCCATTACTTGTATATCAAGTCTTTCCTTCTCCCATGTACATATCCTTTCTCAGCATGGAATTCCAACTGCCATTTTATTGCACAGTGGCACGTCCTCTGTAGCTTTTTGCAGCTGGCCCTCTAAACACAAGTATTGCCTAAATTAATAGGATTCAGAGGGCAGACTTGAAACAGTATTTTCTCTAAGCACTACCAAAGCACAGTTTCTTACACTAAGCTCCCTAAGAAAACAATTTATGAATAGTGGAATTAATTTGTAATATGGGCAATTTGATGCTCACTAGACCTTGCTGTTGCCTAGAGGCATCTTTTTGCTCAGCCAATGCCCTTGAACGTCAGGCCCTTTCTGTGGACGGTATTACATTGTCCCAGGGGTTCCAGCAGTAATACTGTCAATAACATCTAATTCTTTCACACTGTGGAGTAGGAAAAAAATGCAGTACTACAGAAAATCCAATACAACTGCATCTTTAATTACAAATAATCAAATTTTGGAGGAAGAGGACAACAGCAAAAACCATCCTTCTTATAAATTCAACTCTCTCCAACATTTTTCCCAACTGCATCTTCCATCCCCCCACTGTCTATAATTTCCTAAAACTCACATACTCTCTGTCCTGTGGTGACTGTATGATCCGGTATCCCATTGTCTGTTCTTTTCAAAACTGAAAATCTGTGCCTCCATTTTGTACCCTGTCCCCTCCAACACTCTCATTTGTCTTCCTATCTTCAGGAATGAAAATACTCAAAGGATAGAGCTTGTGATGAAGAACATAAACAAGTCATATTACTGAAGTCATATTACACTTCCATTTCAAACTGCGAACATACAGAAGATGCCTCTTGCATATTTTCATATAAAATGAATGTATAATTTCTGAACATTTACAAGTACAGGAAAGCATTCAAGTACTCCATCCAGTAACAAAATATAAAAGGTGCTTGTTTTTAGGAATACACTACAACACATTAGTCAGGGAAGTTTCTGTCCCACGCAAATATACTACAACTATAAATTACAGTTGTAATACACCCCTTAACTGAACATAAAACAAAATGGGCTCTTTAAAACAAACTAAATTGTATAAAAAGTGACTTGTTAATACATAAAAATCTTAATGACTAGGATTGTTCTTCTTACCTTTGTTTTCTTAGCTGCATGTCTTCCATCACTCCTTGGATATGGTCCACATTTTCTTTGTTTTCAATGGTCACATCTTTCCCATAGGCCCACGACGCCTGGTTAGATATCTGATCAAGAAGACTTTGACCTTTCTCACGTAAGCCTTGCAAGCCTAAGTCTAATAAGAAAAAGGCAAAACAAGGTCAATGATCACTCAGAATTTTGGTGTGTTTTTTCCTCAATGGAGAGAAAGAAAAATGCAACACAATCATACATACATGAAGACTGGAACCTGGAAAATGAGAAGGACATTACTACGTCCCTCATTGCCCTTTCCAATTTAAGTCTGAGTGAGCATTTGTCTATATTAACAAAGAGCTAAGGCTTTGCTATTTTATGACCTAGCTGATAACAAGAAAAGGAATACAAGTTGACAGCATGTCAGCTTTTCAGCATATAAGTAGCTAATCAATGTCTTTCATCCACAGAGTTACATAATTCCTAAAATATTTATCACTGCTAAGCAGTTGTAGTTTAAGTGTTTGTCCACAGCTGGCAGAAGTTATTACTTTATAATACATCTGATACGGCGGATACAATTTTCTACTCTGAAATTTGCCAACCCTTGGGATCTGCTGTTACATCTCTTATGTGGCAGCCCTACTATCTGTTTTCCTGAAGGAATATCTCATTTATGCATCAAACTGCTATATTCCAATCATACCTACTTCTACCATAAATTACTTTTCTTTGCAGGTCTTTCTCCCACAACTTAATGAACAAGCTGATCATCTGTAGTTCCCTTCCAATTGAAATAATTAATTCCATATGCTTGACAGAGTAACAACCTTCAGTGTGGCCTTTATTAACATATACATTCAAAGTTACTGGAAAATACCCAGTACAAACATTCTAAAATAGAGTGGATAAAACCTTAATCATCAAAGGTGGCAGTTCTGGAGACAAAAAGATCATCTGAGCATTATAATCCCAAATCACTAAAGAAGATTAAGGGGGGGAAATAAGTTTGTTTACAGATGAAATGCATGATAATGGCATATAACAAATATATATACATATTAAAGGCATTTAAAAGAAAACAGTTCTACATCATTTCCCCAGACAAAACTACTACACAGCAGATGGCATAAGCCAGCCCAAAGTAGCTCAGAGGAACATACATTACACAGTGAGGAATCAGAAGTCATAAGGTCTTTTCTTCCTGTTTTTTTTTTTTTGATTTTTTTTTTGAAGGTATTACTGTTTCTTCCCCCTGCTATGTACTCATCAGAATGTGTGTGTCTGAAATGCAGAAACATTTTGCTTACCAACACTTTTCAATTTCTCTTCCAGTAGTTTCAATGTTTGTTGAATTGATGCTCCATCTGCTGGTGCTACATCCACACACAACATTCCTAGTAAACCATCCAATTGCTGGGACAACTAAAATGTAAGAACATAAATGCTGATATGTAAAAAGAAGTCTGAGCTTCAGGTGGTTGGGTCTACAATCTTCTAAATGCCTGGAAATTTGTCATTTTCAAATTTCTCTCTGCAGCTACAGGATATTAAAGTCAAGATGAAAGACAAATGACCTATCTGCCTTGTAGAAATCCAAGAGCACACATCCCTAGATGGTGGGAGAGTAAGAAGCCAAGGTTCTACTTGCTTTTTAAGAAAAATATAGGAAGGGAACATGCATTTCACAAAAAGAAACTATGAAAAATACAACAAATTCCAGTTCAATTAATGCACATGTCTCTAAACAAAAAAAGAGGGGTGAGAAAGTAACTTTTCAACTAGTAACCTTTTTATTTCAAATCCCACTGAAATGTTGAACATATTACAAAGTACTTCCCCCCTAAAAAAAGGAGGAATCAATTTTCTCAGTGTTTCAATTAAAGTAAACAAAAACTTAGAGCATTTTCCAAGTGACAGTATATTTCCCTTCTTCTCCCTGAATATTTTTGTGTATTTGACATTTTCGTTACTAAGGCACTTAATTTACTGACAGTGCGTTAAAAATAAAAAATTAAAAAGAAACACTTACATCCTGGGCAACACTGTGGAATTCAAGTGCTGCTTGTAAGAGGTTCTGCCTGAATTCCAGCTGACTGGCCTGCCTGTAACACACATCACTCAGCTGTTGCTGCAATGCCTTCAATTCCACAAGGTCCTCCTCATCCCCTGCATTTAGAAGAGCTGCTATCTGCTGATTAAGCTCAACATAAACAGCAAACCACTCCTAGAAACACAAGAAGATGAAGAATTAAAAATACCAAATACAATTTTATTTCTCTTAAATGTATAACATCCAACTGCAGGCTAGCAAATAATCAGATTGAAAAAGGAGGTAATTACAGATTGCACTACCTCAAGAGAAGGAAAAAATATTCCTGATTTCAAATCAACTCTCAATAAAAGGCTTAGTAGAGGTTAATACATGCATTGTAGGATAAAATATTTACTGCAGAAAGATGGGAAGAGTTCAATGTATGGCTCCTAGTCCCAGCACAAGCTTGCACTAAAAGAGAAATTCCGAAATTTTAAAATAAATTTCTAGTGTTTAAATGTCTGTACTGGTCTACTGAAACAAAAGATCACTTTTGTCAAGTGATCAGCTTTCATAAAAAACTGTTCACAGGACCATCCAGGTGTTACTTTCAGTGACATGATTGAAACCAGTAATAATTTCCTTAAAATATTTAGAAAAAAATACTGCTGTTGATAGTGTGGAAGTAATCTCTACCTTCTGAACAAAAGAAAATCCATACACAGAGACTTCACAATCATCCTTGTTTCTCATTTAAGGAAAGCTTTATACTATTCAGTTCAAAATGTGCAGATTTGTTTTTCACATGACTTGATTACTGAATACATACATAAGATTTAGTTATGTTGTCCTGTTGGGGTATTTGCAGAGGAAAATAGTTCAAATATTTAACAATTTGGGGAGATTCAAAACCAGCTTGATACAACCAGATCACATTCACATCTCAAGTGACTGAGATGCCTGTAAAGCAAAACGTGTTTGCTCAACAGCTCTAAATTTGACCTTGAAGTGTCCTATATATTTCTATGGAACAGCACCATCTATTGGCCTACAATAGTTGATTTAATTTGTATTCTTGTCTTGCTCTTTTTGGGATGCTTAGAATTTTGTAAATTATGTCTTCAGCTTTTGCATCATTTATTTACAAATCATGCAAAACGGAGTATAAATATCCATATTCTGAAATTTTTTTCTTTTTTTCCAAAGCTGCCTCTACCATCTGCTCAGAGAAAAAAAAAGGACTATGAAAAGAACAAGGAGGGAGACGAAGAGAAAGTAATGAAAAAGTTAAATTAGCAATCAGTCAAAAATTTAAGAGCAGAATAACTCTCTCATCTGTCCCAAAAGGGGCAACTATGATGTCATAATGTGAAAACATCTTCCACTGTGATACGTGTACACAGATACACAGATTTAGCACAAGCACTTCACAGAAATAGCTCTTCGACACTGAACACACAAATCCAGCTGAGTATGACAAATCAACACTAATATGAGAGGTCAAAAAAAAAATCTTATATTAATAATGTTTAGGGGTTTTTTGTTTTGTGGCTTTTTTATAGTTTTTATTTTTAGCATTAAAGTAAGAGTTGTAGTGATTGATTTTGATCAAGCTATCAGTAAAATTAAGATACCAGCAAACCAGGTATAAAAAGTGTGTTTCTCATCTTTTTTCATGGCAAAGTTTAGGCACAGTTGCATGTGACAGCACAAACCCATGTAGCAAAGACCTGCTCAAAAACAACAGTTCTGGTGTATTGCTCATGAATAAAACTACCAGAAAATAAAACCCCCTCAAAAATCCAACTACCCTCTCCTCACAAAAAACCAAACAAAAATGCACCCTATGGATATTAGTTTTTTTACTTCAGAGTAAATTGAAGTTTAAAAGTATCTTCAAAACAAATCAAACATTTTTGCAAGTCTCATTAAAATACTAGAATCAACATTAAACAGAAGGTGATGAAAGAAAGCAAGCATACAAGCTGTCAGTTCACTTATTAGGAAAGAAAAACCAGGAAAACAATGAAAGAAGAATTGTACACTAAAAATCAAGGAAAAGGCAAAACACACTTCTAGTGCAGTTCACAAAAACTGGTTTTAATCTCTAAATAAGGCATCTAAATTTAAGGTAAGACAGTAATCTTCCAAATAATTATCTTGATATAAAGTAAAATATTTATTTTCTGACTTATTTCTGCACACTCCTGCCAGCACCTGAGAACCAAGCTGTGTTCCATGCTGCCAGTGCTTCAGCACACTGTAGGGCAGCCTGCAAACTTCAGTGGAATTTAGCCCCAGCTAAATCACAGCTCTCTGTTACAGATATCCAACGGAAAACAAAGTATGTTCTGTCTTGTTTTCTCTTTTCAAATTGAAATACCAATATAACTAAAAGACACTAAAATTTATTTTTGTCAATGAAGTAGGCAGTCTAGATTGTTTGTAAATTTCCTTTTTTTCTTTCCAATTAGGATTTCAACTTCATGATGTTTTACACTTCAGAAGGTACTGGTTTCCACACTGCTTGAAAAGCTTGAGGCAACAAGACAGAAGAGATGGGATTTACTTAACTAAACACAGCATCTACACTGCTGCATCCAGAAAGGAACCCATACTCACTGAAGGTGGAGTCAGTAGAACTAGTGTTTTCTAGGGTGCTGTCTTTCTCAGACTAAAGGTTTGGGGGTTGGTTTTTTTCCCCTTAAATTACATCTGAAAAACTATAACCCGGTGACTGTTTTTGTCGTCATGACTGCAAACAGAACTTAGGAAAAGTGGACAGAATTACTAGTGTCCACATCAAGAAAAGTCAGAAAAGGTGAATAGCATTGTGAGCAAAATTGGGAGCACTAAATATTCATAACCTAATTACAGTTAATCATCTGATGGGAAGATAAAACTCTACTGAAGCTGAGGAAGTATTCAAAATTAGAAGCAAAGGCATCAAGTTAGTGTAGTTACAAAACAGCATCCTCATCATTTCATTATGAACATAAAGTATATCTAAATTCTTGATCAGTGAAAGTCTTGAGCCAGTTTCAGCTACTGGTAAGTGTAGTCTACGAGACAAAAACATTAAGTTATTCACCTGAGAAGCGCAGGACTTCTCAGACATTTTGGCAGAGAGGAAAAAGTAAATTTATCCCTTCTACTCTACATGGAAGTGGAAGAGCTGCTGTAACATACTAAACCCAAGAAAAATCACAGATGGAAATCCATATTTTTCTACAGTGGGGAAAAAGGCAAATATAATGACCAAATTAGTTCTATAACTGCTCAGGTAATTTCCTCTGTAATTCAAAACATCACACACTATGCAAAATTCCTAGACACTCATAACAAAAGTTGCTTATAACTACATGTATCTAGAATTATTTTGATACTTATGAGAGTAAGGGAAATCTCACACTGTGCTGACTCTCAATCTCTTCGTGTTTCTGTTGCAAAGCTTGTGAAGCTCTAATGGAATCTCCTATTCCCCACTGGGTCCTTAGCTGTTCTGATCCAGGTCCTTCAAGCCAATTGACTACCTGTCAGTAGGATAAAGATGATAAAATATTAGCAAATCAAGTATACAAAAATTGATATAAGCAATACAACAAGCAGAAATAAAAACAAGCATATTTTTATGTAAAAAACAGATCCTTTTCAGCTCCATAAAAATCTTGGTTTTGAATCCATTCACATATTTCAAAGTTTTAAGTAAAAACTACTTCTCATTAACCTTAGCCTGTCAGCTCCACGAAAACAGGGGGCAGCTACGACAAGATCTTTCATACAGTCAAATGTCATTTCGTATCTCTTGTCAATAAAAGAGCTCAAAGCACAATGATAATGGACCCCTTGTGTTCAAACCAGAACTTCTTTTTGCCCAAGTGATTACAGTGCACAGATGTATTCAACCTCACACCTGAGAGCTTTCTCCTTTTTTTTGCTAAATAAATTAACACTCAAGTACAGGATACACACTTGTTTCAAAATTATACTTACACACCAGCTTGCTCTATTCAAATAACAGAAACCTGTTACTGAGTTTTTGTAGTCACATCTCATGGAATTTGTCTTTGCAGGGTCACAGCAACACAACTTTGGACTCTAGTATTTGATTTCTTTTACTATTATTTTGAAACTATTTCTTTTGATGTAAATATTACACAAAGCAAAGCAGAATGTCTCAAATTTGGTTTCCTTACACAAACTTGAATCATCAGATGATATCTATGGAAAAATTTCCTGATAAATTTTTAAATATCTGGCAAACAGAGATATCTGCAATGAAACCAACTGTATAAGTCACTTACTACTGGAGTCCTGAAGTAAGGAAATGCAGGAATACCTCCAGATTCTGAACCTTAATAAAAAGGCATAGGAAGCCAGCTTCCTGTCTTTACTGTGAGTTTTGTGCAAACATTGATCACAAAACAGCTTCACACAGATTTTCAGGAAACATAATACAATACACAATGCAACCCCACAAACATGCAGACAAATGAAACAGGAACTAATTGGACCATTTTCCTAGTGCTGCTAGACTGCACTGCAACAGTAATCAAGAACAATCATCCTTACAGAAGGCTACTCAGTTCACTCCAGCTTTGAGTCATTACGTATCTGCCTTCCCACTGCCCTTTTTTGCCCCATGCCGAAGCACTGTTTCAGAGAATATATTCAATATAGTCATTGCTCCAAAAGCATTCTGAGTCTTCCTTGTTTTTATCATTTCCAGGACAAATTAAGACACTGCAGTTGCAGGTTCCTTCTGTTTAAATAGAAATTTCCTGTTGTGCTCAGCACCCCTGCACAGCTGTTATAGGTTAAATATGGAACTGACCTAGAAGTGAAGGGACACAGATGCTCTCCTCTGAGGTCAGAGTGGCCTGGAAAACTCATACATGGAAATGTATGCAGGTCTGAAACAGTGGACAAGGCTGCTGCTAAGCAGTTGCCCTCTCTGGCCAAGACCCAAGACCACCTCCCCATTACAAGTTTCCAGCAACTACTGCATTGACTCTGCAACTGCTTAGGCCAGCACATGGCTGTTCTTGTGACAGATACTTAAACTGTGGGGAGAAGACATGCAGACTAGGGGACACGCAGAAAAATGTGATGTAATTTTCATAAAATAAACTTTAAAATCATTAATGACAAGACTACTGCAAGACCTCACATTTATTTTTGTGAATTAAGATTAGAAAAATAGTAATTAACATCTCTACCTAAGGAGGGACAAAGCCAGAGTTTATCCTAACCTACAGAGTCATAATAATAAGCAGCATTTCGAAAAACTGCTTATTACAAAACATCTGACCATCACTGCAGCCTTTCCATTAAAAAATGAAAGACAAAGGAGAGGAAAACAAAACTATGGAACAGAAGCAAAAGGGGTAATTCAAAAGAGAGGGTAGGATACTGAAGGCATAAAGGAGAAAGTTGGTTTTGGATTAGAGGGCTTTGGGATAGGAGTAAGAACTATGCATACCAGAGCAAGGAGATACAGCAAATAGTGACATTGACACAGGAACACAAAAGCAAGCCAGGAGTGGTTAGCAATATAAGATGGTACAAAAATAATGAAGTAAGAATGTAACTGTAAAGAAAGCTAGCAGAAGATCAAAACACAAAAGGAAAAAATAACAGCAACACAAGGGAAAAATACCCATTTTAATTAAAGTACTGCAAGTACATGGCAACTTCAGTTTATTTTGTCAAAATAAATTCCACGGCACTTTGCCTCTCTTGGCTTCCTTCTGTACATCATTAGCTTCTTACTTTTAGCCTTTAACTCTATTAGCCTAATTTTCTGCTGTAAACCCAAAGGAAACAAAATAATTTCCTAGCTTTAGTAAGTTTTTCAGAAATATTTGTATGCCACTTAGAAAGCTTTTAAATGCACTTTACAAAAACTGATTAGTTTGGCAAAAGAGCAAAACACATTCTTCCTGTGTACTGAAACTCAGTTCTCTTGCCAGGTAACATCTGTAGTGTATACAGAGCAAACAAGTAACTATTTCTACTACAAATATTGCAAAATGAGGCTGAGTAATGGTAAGCAATTCTATTTAACTGCATTAACAATGTCAGTTTGCCAAAGTACAATAAAAATCACATCTTGTTCAACCACCAAAACTTAAAAACAAAAAAAAAAGCCTCACCTGATTATACCCACAGCTGTGCTATTATGCCCTATATAGGATTATATTAATCTCTCATATATTTTTATTACTTCTAGCTCAATATATCAACAAATTACACCTGCTTTTTAGATTTTTTTTACAGTAATCAAATTACTATAGAAATTAAAATTATCTCCTTGGTAGCTTTCTATTTTCACTGCTAGACATCACAAAACTGACTAGTTTTTATTTTTACCCATTTCTACAATGCGGTAAAGTAGAAGTACTCAACTTGCACTCCTCATATATTAGAAATGTCAATGTTGAAAGGTTAAAAGCAATTATCTATTCCATTTTCTGCATATTCGAACTATACAGAATCTTAAAAATATACATAGCTAATTTCAAGTGACAAACACAAGAAGAATAAATTAATTCAATTCCCTGATTTTCTCTACTGAGACAAGGTTGAAAGTGCTAATTACATGGCTGTTTCCAAAGGACCCAACCAGCTCATCATGACCTTTAACGTGCAAGTGTATACTCATTCTAGTCAGGGTGTTCCTGAAATATAGACAGTTTAAGCACTTCAGCTTAGGTTAAACCACCAAGCATCAGACAAATAAAGGAATAAATAATGGCTTATCTTCAGTAACAGGAACTTTAAATGACGTGGGCAGGGGACAGTTTTCAATTCTCAGGCAAAGCTGACGCTCAGTCAAAGGTGCTCCTCTCTTTGCCAGCAGGGCAGGCATTTGCACCTCTGACAATGCAGCCACGCCCTGCCACAGTGTGCAGCAAAGGGACAGCCCCAAGGCAAGGCAGCACATTTGTGACAAGCTCCACATAGCAGAATAGCCTTTGGAAAGTCACTGTGGCAGCCACAACATAAAGCCCTGAGTGAAACTAGCACACTGACATCTGTGAAGTGACGGGAGGCACTAAGGTCTCCCTTCTAATTCTTGCAGAAATCACAGTCTGGGACTTGAGCTCAAAACTCCACCTCGCCGCATTCAAGAGCGGCTCCAGGCTTACCTGCATTACCTTCTGCTGAATCTCCTCAAGCTGTGTGCGTTTGCTCCGCTGCCTACAAACCTCCTGGTAGCGGGTGTACTGCTCCCGCAGCGAGTCCAACAGCTTCATCACCTGGGGCTGCGCCAGCAGCTCATCATCCATGGGAGACCAGGAGACCCCTCCGTCCGACCCGTTGAACCGACGCTGCTGTAACTCAGAGAGCAGCTCGTGACCTTTAAGAACACATAGAATGATGTGGTTAATCTAGATTTGAAAAAGAAAACCACTAAAATTAGCAGTAAGATTGCCTGCTTTTAAACTATCGATGGTTTTGCAGCTAATGATCTTTCGTACATTGGGCACATTTAATGTTACAATTTCATTAAATTTCACTAAAGCAGAGCTTTGGTCACAGTTGGGGATGGATCAGCCATAAAACAGAAGCAAAGAAATGTGGTATATTTCAGATATATAAAAGAGATACCATGACTAGCATTCAAATTGACAATAGCATTGGTTAATGTAAGTAAAATTGAAAAGCACAATCCTGAGTCTGAAACAACACTGAAGTATTCTGATTTACTTCAAAATGGTGAGTAGCATTCGAAGTACTTCTCTCAAACAATTCATGTTCTTATACTGAATGAATGCTCTGGAGGCACTAAAAATCTGACTGTAAAATTTCTCTGCTGTCTTTCAGGATTTTTATAGTGAGTACAACTCTTTCATAGAGAATGTGAAGCTGAATAACAACTATTTTTTCAGTATTCTCACCTGTCTTGCCCTTTCCTTTGTGCTTTTAAGCATCATGTCAGGGCACATACTCTCTAGCGTGCAATGACTTTCATATACACAAAAATAGCCTGTTTTGACTATCAAATCTTTTGCTTAAACTGTTTGAAGAATGTTATTTTTGTGTAAAGTTCTCAGCATGTAAACTCAGCATGTTTACCTGTAGTGTAGTAAACCCAGACCACTGTTTTGTTCCTCAAAAGCTCAGTGAAACAGTTAAAATGGAACAGTGTTTGGTCACTAAAGAGTGTGAAAGTGAAAATGTGCTGTTGGAGATTATTAGTTCTGCAGGTCTTAAAATGGTAACAGTTCACTAAAAGATAAAACCTACTACTTCAGTAATAGTAATACCTCAAAGAAAATGCAGAAACAAAAGACTAAGTTCAACTGCTATTATTGAGACATTCAAAATGCAAAGGGCTTTGAAGATTGCAGCAAACATCTTTAAATTACTCAGCATATACTTCTGTGAAATGAAAACGTCTTAAGAATTCAAATACATTTTGTTGTACTATAGCACAAACATCTTGGATTTCATCTTTTATAACACTCCATACATAGCAGCAGTGCAAACAGACTAGGCTTTTGCAAGTTTGTTCTACTGGGGTAATTTTGAAGTTTCATTGTATTGTTACATCAGCAAAGGATCACCATTTTTCCAGGTAAAAACATCTTTTCAAACAAAGTTATTTTCCAATTCTATGAACTATATATATATATGGATCTGGAGGTTGTGAAATGAACAGTACCTGTAGTTATGGAAGACAGAAGCCTTTTATCTAAACCCTCTGTTCACATCTATCCTTAGGAGATAAATATTTAATTAGGGAGAGTTTAATTTTTCTTTTTCTCTGTCTTTCAACACAGTGTCTCTAACAGAGAAAGGTTGCTTCTTAAAACTCCCATGACTTAATCACAGAATATGCTGAGTTGGGAAGGAGCCATAAGGATCATCCAGTCCCATGAAGTTACAAAACAAATGATTTAATGCTGAATGGAGAGTCCAAGAAGTGAGGTATGTTTCACTTTTCTGACAGATGATCAGCTCAGAACTAGACTGATGCAAATTGTCAGAATTGTGCAGGAAAATGCTTTCTGTATCATAACCACTTGGTGCCTGCTGAGATGAATTCATTCTATAAGGCATCAGCTAGAAACAAAGCATTCCCAAAATTCAACACAATAGTTATGCTAACATTGTAAGAACGTTGGTGGGAATTACACAAATATGTATTTAAAAAGATGTTTGGAGTTCTTCCATTTCTTAGCATCAGTTTTTTTAACCCAAAGATTACAGCGATCAATAAGCTTGTTACATTGTGAAGATGGCTAAGGTAACAACTGTGCCCTCTGTGCTTTCACTTGGGGCCTAAAACGAATTATGTCACTTTACTGACCAACATTCTAATTTTTTTGACTTACTATACCTGTCTGCAATACCGTCTCAGGATCAACTGATGGAAGGAAGTTCAAATCTATTGATCTTTGAAAAAAAATAACACATTATTAAAATTTGTATTACAGTAGCACTAAAAACTTTAGCTAAGGCTTGAACTACCTAATGGTCTTCAAAGACTGTTTCTTTCTGACTTAGTAAAGTCCTCACTTTTTCAACTCATTGAATCAAAATATAAGTGGAGGGGCATGTAATCAGCTGAATGAGCATCCATCTACACGCACGCCATATATTTTGTAGTCTACATTATAAGAATTAAGAATTTCTTTACACATTTCAAGGTATCTAAAATTTATAATTTTCTCAGTATTTTTCTAGAGTTCAAATGAAATTTTATAATCCAAAAGCATTAATTTAAAAAAGTGAATCACATACCTCTCTCTCTCTTGCTGAGTTCCTTTGTCGCTTCCATTGTTAATTAGGGCAAGCTCATCGAGTAAAGACGTTGATTCTTTCGTGAACTTTTCAAATACCTAAATAAGAGGAAGGTTTTAATTTAAGAGATAATAATTTTAGGTAGCTGTATTGAAGGCATCAGTGCAAATTTATCCAGTAGTTCCCTCAGTATACTTCAGCCTCTACACAGTGTAATTATTTGCCATCATTCAGATGGCAGGGAGTAAAGAACAAAAAACAAAGTTTTGTTTGAGAAACACTTAAGAGCACTAAGATTGCTTAGGGAGATAGTAAATATTACACTGAATATAATGAATACTGAAAAAAATTGAGATATCGGCAAAAACTGCAAGATCTTATGGACATATTTATTCTACATTTTCATTTAAGCCTTTAATAATGCTAGAGAATCAAAGCATGTTACATAACTACTGGACAGCTTACTTGAAAGGACTAAAATAATTTTGTAAATATTCCAGCTTCTAATCACTATTAGAATGGACTATATTGTAATGAAAAACTAAAATAAAAGGAAAATGTATTATATTATATAGGAAGATTATATAGAATAAAATATCCTCATCAGTTTCATTGAAGTCGGGGGCTGGATAACACCTGTACAGTCAGGACACTGGGTACTGTTCAGACAACTCCTCTGTACCTGACCTCTGAGGTTTTGTTTTTCAACAGAACTGAGCACGACTGGGTGCCTTATGTGACAAGCACAGAAACTTTCAGGTCTTTTGGCTGTTATTAATCAATAGCATTCCAATTACCTTTCTTTAATTTATCTAGGACTACCTAAAATTTCAGGGGAAAGCAGGTGCAGTTGCAACACACCTGGAGATCCTAGATGGAAACACACATTTTAAAAACAGATTAAACAGGAAGGGAATATGTTATGTCAATGAAGATTAAACACTGTTCGGAAAATTCTGTTTAAATAACTGAAAAGCAAGTATCAATGAAGAACAAAGATTAAGAACATTCTGGAGAGCTATGCACACTAAAAGTTGCTTAAACAATTTGTGCTGAATAATAATTAAAGGGTGTAGCTGCTCCTAGACATTTACTGCTTCTTGGTCTACTGAGGAAACTGCACTGACAGAGGTTTTGGTGTAGGACAGCTTAAAACAACAGGAGCCAAGACCTAGGAGATAACCCAGGAGGATGTGCAGAGTCCAAGTATTTTCCCCTTGTTTTGGTTTTCTTGTATAACTTATCACAAAACTATTCATGTAAATGAACTACACATACGACCATTCCCTATATGCTTTGTAGTTCCTACACAAATAAAAATTTCAGGGCTTGAGAAGGAGACATTAAAACACCCCCACACCCCAAAACACAGATAACTAACCAGCCTCTTATTCAACCAATCCATGTGATCATAGGTGAGAGTTCCTCCAAAATCTTCTGTTAGTTGGCATGGTTCTATATATCTCGTCAGCTTGTTAGCAGATACTAAAATAACCTGCAACAATAAAACAGGTCACTTGTAGATAATGCTCATATTTTCATTAAGTATCTGAGAAGCATGCCTAAAGATACTGAGCAAATCTTTCTGTGATTTAGATTTTATTGCTACATGTTTAAATAAAATATGGATGTTTGCAATTAATGTGGGCCTAAACCAGACGGGTAATTCTGACATGCAATGTAAACCTCATGCATAATCCTCTAAGAGCATCATCTCTATGACCTTGTCTATTTACAGTAGGAAGAAGAAATCTGTTCTCTGGATATCTGTTTTCCTGCTGGAAACCATTGCTTTCTGATTAAGTCATACACCACACTTTCTATTTCTAGCGAATATAGTAGCAGGCTATCGCAAAGCACTCAGTATTTTTACCAGTCTCTGGCAATACTTTCAGTCCCAGAGGTGAGCTTCTGCCATAAAAGTTAAGTGCCTGCATTTACTGTTCTAATACACTCAGCAAAAGTTGGATCAATCATACTTCTTCCATGAGTAGTCAAAAATTCAAATCTTAGTATGCTTAAAAGCCAGAGTCATTCACCCAGGAAACAAATCTAGTTCATCAACTATGTCAGGGCATACAGGAAAACACACGTCAACTGCAAGGTGGAAAACTAAATCCTTGCTTTCATTTCTGCATTCTAGAGGCTCCTGAATGAGTCTTATTCATATAAGCCTAAACCAAAAGCTGGCAGCACAGCTGATATGCTAAGCCTGGAATAACTCCTGTGGAAAAAAGCCCAAGAACAACCTCTCTATGGAAGAAGGCATATTGGCAATATATAGCCAGAAACAAAAGAAAAAAAAAGGAAAGAAAATGTCTATAACCCATCAAATCATTCATACTCTTGCAGTGCACAAGAATATGGGGAAAGAGCTAACTAGAGAGAGACTTCTATTCCAGCTCCATTTCCCTGCAGATACTGAAACTAAAGAATTCAGAGTAGCTCCAAACAAATGGTCTATTATTGCAGAGGAAAATCTTTCAGCAACATCCAAATATAAACTATTGTCCTGTACTCTTAATGGTACATGGCTGCTGTAAATGGAATTGGCTAGTAGTTTAAGTAATGCCAGTAAACAGCCCAAACGCCCGAGGATTCTACATCCAAGAAAGACGAAAAAAAAGCCTTTGTTCTTCCTTCTTTTGGCACACTTCATAGTTTAGGTAATTTTTAACATTCATCTCTATGAGTTCATTAAAAAAAAGAAAACTAATTTTGGTATGGACATTTTAGTAAGGGAACTAAAGCAAACAGGGTAGCTGGTTCTCATTACTGAAATCCAAGTTCTGAAAAAAAAACAAAAAGCCTAACAAAATGGATGGACTGCATTGAGACCACTTATTTCAGATTTTATAAGCTGAGATCCTTCAGGCAGGAGAGTGCACAAGGGATAGCCCTTGTACACTTCTGCTAGGGAGATGTTNAAACATTTGAAATTTTGACTAGGCTGTGGCAGGAAAGAAAGGTTCCTGAACAGAATTTAGCTCTTGCTCTAAATCTGAGCTACTGGCAGTGCAAGCCTAATATCCTCTATATGCTTTAAATTAGTAAATTAGCTTTGATATTTTCTTGGTGTCAAAAGTGCAATTTGCCTCTCTGAAGCTTCAGAAATAATGTTTTAATCAGCTACTACAGATTAATAGTTCATAAGTACACAGACCAAGAGCCAAAGAAGAGAAAAAAGTTGAAAAACGCAATGTGCACCGTGAGAAGACACTTCTCTTTTACAGATATGAATTCCACTTCAAGTTCAGCAAACTTCTGCTGCCAGGTTCCCAAAATGTTTCAAAATCCAAACAGAGTAATTATCTTTGACCTTCTGTGAAAACAGATGTCAAAATAGCACATCCTAGACAAAGCTGTCCTTTATGTTTCACCCTTGCCTTTGAATTTCACCCTTCAACATATTACCACAGGTAAAGAGAAGGTAATTTACAGCTGTAAAACCAGAAATAACCCCACCTGCTTGCAACTGAAATAATTTTTTGTTTTCCTTTTTATTCTTTTTCAAGTCAAACTATGCTGATTAGAGAAAAAAGGGGAAAAAAGCAGCTTTCATATTCCAAAGTAAAAGCCTTTGGACAGCAGATTATAGCTGGATGTTAAAATGAAGAGCTTAAATTTCCCAAGGGAAAAACAAATAGACCTGGACAGATGGTAAAACAGGAAAAAAAAAGTATAAATTACTGAATCCTTTAATCTTTGCTTCCCTTCCCAGCTGATCCACCCACTTCTGACAACAGGGACAGATAATAAGCTGAGAGTGGCAGAAGGTTTCAAACATGTCCTGTTTGCTACTGACCAGAGTCATGGAATCCTCAACTGCACTCAGCTCTTTTTAAAACCTGGAGTGGTAGCAGTTCTCATCCTTGCTATACTCTAGTCAGTAAACTTGCTCTGTACAATATTGGCCTGCTATATCCTTGTGAAAGCCTTTAAAGAAATAACTCCAAACAACACTTCAAGAAAAGTAGAAGTGTTGTATTTTTAAATAACACCAAAACAACCTTTGTAAAAGTTGTAAAGCAAAAGAAAGACAAAGCTAAACACATGGACTGCAAAGTCTTGTGCCTTGAGTGCAAAATTCTATTTCTCAGGAGTGAAAAGACATGATTTTGATCCATGCAACATGTATCTTTTGTAATAAAAAAGCTTTAAATACTGTTTGCAGTAAGCTGACCTTTATATGTCATTTACTGTTTTGTGAAGTTTTCATTAATCGTCTACAAGGAGATAGAGGCAGAAGTCAAGATGAGAGGGGAATGCTAGATATTCAAGAGGACACGCAAAAGTGCCCCGAAAATCTTAAATACATCCATCTGAACTTGCTTTCTCTCTTAAGGGGAGAAATGAAAAAGCTCTTTAATACAAATGTCACAGGAGCTACTTGAGAGCCAGATGTTGTAAAATTTCAGTAACAAGGAGCTTTTTTCTGAAGTGTGTAATATCAGAGCAGCCACACTACTGAATCTGAAAAGGAGTAGTTACTTTCCAAAATAGAACAATACACAAGTCCCTTGAGAATATAAAATTTAAACAGGTGTATCTAAATATGATCTTCATTGCCACAGAACTGTATAGCAAAGGCTACCTCTTCCTGAGGAGAATAACCCAATTTTTTTGATGCTAAATACTATTTCAATCCATTTTTTTAAATACAATTTGATTAACTGCTGAGTAGCATAGGGTACTTGTTTAATATGGAACACTAATCTAAACAAAGATCATTTTCTTTAACATTACACCAAGAAACACAAGCTAAATATTTATCTGGCCAGTGCAATAGAAATCTGTCATACTAGAAACCCAAGAGCAGTTGGCAGAACCTAAATAAACACAAGATGAACTCCACTCCCAGGAGCTGTCTCCTCCACTCGTGGTTTTAGCCACCCACTCACCTTACCCTCGAGGGCTCACAATAATTAGCACTCTCTCATTTTTACATCCCAGAGAAGATTCTTGTATTTTTCATCACACTCTTTTGGCCAGAATTCAGGACATGACATAAATGCAGGCTTACACACCCCAGCTCCACATAGACAATGCCCTGATTTGCCCAAGAACCCATTGCCTCCCATATTAAAATAGCAACACAGATGCATACAGAAGAAAAGAGATGCAGTTAAATAAAAAATTTTGACTGGAACTCCTACATGCCTTTTTAGGCAACCCCACAGAAGTTACAAATTCTGGTGCCTCAGTCTTAAAACACTGAACTGAAAATGGACAAAAATTAGGTACTTCCTACAAAGTGTTATTCATTCTTTAATTTGTGAAGCAATACTGTGCTCATTAGCACAATTCCTAAAAGGTAAACTAGAGACTCAAGATTTTCCAGAGCAGATGCTGCAGATAAATTACCATAAGAAATTTGTGACACTTTACTAGAGAGTTAGATCTGTCAGCTGCTACAGTAGAAGTGTGAAGCATTTAGAACAACTCAGACTTTGGACTTCAGGATTATAAAGATCCTTATGCTATACACTCTAACTTTTTAGACTAATTCATAGTAGTTTACCACCTGATTTTTCCTTTCTCTTATTCCTTTTTCTTTAATGCATTTGATTTCTTATCTCCAAATCCTAATTGAATTTTCAAAATTTTGCTCCCTGATTTCCACAAAGATAAGAACAGCAAGCACATCCTCCTCTTTCCTGCTCCTGACAAACTGATTTTCAAACTATTAATCTAATATTTAAGCCAGGCTCAGAAATTATTTTTCCTCTAAGTTCCTTAAATGAATGGCATATGCGAAATAAGCCCACCAATCTATAGGCAATTTTGCCTTGTGTACAAATTTGTACATTTCCTCTATTTTTATGGTACATTTTTTCTTCCAGTTATGCTTGTTGCTCTCATAAGAAAAGCTCACGCTCAAATACATCTAGTAAAAGAGGGATTTGTTTCACATTACTATGTAGAGTATATTACTAAAAAAGCAAAAAGCACCACCTCCCTTTTGACTAAAACACAGCAATTTTTATACTCAAATCCTGTTCTTCAATCTTTTAAAAACATTAACTGTATTAAGTATTACAGTGTCATATATCCAACATTTCAGCTGAAAGACAGCTTTATAACAATCAAGACAACTCTCCTCTTATGAAGCATGGCACAGGACCAGATAAAACTGCTTCAATTAACACATGAACTGGTTGCTAATAAGGAAGGAATGAAGTTACAGAACAAAGTTCTGCTGGAGGACAAATGGGAATTGTCCTGAGGCAGGTCCAAAACCAACACTAATACTAACCAGAAATAAAAATATGAACTTTACTCAGCTGAATCAGCCCACCTCTTTGTACTTATCCACCCAGTACTGTTTGATCTCAGTTCCCACATTTACTTTCAGTGCTTTGCAACTCATCATCACCACATCTCACTCTGAAGCAGAGGATCTCTGCCTTTGAACAGAAAGGAAGACACTGATTAATGGCTTCATATGATAATATTAAGCAAGGTATTAAGAACAGACCAGGTAGTAGGAAATAGGAGGTAAACGTGATGCCCCACTAGCAGTCACAGTTACACAGCATCTACTTCAAATAAAATGAGATTACACCCGAGCGAATAAAAAATTTCATATTTTAATTAAAATTTTTAATTCATAATTATTTCACTGGTGCAAAACCAATCCTGAATTTTCCTAGCAGTTATACAAATATAACCCATGATCCAAACCATGAGTTGGGTGTTGCTTGTTTTTACTGCCAGTAATACAAAATTATGCAGCTGTAGATATGTGCATGAGTTGGAGCCTTCCATAGCCTTATCAGTGATCTGCACTCGTATTTGGAATAGAGGAAAGACATATTCCTGTTTCTGACACAAATATTTGGAGTCCAAAGAAGGTGGGTCATTTTTACTGAAACAATTTTCCTGACTGCAACCAAGTAACTGAAACCAACAGGTTTCCTTACATAATTCCAGTGGTCTATAGCAACAATGCCAAGATGATTACTAGCACAGAAAATTGCTACGATTACTAAATTAAAGGATTATCATTTAATGACAGTTAGCTAAACCTTAAAGTGAAACAAAAAATCCTTTTATTATCATAGTAATGCAGAATTATCCCTGCTTTGTTGATATATTTTCTGTAGGCTTTCTCTTATTTGTCCAAAAATGCATTTTAGCTGAGTCATGTCAAAGAAAAACCAAGGAAGAATCTTCTAGGACTGACTTCCAAACTGGCAACACCATCATACATACACTAACAACTGCTACATCACATACTTTAATAGCAAAACTTCAAAGACTTCCTGAACTTACTCAAGAACTTTATTTACAGGACTGCAGCTGGGAAAAGAAAGCCTAAATCAGAGATTAGAGACTTCTAGAGATGGGCCATGCCTTTATTAGTGCTGCTCTCTGGACTCTGACATTTACCTTATGCAGTGAAAGATCTGTGTGAAACTGAATATTGCAAACTTAAGTCACCTTCTAACCAGCAGCTCTTAAATCATTTTTGAGTACAGCTGGTTAGTTCAGAAGCTTTTAAAATTCCCATCTTGGATGTGGCTCCAAACAATATGCTAGTTTATAAAAGTGGGCACCACCACACTCATGTAGCTGAGTGCTACAGGCCTGTTGTAGTTCAAACAAGATTAGCTTAAAAAATGAGTGGAAAGTTTGACGACACAGATATTTTCTAAAAAACAGGGAAAAAAAATCAAGTTTTCCATTAACCTCACAGACAGAGCTAACAAGTGAACTGCTAACATTAACGTGTAGTCTCTTGTACACTGTTGTTGCCTCACAACTCAGAACAGCGTCAGCTTGTATTTGGCAAGGGATCTACAACCTGTTCCTGATGTCAAAGAACTCACAAAACGAGAGAAGATGCATGCAATACAAACAAAATATTTGTCAGAATGGTTACAGCTGATACAGTGACAACATACACCACATATCCCTACAGTCTATTAGAAAAGTAATGAAAAATTTCACGCTAAATCCTGTACAACAGTTGCTAACTCAAAACACCCACAAAATGTATCAAATAGCTTTCTTTTCTTGCTAAGCAAAGTATTAAATGCTACACATTTCTAATGTAAGAATATTAAATGAAGAAAGTCTCATTAAAAATGGAAAAAGTTAAAAGCCACAGTAGCTTGTTAAAGTTATACACAAGGCATCTGGAATATAGCTATTTTAAAGTCACTTTTGTTGTCATCTAATTCCACCAGTATTTCAGAAACAGTATTTTTGACTGAAGCAGACAAAGCTCAACGTACCTCAAAGCCAAGTCTATCTTTCTCTTTCCAAAAGCAGAAATGTGTAACCTTCTTATCCCAAAATTCATCTGGCTTTACTACACAAACAAGTGACACCTCAGCTGGAACAACATTCTGTAAAACAAATGAAAAAAATAAGTAAAACATTTGAGAGTAAACCTTCATTTACCACAGAACTGAATTCCACTTAGATTTCATCATCTGTACAAGTATGTAGAATTCAAATACTGCAACTCTATTAAAAGGAAAACCATCTTTGTCAAGAATAGGCAAAAGACACCTTGACACAGACATCAAAACCCAGAAGCAACAATGACCCAGCAGGATGGAAAAAAAAAGAAATTATTCATATTTGACACACTTTCTGAGGCTTCACCTACGTCTGAGAGGAAGTCTGCTGTGATAAAGCGGAACCATCTGTGCAGTAAGAAAGGCAGTAGTCCAAGTGTTCTAATGTGTTAGAAATGCTGTATCTCACATTTTCTTTGACCACTTTGATCAGAAAATAATCTATACTGTTCATCAGAAATAAGACTATTTGTAAGCCCACAGTTCTGAAGAGTTGAAAGAATATTTTTTTAGATTTTTTTTTATTGGAAATTGTCACTTTTCTTTTCCTACACAGAACATAATTTGTGACTGGAACTATGATCCACAACTAAGTCAACTATATCCTATTGCAAAGGAAACCAGGCAGTACAGCATATATTGCATCAAAACCTGCTCAGCTGCAATATCTGTATGATGATACAGAATGCATATGGAGCATATTTCTGTACTTTTTAAACTAAAACTCAATTTTAGAGGAAGGTCTACAAGTCGGTGTTCTCAGCATATAAAGGAATTTGTCTCTCACTTGAGTGAGCTGTAGCATCTGCTTTTCAGAACAACTTCTTGCTGCACAGAACTCACCACAGAACCATATTTTAAGGAAATTATTGTCTCTACAACACGGTCATTGGGTTCAGATCCATGACACTGATCAGTCAGCTATGAATGTATGGATGTTTATTTACCTGGAGCATTAACACAACCGTCTTTACCACGTTCCACTGAGATTTTCTGCCATCCACTATTACAGTGAATCCTCGAGCTTTACACTTCTCACTAAAAGAAAAAAACACTTATAAAAACAAAATTCACTCTAACAAGTGCCATATCATGACAAATCTGGATTTCAAGTCTCCTGTAAAACACAACTCCATAGCTTTTTTCCTTATAAAAACACTGTCATATAAACCCTAAGTTTACCAATTTATAAAATAGCTTCCAATTTTATTGCTCCAGCATACTATTAGATATTACAAATTACAATTTTTTAGTAGCACTGAAGTACATCTCATAATATAAGTATTTTCTTAAACTGTAGCAACTCTGGAAAGGTCTCATAACTGTTAACTTGACAAAATCCTCAAAAAAGAGATCAATTTACAGCATCATAAGGAAGATAAAGGGATGTCAGTTTTCACAAGCAGCATCCAGAAGAGGACTTGCAAGGGAGTCCATGGTTTAATATTAGTTATCACACTAGATATCATGTCCCAGGTTGAAATTCTTGTGTTGGCAAAGTTATAAGCAAGTAAAATCCATGACATTTAGGTGAGGTAGGAAAGCATTATGTAATGTTTCCCAAATCTGCAATTACAAAACAGAGCTACTTCTGTGATCTCCTTAGCCTACAAAAAACAAGGCATTCAACAGTAAGTATTATGTTTCACAACAAGAAATTAACTGTTATTTATTTCATGTTTAAGCCAAGCTTCATCAGGTATGGGTGTAAGACAAATTCATCTTCGAGTTTAAAAAAAAAAAAAAAAGAGAGAGAAGAAAGGGACTTCACCAGCCTGTTTAGGGAAAAAGAATTAAACTTGGCTGTTTAAACAGTCCATGAATGCTCTTGGTTTTAAGGAACCTCTAAAATCACACACACATGATTTTTCTGGAAGCAGTCTGAACATTGAGGCTTCATGAATGCAATTTGTAATCAAAACCAACTCCAAAAGGCACAGGACTACTGCTTTTAAGACCAAGGTGAAGAGTGTTACTACAGCATTGCGAGACATGACTTCCTTAGGCTCACTGGAATCAAGCAGTATCAGCATCTGCTACTCTATTAAAACACCCCAAACCCAACAAAATACACAACCAATGGAATTCAAAAGTGACCTACCACTTCTACAAAGTTTAGCCAATGCATATGTTTGTATGTAAGTTAAAATTAAAAGTAAAAAGCTTGGTGTCTTGAGCCACAATAGAGAGAACACAACAAAGGAAGCAAACTTTAGTATGAACAAACACCATATTGTTGCTACTTTCGTTCTTCTTCAGTTCTGAACAGACCTCTTCAGAACCTGAGATTTTTAAATATCATCAAAGAAAGGCATAACAGTAGACTTGAACACTAGGAATAAGTTGTCTGACATTTTAAAATGGCTTTACACATATATTCCAAAGACATTCTATCCAAGACACTTTAAGCAGTTATGCCTCTCAAATTTTGGACACAACCAGCAATCCACACTAGACTGTGGATCTCAAACCAGTTGTAGCTACATCGTACACTATGCACAACTGAGTTAAAAGTCAAACATTATGTTACCTTACACATAAAACTTGGGAAAAAATGCATTATTAATGTTGCTTGGACAGCTATCTGGGTTTGGGACAATATCCCTCCCCTCCACCCTATTTTTCCCAAACAGTGTTCAGCAAGTCTTTCCAGAACAAAAAACAGAAGTGCTTAGGCCAAAGCTTGCACTTCCCACCAAAAAACAATATGTGAACCAAAACAACAATTATTTTTTCCATACTGCCACCATAGAAGAAAGGTCATTTTTTCCATAACTGACACAGAGGATTAAATGTGGGAACACTGACTTCACTCTCAAACAGATTTCCCAGTTTCTACTGAGTACAAAGAGCACTTTGGTTCAGCTTTTAGACAGTTATTGTTACACTAATATATGTAAAGACATACATCAGGATGAGACTCTGGAATAATTAATGCTTACTAGAAAAAGAATGCCTGCATCTGTTCCATAAATACAGCCAAGTCCTTAAGTCAATGGCTTGACTTGTGTGGATGACCATTTGGCGTTTCATCACTTTAAAAAGACAACAAGCTGTCTGAAACACCCTAAAGCTTACACAACTAAAATGTTGTGCAGTACACTCATACCTACTGATGTCTTATTTTGAATTTATTCTTTGCTTCTCTCTCACCAATCAGGATTTTTAAAAGTCTTATCTACCAAAAAAAAGCCAAATGTTGGGTCCTTTAACTGTGTTTTATAAACATTTATAGATTACAATATGCAAAGTACATTGGATATCTTTAGTTAGGCCATTGTTGCTCTGTTTCCAGAAGAGAAATTTGAAAAGATACAAAAGCAAACATTTATCTGAGAGGCTCCTTTTCTTTATAAAGCAGTGGCACACAAGAGGAAAATAAAAAAAAATAAAAAAAAAATAAAGATCAATCCCCAGATCTTAAGAAAATAAAAATGCAGATAACTAAGCCAGGACCAAAAACTGTGACTATAAGCTGGCAGTGGCACATGCACAGAACTTGAACGGCAGTGATTTTTCAGCAAGCTATGGATGACAAAATACTCAAGTTGTCAGGCAGCACATTTAAGCAGTACCATGAGCTGCTCACTAACTTCAGTAAGACTGTATATTTTTAAACTAAGTGCACTTTTAAACTGAAGCCCTACAAGCTACAAAGCTTAGGCACGCAGCACAGAAAGGGCAATGGGCAATGCTGCTGTTGCAAGCTTAGGAGTTTGATTGGAATGGCTCATTAATTTACTTAGCAATTTAAGTGCATTGTCATGAAAAAGAAATGATGAAAAAAGCTATCCCAAGAAAGGAGAACATAAGGACAAAAAAAGGACATAGACAAGCCTTAGTACATATCCCTCAGCTTATTGGGATGTGTGTCGCTAACTCAATCAGACAGTATCACATTCAAAACAAACATTTACATACAATTAATCTGGTAAAGAAGAGCAAATAAAATCAAAAACAATAGAAAGATCCCTTCTATTACTGGAACACAACCCAGCTCTGAACAGAATGCCTTCCAAATCACCTTGGTATACTTAGAAGATAGTCTAGTGTGACACTCAGCTCATCCATACTCGTCTGTTCGAGGCATAATGGAATCGTCAGAATGAGGCCACTTCTTCTGTCCTTCCCTCCTGTTTCAGAAAGAAAAAGTAATTACAAAGTTAATGTGATGAGGTTTAAGCAGAAGAAATACTTTGCAGTTAAGTGGTGTCAAACTTCATTATAAAAGCAATCTTTAAAGTTGCTGTGAAAACCTCAACTGACATTTCACCTGTCAGCTGTGAAGGTTCATTCACCACCTGGATATTTAAAACATCACCAGGGCATCAGAGCATAACCCACATCCACAGCTGCCACAATTGTTCACCTAATACTTTCAATATAAGCAACACAAATCAAGTCTTCCAGAAGTATTATTTTTACACTTTCAGACTGTATTTTTAAAAAGCATCTCCTAGACCTTCTACACTACTAGCCTATCAGAAACCTAGTCCACCCCCAAGCTGAGCATGTACCCAGAAGCTCCAACTGGAGCTCCTAGAAAACGAGGACTTTTCTAATACAACTGATTACTACAGGAGGATCTTGTATCACACAGGCTGCCCATGGCACATACTCTAAACTGGCAGTTCCTTCAAACACAGAACAATTTATTGACTTCCTTACAAACAGCTAAGTCACCACTCAATTAAGATATATATTTCCAACCGCTTGCCTTAATCTTCATCTGAAAACTTTTCTGGTAAAACTTACACAAACAATATTAGAAACAATAAATGTTAAAAATATTATCTATTTTATTAAGGAAAAAATCATAACCACAACACACTTAAGCACATGTAGCAGTCAATTACTAAACAATCTTCTCTACAGTTTAGAAAAATGCTACAAAGACATGGATAATCACAGGTTTATTTACGTGAGAATGAAGCAAAGTAAATTCCCGTAACCTGAGAAAGAACATCTTTATTCTCAAACTGTTATTCACTTGGCTAAAGCAATTAAATTACGCCTTTGCTTCATAAAGTTCTTCAGTAGACGTTCCATCTAATCAGTAAGAAGAATTTTTTACAGCGTAGTAACAGCCGTGCAGAAATAAGCAAAGGCGAAAAGCACAGTAATGCTTGCACTCATACACATATGGTGACATAATTTGGTAAGAATTCTCCCCATCCATGAAGTGCAAGCAAGATAATGAACAAACAACATATGTTAGAATCTTAATTGCAACAGGCCTTTCTTCCTTGTTTGCAAAGCTGTGCAAATGCTCTAAATTTGGAGTTTTAAAGATCCACTGATACATAGGTATTTTCCACATTTTCGTAAAGGACCTACTGCCTTCAATGGTCCACTGCAGTAGTTGTGTCCCCTGCCTCTCTTTTGTGAGAGAATTGTTGTTGGAAAACAGCAACACTTTTTAATAACTGTATTTCTAAACTGAAGAATGGAAGAGTGATGCTGTATGAGATGGGAAAAATGGACAGATGCTTCCTGCAGAAACAATATAAAGCAACAGTTATTTACAGAGTGTCCACCCTTCTGTTTCTGAATGGCAGAACGTCTGAAAATTGGAGTGAGGAAGCAGAGAAAAAGCAAAAATGCTTCGATTTAAACAGCATTTGCTGAACTGACTAAACAAAACAAAACCCAACCCCCAGAAATAGAATCTCTTGACATTTCACAAAAAGACCACTAATTACCTAAATTACTATTTCATGACAAGTCAGCTTGTGTAACAACTTACAGGTTTTTCCCCCTGCTTGTAAACACTGCTAAGGAAAGCAACTGAGAGCATCACAAAAAAAAAAAAAATACCAAAAACCAACCAAACAACAACAGCAAAACCAAAACAAACAAAAAAAACAAAAAAACAGAAATTATTTTTAGTTCATTTTGCACCAAAGTGGTTGCTCAAGGTTTTTTTGTTCACTTAGGAGCTTGCCTTTTCTTCTGTGCTATGTGTAATGACTTATCAACATGGAAGCTACACCAGCAATGGATTTCTGTTAGAAACCACTGTTTTGCTTCCAGAAAAAGGCAGGATCAACATTATTTGTACCAATTCAATTCAAAATTTACAGACTTCAGCACATAAATACTGCAGGATACTTTCCTAAAATATTATTTTTCTGAGTACATGTTTTTAATCATTGATGAAACTATTAGGAAACTATATGGAGTAAAATCAATGTAAAGAGACATGATGAACTGATTTGTGCCTGTCAAGTTACTTTACCTACACTGAAGGACACTACAAAATCCTGCTGCATCAAGCTTTCCCATTCATTAAATTAAAGCACCCATTAATACTAATCAATTCCAAAATGATCAAACCTACATAGAAATACATAGGTCCATAATGGTTCCTAGCATTTAAAATGCCACTCAATAAATTACTTTCCACTAAGAACGTCTGTATTTTGAAACGGATCAGGCAGCTTTAATAGCAATTTGAAAATGCACTCTAGTTAATGAGAATATCCCCCTGCAATATAATGCTGAACAACCAGCTCACTACACATCTGCTGCTACCGTGGAAGAACTGTCCCAGGCTTTAACGCGAGTTCAGTTTTAGGGGCTGAATTGTTTGTTTTTAAAAAAGAATTGTTAGATTTGCAATTGCTGGGGGCAGTGGGAAATTTCAAAGCAAAATAATTTCTATTAACAAAAAGAGCAGGTTTCACTTCCCAGGTGACAGGAGCGGGCTAAACTAGACTGGCTGAAAACATAAAATAAACTAAACCAGAAGAATATTTATGGCAACACTTGTCAATATAGAAGTTGACAAGTGTTCTGGAAGTTACCTACCTACTCTAGATCAGACAATCAAACATCAAGAACTAACAACTATCTACAGCCGCAGTGAAACCAGCAAAACAATGTCATTCACCATTTGAAGCTTTTTTTTTTTCCTTCTGGAAGAGGGAGGAGAAAAAGTTACCTTCTTCAACATAAGATTCAGGCAGTTTTAAAAAAAACAATGATAATTACAGTCTTCCCTGAATTAACCAATTGGCAATAATCAAACTGTTGCAATGCATGGCTAATTCTGCTTCCATGTGTTTCTGTGTTGGAGAAAAGACAAGTGAAAAGGAAAGAAAAATGTTCTACAGAAAATCCTGAAAATTCTCACTTTGTTTTTCTAAAACCAAAATACTAAAAAGCCAAACCAGCAAGGATTATTTTTTTATGTCTATTAAATCATCAGTCTCTTATATATAGACTGAAATGTCTTAAAAACTTTGCAGGTTTGGCTACAGCCTACAGCAAAACCAAATCCTAAACACCAACACCAACAGCTTTGCTACCAGATAAAGGGTTCCAGAGATTCTTCTGGAATATTAAAAAGCACTAACCAACAATATATTTTTGTTAAACGCATCCAGCAAATACAAATAACCAACTTAAATATCCCATCCAAATTATGCAGGGTAGAATCAGTTGAGGAAAACTGAAATTGTACCTGAAAGAAATGCCAATTTTTTCTTCAGAATGGGTAATATTACTGACGCTTCCATTCTACTTCAGATACTTTTCGCAGCTCTGAAACACAAGAAGTTGAAGTTGTCAAACATGGGAAATCAGTTACAGTGTTTCACACTGTTATACTTTTGTATTCTTCTGAAGGAAGAACAGAACACTGTAACCAAAAAGCAAAATACGGTAAAAACTTAAGAAAAAATAACATTGTAGGTATTTACCCACACAAATATTTAATTTTTCTTTTTCCTCATTGGTGGGGGAGAGAGGGGAACAAACAGTCCAACCACAAAATCCAACATTTCATCTCAACAAGGACAAGAAGATAATTTATAGAAAATCCCATTACCTAATCCTAATAAACTACAATTAATTTACAGGTAGGTCATCTGTTTGCTCATTCAGATGTAAAATAAGTGTGAATAAGACTGTGCTTTTGCACAGTCTGTCTGGTATTACCAAGAATATAATAATTATCTAAATAGGTTATGCTCCATTTCTGTCAGGACACTGCCATTACCCTGCTATTAGGAGGGTGCAGTTGAAGAGAAGCATCCAACAGCCTGAAAAACTCTATCCTGCCTATAATCTATACCTGGAAATCCTGCTTCTTTTGCCTCATCCTTACCCTCATGCAAGTTTTATTGGACTGTGAATTGCAATTCACCGTGATGAAGCTTTTTTGCTTCACTGACAAATCCTGGATGCCTGAAAAGTGCAACCTCCTCTTCCGGCCTACACAGAGCAGGAACTGGCATCTGCTCATAACTTTGAGGTCCTACTTCTACAGATCAACCCATATAATTAAGAAAACCTAATTCTGCTTGGAAATACACAATTCAAGATACGTGCCACTATCCAGCCACAATAAAAACAGATCAAAAATTGATTTTTTTTTTGTTTTTCATTCCAGGCCCAGGGCTTTGGACTGAAACCTGGAATTCTCCCTCTGGATACTTCAGAATGCACAAAAAGAGAACTGTTTATTCCTGGCATGGGGGAAGTTAACTGAACAAAAACTATAAATGATTTAGGAAAAAAAAAAGAAAACACAAAAATCCAGAGAAATCCAAATAGCCTGAGGTATAATAGTTATTCATTTTCATGTTAAAACAATGAGCTTCATAACAAACAAAAAATGAACTACAATATTATAAAAGAGAAAAAAACATTTCAACAGCTTTTTAGTCTCTCTTTCTGTTCCAATGTATAATGTGCCACAATGTTCATTCCCATCTCTTATCCCAAAATCTCCATATTGAAGTGTATTTTTTACCAGTTATATACAGAAGGAAACAAACAACTTTCAGCTCTCTCAGGAAACTGAGTCCCATAACAGCCTGTATTTTGATCAACTACTCAAAAAAGCATCTAATTGAAGCTTCTTGTATGCTTTAGACAAAGATTTGTAGTTATTTGTTGCATAAAACACAAAATTCAAGAATTACTCAGGCAGTCATTTTTGTCTCTCAAACCACTCTGTGTAAGCTTTTTAACTTTGGCAGTTCTCTTTGTTTTCCTTCTTTCAAGCTGTGGAACACATACCTGTATGATATTTCCCCCTCTTCCCCAAGTTACACTTCCAAATTATTAGAAATGCCTCTTTATTATAATCAATGAATGAAGCTCAAACCCACACACACTTCATTACCTTCGTACTTTCACATAGGGACAGAAGTCTGCATCAACTTACTGACTCTAGGGAACATGTTTCTCTGCTGCTCTGAAAAGACCTATTTATTTGGTATGAAAGCATCGCTTGGCTTTCTGCCACAGTAGTGGCACTGCCCATGGATCAAAATAGTTCTTTTATTCAGTATTTCCTGGAACCAAAGGAAGCATTCTGTTCAGAATGAAGGGAGGTGAGTCAGACCAGTTAGAACAGCTGCTGACAATTCCAAACACCTAGCCTTTGTTCCATAAACTCCTGAAGTTTACAATTACCTCTCTTCTGTGAGAGCTTTGATAACTTTCATATAGAAAAAAGCTCTCACCAGAGCAGGTTATCAGAACATACCAGCAGAACATAAAATCTTCACATTTAAAACACAGGCTTAGCATCCTTCTTGATTTTTGATGTCCAAAGAGTCTCAAGATGAATTAAATGAAATGTCTTTTTTTTTATATTGGAAAGTGAAACCATTTCAAGAAAGCTGGCATCTACTTTCCAACGGGAGCCACTAAAGATCTTTTGAAAAGGTACACAGCTTTGCACCTTTGCAATGTATTTAGACCTACAAAAGATATGTAAAGTCTTCAATTTGTTGGAGGAAGACAAAATGACAAGCTCTTAAAATTTTCCATCAAGCTCTCAATTTAGCACAAGGAAAGAGTGATTTGTTGCTCAATATTCTGCCACTGTTTAGTTGAAAGATTCAGTGTCTATTCATCAATAAAAAACCCAATTGGCTTCATAAAACACAGAAAAGCTACAGAAGAAAAACAAAAGCCCTGAAGAGAACAGATTTCACGTGAGGAAAGTGAAATACTTCAGGAAGCTGCATTTTATCACTTCCAAATAAAAACCCATAACTTTTATATGCTAAAATGTTACAGATACGAAACAAAGAGGTTAAATTTGTTGGTGGAATTTCAGAAACAATCTAGAGTGCTGTATGCCCATCTAGAATCTACTCCACCATAATACCATAAAATACCATATGCCAAACTTTACAAATTGTGGTTCTTTTATTTAACATGCTTCCTGGACACATTCAGTACACTTTGAAGAACCTCACTGAACTTGTTTAGAATGACATAGGCTTCCAGGTTATTAAATCAATAACAGCAATGTCAGTCTCCAACAATGTATTCATTCTTTTGAAGATTTCCACAAGAAGGTAGCTACACTAAATTTGCATAATATTTGTATTTAAAACCTAAATACTTGAAAGGCATTCCAGTGAAATAGAAAACTCTTCCAATCCATTTGACAAGGAAAAACTAACACTATTTGTGGAGAAAATTCTCTTATGTACAAACATGAAATATGTATACATTAAAGAGAAAATGAGAAATAATAAACAAATAGTTAAAAATTACAGAACAGCTAAAAATGCAAACAATATTTCAGACTGCACTCCAATGTGAAATCAAATCACAATTTAGTAGGCTGCATCCTCTATAATTTCTAGACTCTGGAACAACTGTAAATTACAATGTTTTACTCCACACATCTAAAACTTTGGAAGTTCCTCCAAAAACAAAAAACAAACAAAAGCAAACAACCCCCAATAAACAAAAAACCCAACCAGAAAAAAAAAAAAAAACAAAGAAAAAAACCTCACACACAGTAAGTACTAGGTGTAATTCATCAAAGTGCAAAATTTCTGATGAATGGAAAGTTTCGCCTGCTGTTTTGTGCTACCCATCTTCACTGTCGTTGAATTAAAAAAATAAATAAGAACCTATGTCCAGACACTATTTAAAGCCATTGTAAAAGGCTATTAGTAAAGACAGGGGAAGGACAGGGGAAGAGGGACAGGCTGACTAGAGAACTAGAAGATGTCATAGAGAAGCTCTCCAGCAGGTAACAGGTGTTTTCTTTCTAAGCAACCCAGCAGAAACCACTGCTCCAAAACACTAACAAACAAAACAAATTCAGGCCTAATGAGAATTAATATTGACATGTTTATTCATGTTTGTTAGACCCGAAACCTTTAATACTCTCAGTACATGGTGCAAAGTCTTGAAATGGGTTAGCCTGCACGTGAGCATCTCTTGCAAGATTCAAAGAACAAGTTCTTCCTTCATTCCTTTAGCATGTATCTCACAAGAGCATGTAGCTGGTCTGCTAAGCACAGGACTACAAGTGAGAAGAAAAAAATCTGGTTTCTACTCCCTGTTCTGCTATGAAATATACATATGGCTTTCGGCAAGTCATTTATCCTTTTTAGTCTCCATTCAGTTCCTCCATTTAATTCTCTTTTTACAAGAGTATTGTGATGTTTAATTCATTAATGTTTTTGAAGACTTGAGAGATTAGAAGGAGCTCCACAGATCTGCCTATAAATAACGAAGGAGCAGATGGGCAGCTATGTTCAAAACTGTAGCAGCTTGCAAGTCCAGGCAGAAACAATACTGCAAATAACAATAGACATTCTGAAAAACCAAAGGAAAAAAAGCCTCAAATCATATAGAATAAAAACACTTTTTCTTTCAGATCAACTTTTGAATTGCAGACCTTCAAAATTAACATCCTCATTCTCTGAAGCCAGCATGCAGGGTTTTTCAGATGCTAACTTCAACCCACAAAGCATTACCCTCTTTTTCCCTGAATCAGCCTAAAACTAGCTCATCTGTTCCACACAGAAATAAAATGTAAGAGACAGGGAGAAAGCTGAGTATCACAATTATCTATGTAGATTATTATTTCACCTTCCTTTAAAGCTACATTAAAGGATGTCATCTCTCCCACAGCAAAGCTGTACAAAGAGAGAACACAAACGAAGGTGTCTCCAGGGCTGATGCTCCAGGGTAATTTGAGAAGCACAAACCTGCCCCCAAAATAGAAAAAAAGCTGTAAATATTTATTAGTTAATGCTGTCTTCAATTAAAAAGCACCTGGAACTCAGCTACTCAGCTAGACAGTTTCAAAATAACAATAAAACCTGACAGATGAACATCAGCTTACGTACTGAAATGCAGTGTTTGGTTTTTGCTCTTTAAGATATTATAAGCAGCAGTAATAAATATTTAATATTAGAGCCCTCAGGAGAAAAGGTAATTCCAGATATTCAAGTAAAATCAAATTTTTTGCTTTTTCAACCACTTTTGTATTTTTAATTTTTTTCCTATCAGTAAAAGCTATCCAGAAAAAAAACACAGAAGTCTTATACTGTCTGAATTCAAACCCAACAAAAATATTCCTCATCTTCTTTAACCTGCTAATTCCCACTAAAGAAGTCAGAAAATAAAAAACACAGACTAACTTAATGAGTATGTAAGCTGCTTTAACTCTAAAGCAAGATGCAACCATTCAATGCCATTTCCATTTCACATGCACTGTTATACCCTTAACGCAGCAACCTGCCATGGAGTTCAAAGGACACACTGGAAATGGGCTCTGACTCGGGTGAAAGCTGAGGTTAACAGCATGCTAGGCCATGACCCAAAAGCACATTGTAACAGCCATAACAAATTTAAGCTTGGAAAAATTCCAATTTCATTCCACTTTCACCAGAAGGTTCAAATCTTGTCTTCTAACTAAAGTTAATACAATTCAGAAGAACTGTCTGTTAACTACTTCCTCTATTTAACCCATCTTCCATATTCATTTCCCACCCTTTTTCAATCCCTCAACATTCTGTGAAAAGTGAAATAAAAAGACAAGCACCAAAAGGAAATGATGAGCTATATAATGAATAGCAAACCAGCAAATGGAGGACAGGTGAGTAAGAGGTTATGCCATCTGAGATGAAAAAGACCGTGTGTCTGACTTCTAGCTTTGATCACAGTCAACTATTCATTTCACACAAAGGCAGAGCTTTTCCTCAGACTTCAAGCAAGTGCCAGAGGGAAGAAGAGAAAGAGTAACCAAGCACAGAAACAATGTAACTCGGGATGCACAATAACACCTGCATGTACAGCTGTGAGACACAGCACCAACCCCTCAGTCTCTCCCTACAAGGCCAGCCACAGGATACTATGCAGCATGAGCACACTCCCAAAGAACAGCGCTCCTTGCCTCACTGGCCATGGGCAGAGAGCAAACCTGCCCAGCCTAAAGGAACACATGCAGACATTCAGAACAGTGCTGCAACACGTGACATCAAAGATGACAGCTTGCTAGAGTTTTCTACTCTTTCCAGCCTCAGTCCAAGCCAAACATGTGGGCTGTGCTAAGCTGTAGCAGTTTTTAGACCTCTTTAATCTAGAGTAATGGAGAAAATAAACCACAGGTCTTGGATGCATCTCCATATTCCCTTTTGCACAACATTCCTGCCACATTTTGCCAATTTCTCACATTCAGTGAGAAATACCATTTACCTTCCTGCAGAGCCCCACAGCTTGCCCATCAACATCAGAAGACCAATCTGCCTCATACCACCCTTCCCTTACAGCAGGCAGCCAAACCAGCAGAAGCTGAAGTCGTCAGGTACAGTCCCACCTCAACACTATCAAGTGACCACAGAATACATAAAATGATGCAAGGAGAGAGGCTGCTTCTTCCACCACTTTCTACACAGCAATTGTCAATTGAAATGCTATGTTCAAAGCATAGATGAGACATTTCCTCTTCCTCAGCATGCTGTGCTAAAACTCATGAAAAGGAAATTCTCATTTTTAGGTCACAAAATTTTCCTTAGTCAGAAGCCACATGGAAACAGTGCAGAAACACATGAATTGCAAATTCTACCACAGAAATACTTTGTGATGTTAGGGGGAAGAAAAATAACCTACAGAGTAAGTAAAATGACACGGTCCTCTCCTACCTCCCTCCTCTTAAAAAAAAAAAAAAAACCAAACCAAAACAAAACAAAAAACACACACAACCACAACAAACCAAACACAAAAAATCCCCAACAAACAAAACAAAACCAACATACAAATCACAAGTGCTTGGAAAAATAAGTACCTTATCACCAGCTCTTTAAGGTACTGTCAAAAACCAGTTTCTGATGAAGGATCAGAAAGCTCCTATGCCTTCAGTACTTCATAAAATGAGCTAGGACAGTGGGTGGAATGAGATTGGACAATCCAGGCCATGAGCAGCCAAGTCAAAAGACAAAGTCAAAAGACAAACAGCTGTACTGATGAGTGCAACTGCTGGCAGTCCCAAACAAATGAAAAACACTTTCCTCTGGGATGCGAGATTAGAACTTCCTGTTCTTTTTGCAACACTTATATAAGAAAACAATTTACCACTTCATAACAATACACATATTTGGCATTGGTTACAAGTGCATGAAGCTCAGGGCCTCAGGATTCAATCCCCAGCTCAGTATAGTGACACTCGACTGAGTGGAAGAAAAAAGAAATGCTCCCCTACACCGAAACCCATCTTGTGCAGCAGACACAATAGCAGCATCCTTTTGGAGTGGAGAAAACTGACCAAGATAACAATGAAGAAGGAGCTAATAAAAATTCTGTTTACAAATCCTAGAACTCTGGATCTACCTGACCAAAAGGTCACCAGCTCAAGAGTATAATTTTGTGTGGACCTTGAAACACCCTGAGCAATTTCCTCTGCCTAAGGAAAAAGAAATTAAAAATTACTGTTTTGTGTCCTCACTGCACAATACACAAAGTATCCATGATAAAGGTAATAACAAGAATCCCTTCAATAAGAAATAAGCTTAAAAATTTTACTAATGTTAACCAAACGTGAAAGTACAAGAGACTGAAATATTTCAGATCTGGTAAATAAATACCTTGTTGACATATTTCAGAAATCCATTAAGTCACTGCTCTACAAAGCAAAAATAATTATCCAAGATGTCCTTAAATTAGTAGGTGCAGGAGAAATAAATCTTAACTTCCATGGATGTCTTCAGTTTTTGTACACAGATGAAAAATTCTGAACATTCCAACTGCAAATCACAAATTAAATCGGCCACAGCAACCACCTGCAGTAATCACAGCACCTCTCCCTCTCTCTTACCCTCACAAAATAAAACACGTAGCCTTTCACTACCAATGAATAAATCAATAAATAAATGGTCACATGCTTCAGAGAATATAAAATCAAGCTCTCTAAGCTGCTCCCTGGAGTGTCCTGCACAGATGCAACACATACATTTTCCATTATACTATTTTCTAGGGTCAAGTGAGAATGCAAAATGAAAGAATCAGCAAACAGAACACCAGCAGGGAGAAAACAGACAACCTGCACTGAGGTCTCAAGTTCAGCCATAGATATCATTAAGTGACCAAAACATCAAGCTAACATCAAACCCATTTATCTTATTCTTCAAACACCTTTTTTTTTTTTTTTTTTGGCCTTACTTGGTCTGGTCAACACTTATCCTTCATGATACCTCACTAAAAGCACATCTTAAATACAACTCTGCCAGCATCACAGGGATTTATCTTGGCAGAATTCTCAAGTACCTGCTACATCTATCTCCCTTGAATTATTGTTTCTGCAAAGCCCTAAGTCATACCTTCATCTCCTCTTAACTATTGTAATTTCCTTCTTATTGGGTTCTTTATGTCCCAGCATTCCAAACTTCAGCTTGTCCAAAATGCAGCAGCTCATCTTCTCACCTGGAAACAGGAAAACAACACTCCAGATTGATTTTCACTTGCTTCCTTGTTGAGTTTAGCATCTGCTGTAAGGTTATTCTCACTTCAAAAATCTCTTACTCTTATTTATTAGTCTGAAGAGCAAAAAGCTTTACCAACACATTTTTCTACTTGCTCAATCAAGGTTCCCAAGTCTTTCACTTATCTTCCAGCACAAGCTTATCAACACCATCAGAGCAGCAACAATTACCTCAATGCTATTAAAATGTCTTTCCTTACTCTCATCTGCTACCACAGAACCCTCTTAAAAGTAGAACTCACTTATCTCCAGTCTTATGCTTAAACACCCTCTAACACATCTGCAGTCGCTCTGCTCCTTGTGAGACACTACCACTGCGTGAGACACAGTAACACAAGCTGCACTGTGAGCTGCATGGCCTCATAAAAAACAACAGAATTAAACTTTAAGATCAGCTCTGTTTATGTCACAGTGCATTTTAAAGACTTTTTAGAAGTCACAAAATGAAAACAAAGTAAAGCAGGCAAGTTAAAGACAGCATGAGTTAAAGCCTAAGTTTCTACAAAACCAACTGCAAAGATGTTCTAGGCAGTATATTCATCAGTATCAAAGCTCCATATAAACCAAATATAATGCATGAAAATGATAAAGATTTATTTTTGGAAGAGACCTATCTTACTTACCATTGGTACTGGAATGCCAAACTGTCTGCTAGGGTTACAAGTTTGAGCTCCAGATCCCAGGTTCTGTAAATTTAAATGAAAAAGTATTTGACCATATTTTTTGATTTTGCTACTCAATCTAAAACTTTATTTCCTTGGAGGTTGAAAACAAGAGTTTCTTACAGAGTTACATGATAGGGGAGTCAACATTTCCATTGTATATTCACAAATACTAGTAAGCTAGGCATTTGAGTTTAGTGGGACAGCAGGAATCCTGCATTTTCCACCAAAACATATGGTAGACATCAACATTGTTTATAGTTAGCAGGCAATGCTCCTGAGGCAGCACCGGAAGCAGCGGGAAAGTAACAAGAACCAGAATCCCTGTAGTATGCTTCCAATCAGAGGTAACCTACACAGAGTTTTAGGCTAAATTGAAAATCAACAGTGTTAGCAGATTTTTTTGTAAAGGGGAAGAAGATATTCCTACAAAGGTACTCACTGATATGAAATTTAAAAAGGCAAAGTGTAACTTGAGTAAGAAAATATAAATTGTCTTTCTTTGTATTAGAAGATACTGAATTAACAAATAAGCATCAAATGTTAGACCTCAGCTAAAGTTTTAAGACTTGTATGAACCTTGTAACTTCATCAAATTCCACCCATGAAACAAAACCCAACAACAAAACCCCTAAAGTTTGAATTAGTGTATACTGTGTAAAAGGCAAAGTCAAGACAACAAACACACTTCACTGGTTTTACAGTAATTCTGACAGGTCAGTCAGTAATCTAATTCATGGTAAATTTTAAATTAGAAACACCCTTCTATTAACGGAGGTTTTCTAGTCAGCCCCATAAAACAGATGGGAGAGAAGACAAGAGGACACACCTATAGACTGGAACAAAAATACAAACAGCCAGTCCTTGAGAGAGCTGAAGTACAGACACACTGGAAATCCTGCAACATCATTTCCAGGGCAGGTTCTGCCTACTTTATCAGAAGCTGCGCATTGGAGGTGTTCTCTATTTCCCTACCCATCACCACAGGGGAATAAAGGTGCTTCTCCTTATAATCTATTCCTAAAGATTCTTGACAGTTAAGCAGCACCCTATTAAAGTTCTTACGAAAATTCCTCTGGTTTCCCTTCCTACTACTACTCTCAAGCAAGAGCCAACTGGAACTGAGCTGAACTTGACCTGACTATTTTGTTGACAGAAAATGACAAAACTATGTGAATTTCCCCTGTTTACATAAGCTTTACTGAGAAACTAAAATCCATAGCCAATTAAGAATTGTAACCTACAACTCCACAAGGCATCACACCAGTTTTTCTTACACTAAATATTCTTATAAGAAATTGAAAAATACATCTATTTCCTTCTCTTAAATTGTATTTCTAGGAAAACTGATGTTACCAATCAATTAAACTTCCAAGAAAATATAATCTATTAGCATACTACTCCAGGAAAAGCAGTGGGCTGAGATGATTTTACAGGACTCTTCAAGCAGCAATCTATGACAAAAAATTGTGCAAAATCCTAAAATCCACCCCTAAAATGACATTGCAAATACTCTTCATTTTGGTGGAAGATTTTCACAGAATCACAGGTTTATTAAGATTGGAAGACACCTCAGGAGATCTTCTATTTGAAAGGTTCTAATGGAACCCCATTTGGACACATTCCTGTGTAACTGCTGGTGGTGACCCAGCCTAGGCAGGGGTTTGGATGTCTCCAGAGAAAAAGACTCCACAATCTCCCTGAGCAGTCTGTTCCAATGCTCTGCCTCGTTGCTTTCCTCCTGGAAGAGCAAAGCACGACCAGCACCTCACCCAGATCTAGGCCTCTCTGAGCAAGCCTCAGCTCTGTTCTGTAGTCCACCTTTCCTCGCTTAAGTTTCTGCTTGGTACAGACAATGGCATTAGGACTACAAATGCTCGCATTCAGATAAAGGAGAATCCTTATTAGAACAATAATTAATAACTACCAGTAATCCTATAATGTAGCAATAGTATTCATTATTTACTATACACTGAATCTTAGCGGGCGCTGTCACACAAGTGAGAAAAGGGGGGAAAACCCAGTACTTCCTCATCACAGTGAATTTTAATGCATGAACAAAGTCAAGATCCAATTGCGAGGACACTGCAGACGCTGCAATACTAAAAATGGAGAGGCCCAGTATCTCCTTTGGGATGCAGAATGATGAGTGTGCAACAGACAAAAGCCTCTATTAATACATATCCACATAAACCTCATCAATTTTGCTCATTAAAAAACTTACAAAAAGTAAAAAAAAAACCAAAAAATCACTCTCCCGTAATTGCTTCCACTCTTGCTTCCATACAGTCATTTAAATTCTTTAACAAAAACAGTGCTTCAGAGCATCGCCTTCGTACAACTGCCTGACTAAAAAGCTCTATTAGGGGGTAGCAAGGGACACTACAATAATGGGGGTAAAGGCAAAACTGCTGGACAACAGACCTGTCAAAAATCAAAGGAAGGGTAACCACAGCTATGAGCAACCACGTATTCAGCAGTGAATCAGCTTCCCGACCAGGCAGCGCTTCCAGAAACCCAGGAGCGCCGGACGCCGGGGCAGTGACACGGCCGTGACTCGTCCCCAGCCCGTCGCGGACTGACCGGCGGCCACGCACCGCCCGAATCCCCACCGGGAGCCGAGCGGCTCGGCGAGCTGGGGAGCTGACCACC
>VXBU01012151.1:224915-238676 GCA_013400315.1 Bombycilla garrulus
CTCGCCCCCGCCCGCGGGCGCGGAGCCGCGGTGCCGCCCCTCGCGGAGCCGCCGCGGCCGCTCGCCCCGCCCCGCCTCGCCGGGAGACAATGCGGCCGTGCCGGAGACCCGGCCCCGCCCGTCCCGGGCCCCCGCAGCTACGGAGGGTCGTGATAAATTCCCAGCGTGGGACAAACGGCAGTCTGTCCCGCTGCGGAGTTTGTAGCACTGGCAGCCGCTTTAAGATAACAGTACACTCGCTCTGCTCTCTGGAGAGACCCGCCGTACCTGCTGAATGCGAGCCCAGCGGCTCCCAGGTGCACGCTGGCAGTGCCTTAGGCAGGTGTAGGCTGCCCCCGGGGCCGTTCGCCACCAACGTTTCAGCACTCACAGTATCGCAGAATATCTTCAGTTGGAAGGGACCCACGAGGATCATTTAGTCCAATTCATCACTGATGTGTATTTAGTTTCCCCTCCGATGGCAGATAATAACCCATTGTCTGTCTTAGCTCCTGGACAAAAACCCTAAAACTCTTGTCATGCCAAGATTAAAATAACAGAAGCAAAAATGCAGAAAGAAATGCTATGAAGAAAGCTGGCTGGGACACTTGCCTTACATTCAGCCTAACCTCTCTAGGACAGGTTGCAGTCTTAAATCTCCTGGCTGAATACGCCATTAGGTGACCTAATGGCTCTATAAAAAAATGGCTTCTGCACACTCTGTCTTAACAATAATTTTGCTCCTGGTTTTTCCAGAGCACTTGAATATAATTTACTGAATCTCATTGCAAGTATGAAAACTGTCTCACAGAGGCTGCAACTCCTTTGTTTCTTCCCTCAAAACAAGAGTTTGCAGAGCTGCCTCTGTTCACCACCTTTCCTGGTTGCTGTCCAATCAACATCTGCTGCAGCCATTGCCCTCACCGTCACCATCGGGGCACGCCTGTGGTACTGATCTCACCCCTGGCCTCTGCTAACTCAGAAAGCTGTCCCTCTCTCAGCAACACCACCCACTGGCCATGCAAGAGCTAAAGATATTGTCATTCAGATTTTCAGATGAGGAGTATTAGCCAAGGTCTGCCGGTCTCAAGAGCATATCTTCTCCGTCGGGCCTTTCTTTCCTGGAAGAATACTTAAAACAGCGGCAGCAAAGAAAGAGGAAGAGCAAAATTACTTCCTTCAGAACCTGTAGAAATAAACACTAGGTAAGTGATCTGATGCCCAATACATGTGAAAACTCAGTGGGACTCGCTAACACGTATATCTTTAAAAGGAGCAAGACGAAAATCAACAAAGGAGAAACTACAGCTGTTTGTCATACATTATTTTCTCTTTCTTATTTCACATCAAAGATCCTCCATAGTGCAGCTGTTATATTCTGTGTACCATACCTATCACATAGCCTACACAATAAAGGAAAATGCACCTATTTAAATTGGTTGGTTTTGCTTTGGCTTGTGTATCTCAAATTTTCAGTGCACATGAACTCATTAATCCTAATAAATTTTCTTATGGTTACTTTTGGGAGAAGAGTGGGAGAGAGAGAAGAAGAGGGAGAGGAATTCAGGCCAAAAGGACATAGACCCTATTTCTCCATTTTTCCGGTTGCAACTCGAGTCTTTTCTCAAGGACGAACCAAGGCTTCTCCTGCAGAGGAAGACTTCTATAAGAGAGAGTTACCCAAAAATAACTCTCATTTGTACTCTGGTTGGAGATCTGCTAGTTTAAATATAAGGATGTTGCAACAGGCTTTCTGATTTTCATTTTCATAGTCTGCTGAAAGAGTTGCCAGGACAGAATCTGACATAATTAATTTTCTTAAGGTCATGCCATCAGTTTAGAGTTGTAGTTAATTGCCTTTTCCATACAAACTGTCAGTAGGAAGAAATCAGAGTATCAAGGATCCATTTGATTAAAATGACCCTTAATATATGGTGTTATTCTCCAGCAGCTGTGCCAGATTAACTCAAATACAAATGAAAGTAAATAGGCTGAAAACATCCTGAGCTTTGGGCACTGTGCTGCGTGCCAGCACAACAGAGCCTTTGTTACAAGGCAGAGCAGGCTCTCACAACAGAGTTACTGCTTCCAGCTTCAGTCGTTGCGCTTCTAGAAAAATCAGCCTTCAAAGACAAACAAAACCCCCATACACTTTTACTGGACACCAACTCATGGTGGCACTGGTGCCATTGATCTCAGGTGCCACTAGATGTGACACTGGCCATCCTGTACAGCACCCACAGGTGTGCAATACACCTTCCCTCTTGCTCCACAGTCCATTGGGCACAGGGAGGTACTGCCTTGTACCTGGTGGATTGCAAATATTCTACCTGGAGTGATTTACCTTGCTGCCTTGCTTGTTATTTGCTTCCACGTCTCCCTGCAACAGACAGGCAATAGATTTTACTTGTAGCACAAGAATGAATGTGAGCAGTTAATGTAAGCCAGCACTATCCATTGTATTGGCTAGAGATGTGACTTACAGAACAGTCCAATTCATAAAAGGTATTCACAGAAAATAAGCAAATAGCTATATGCAGTGGAGTAAGTATAGGCTGGCAGCAATGAACTGTAAATAAAAGCTGTAGAATGTTTTCTGTATGGAGCTTTCTGATCATGACAAGATGGTATCATATTCACGGGTAAGAAGCAGAGGCATCTACTTTAAAACCTTATGTATTTGTCATACAGCCAGATTCATGTTGAAAAAACAGTGAAAAAAAACCCTTCTATGTTGATAAACAGTATCTGGAGGTTTGGGAAGTGAAAGTGACAGAAAAATACAAGCATTCAGTGCACATTCAAAACATCACAGAAACAAACAAAAGATCTGCAGATTTCAGTACATGAGCTACCATTCAGTGGCTTCTGAAGGTAAGCCACATTTACCTATTAGCACTGAGACTTGAAATGCCCCTTTAAACACAAATACTAGGTTTTTATGTCGAACTGAGGAGTGATTGTTTCTTCTAAAACAATTACAACAAAGCCTTAAATTGTGCTTTTATGGAATTTGAAAGTCGAGTCCCAAATAGCTCAAACCCATGAGATTTCATTTACTGACTAGCACAGGCTGAAAGCCTAGCACTCTTTGTAGGCAGCACCTAGCAGGTTTTGAAGGATCTACGTTTTATTGTACTCATAGTTATCAGAGGGTGTGTAAAACAATATTTTTAAAGTTTTGCCATAATTTTGAAGTTCTTCAGTTCAATTTTATATATATAAAAAAATAAACCCTTCATTTTGTAAAGGTATGAGTGACATGCTTGTAATGAGATACAGCAGTATTAAACTTTGCAAAGTTCTGAAGAATCTGGGGTGTTTTGTGGGTTTTTTTTCATGTGCTTCTTAATGCTCAGGTAGAAACAATAAAGTATCCCCTGATCTCATCATGTCCCTCCAAGTACTAGAGGCTTTTGAATTGCAGGAAACTCAGCAGTAACTTTTATTACTTTCTTTAATTACTTTTTATTTTCTGTGAAATACAGTCTTCATAACTTGGTCTTTCTTGTACAAAATAAAATAAAACAGAAGCCTAAAGGCCGCATTTCCTGAGAAATATTTAAAAGGAAGCAAAGCTATCTGTGGTTAGAATTTTGCTGCACAGATTTCTTAAATATGAACATGGTTTCCTTACAAATTTATTCCATCTTGTGAAGGGAAAATGGTTTATGGCTGGCAATAGACCCCGAGCATTTTTGATAGAAGGGGGAATGCCTTCCTTTCTGCACTGCATCTAACAGAACAAGAAAGTTGGTTCTTATGTCCTTCCCCTGTGGCCATAAACATGACCTGAGATAAACGGGCAGGGGTCTTGATCCTATTGCTTCAGTCACAAGGTACACAGCAGCAGAATGGAGGTGGGCATGTCTCAGGTCATGTTTGTGGCCACAGGGGAAGGACATGAGAAGCAACTTTCTTGTTCTGTTAGGTGCTTGTGCCATACCACTGAGCAGGTTTGGTGGGATGTCTGCAGCATACTCTGTCTCCCAATGGCTCAATCTGATCAGGGATTACTGCTGGTGTTTGCAGAAGAAAAGGAACTGTACTTGCCATTCTAGTTATCACATGAGGCAGAACAGCTCTAAGAAGACATGACTCTGAAGTGCTAACTATAGAAGTAACACAGAGAGAGAGCTGATAGCCAATGACATTTTGAATGACTCCTGTACAAAGCACCTAATGTTCTGCTGGAACCATATTTGCAGCTCCACGATGCTTTCTTCTGCTTGCGCCACAAAAAAGGAAAAAGCGGGGATTTTTCTAATGAGACTTGATTACCATCTCCCTGCAACTCCCTTGCTCTTCAGCCATGGGGTGTATCAGCACTGCAGAGGCAGCCACACTTAGTACAACCCCCATTTTGCTTACATTAGATTTACTTTTAACTTCCAGCTTCAAAATTACGTGTTAGCAAAATGTTCACAGCATAAAAGGGATTAGATGGCAGTGTCTGTCAGGGATGGAGAAATGGGTGTCCTGTACTGTAGCTGTTACTTTGTGTGGTCTTAGAAAAGGGGAAGACAAAGACATCTTTACAATTTTGGTGTGCATTTCCCATTATTGTGCCATTCTACATTCTAGCACAATTGTGACATGGCAATGTTACCAAGCATCTTCTTGAGAAAAAACCTTTTCTCTGTGTTTCTTCAGAGAACCATAAGGGGGGCATTTGGAAAGAGGATAAATTGAAAGGAGTTTCCCAATAAGAGCCTTTTCTCTAAGTCTAAATAGATTATCTTTCTACATTGACAAAAACTATTCATTTACATGAATAAGTAAAGGTTCTGCATAGGTTCCTCTTCATATGGCTTGAATTTCTTACATTACAAGCAGCAGCATGCTTCAAGGTTAGATTATACGCTAACACTAATCACAATCATTGTTAGCAAAAGTGAATTGAAAGAGGATAAATAATATGAGCTATTTTTAGAGGTAATAAGAAACAGAGGTCTTCACTTTCAGAGAAGAGTAATTTTTAGGAGTGAGAGGCTGAGCTGGTTAAAATTCTTCTTTGTATCTGCATAGATGTGCTTAGAGACACCTGGCTTCATAGTTTATTATGTTCATGTAGAAGCTTTAAATTGTAACCCTTTGAGTCAAAAAGAGCTTATTTTATAGAGATTCAGTGTTATTTGATGTATCCAGAGTCAGAAATTCTCTTCAACACAGAGAGAATATAATGGCTAAAAATCCAACTATTTTTCCAGAGAAAGTCATTACATCTGCAGCTATAATTAAAAAATAAAACATCTTGGAATGTATGGAGTGTATTTCTCACTGCTTTATCAAAACTTCTGTGTACAAGCTTTACTTTAATGCATTTTGAAAGGATCGTTTCAAATATAAGGAAGTATGTTTATCCTTAACATAAATTATTTCTGAAATCTTTGTCAGAATGGCAAGGATTTTCAAACACATCCAAATCCCTGGGAGCCTAGTCACAGTACATGTTTCTAATCCACAGAAGTGTTTTAAAATCCCACTGGCTGGTCCTTATTTTGTTGGGGTTTTTTTGCACAGTTCACAAGTAGTTTGTAAAACTCTTCCTGAGTATTTTATTTTTTTTCCTGCACAATTGTGGGCAATCAGGCTGCAATAATTATCTCAGTCATGGAGGTCACACACGTTACAAACAGGTTGTTAAAGACATTCAGGCCGCTTTGAGAATAAAGTGCCATTTAAAGGGAATTTGAATAATACTGTCTAATCCAAAGTGTTGATAATTTTCCAGTCTGAGTCAAGTATTTCTTGAACTTGTCATCTTTACAGTATTTGGTGTTATACAACAACTGAAATTTGGATGCAACTGCTGAGTACTATATTAGGTACTTGGCACTTTGTCTTCTAGTGCATGAACATAATTTCAGAACAGCTCATACTGAGAGAGAGAGGAAAAATAGGGCAGAGATTAGCAAAATCATGCAACAACTTTTACTTAATAAGGTAATACTGAAAACCTTTGATAAAAACAAATATTGTTAAAGAATTTTATCATATATTAAGTTACTCTACATAAAATTTTTCAAAATGTGAAAATTTACATTTCCATATGTAAAAAAAAAAAGATTAAAACCCCTTCCCTTAGAGGCTGATAGCAAATTTTATATCAGCAAATGATCCTTTCTAAAGAAATCCCTGATATTCTTCCCATGTACCAGTGAGTGGATTGAAAACGCAATGCACTGTGAATTAAACTTTCAGTTTTCTTCATCCTGACATAGCAGCAAATTGTCCTGATGAACCTTCCTTCTTAAAATTCATGAGCATGCTAAGTGTGTGCAGTCAAAACCAGCATGTTTTTAAACCTTCTTTAGGATAAAGAGGCCCAGATGTTTTCACTGACTGGCCACCTACAAGCCCTCACAGAAAGAGGTCCTTAAGGCTGCCAGTTGTTGTCACCAGTGCTAGTGCTGACTCTTCTATAAAACTTCCTCAGCACCTTCTCCAGCTCAGATGGAGTTCTTTTCCCAACTCAAACTTGCTGGCCTGCTTAGTACCTGGAGTCTACACTTCAGGGCTGTGCCATAAGGGAAGCAAGCAGACTGCTAAGCTTTGCCTCCTGATAACAGCAGAAACTTTGTTATGCGTTTCTCTGTTTAGGTTTCCTCCACACCTTTCCCTCCTACCAAGCACGCTCTGGGTTTGGCTCAAAGAGCTCTCAATGCACCCATGCTTCTGTCAGTGCATGTCTCTCCAAATAGGCTCTCCTCCTTGGGAAGGCATTTCAGACAGACTTTGATAAGCCCTAACTTCACTTTCGCCTGCCCTTCTTGCCACTGCCTTTTGTTGTGCATTTTAATTTGTGCTGTCACACAGTGAGCCAGGCTGGCAAAATAACTAATATCAAAACCAGCTTCTTTCCCTCCATGAAAAGTTGATTTATCCAGCACTTCCATCAAAGGAAATATTCATCAAACTCTAGCCCGAGTTAAAAGTAAATCCTTCCTGTTAAGTCATACATACCCTTCCCTCACAGTACTCAATTGGTCCATTGTGCTTTTCCTGGTATCAGTCCTTCTCTTCAGACATTTTCCTGCTATATGACAAATTTGATTAGCCAAGGTTTTCTAAGCTGCTTCTTTGCCATTCTTCAGATGGCTTCCCAGTGATGTGACAGAAAAGTTCAGGGGTCCTCCAATATTCCAATTTTTTAACATATCAACCTCTGTCAGAATGCAGCAGTTTACACCTATGCTGATATTTAGTAACACAGTAATGTTTTGGCATCAACCAGAATCTCTCCGTTGCACAAACATTACCCTGGAAGTTATGTGCAATTCCTTCCTTCATTCTTTTTAATTTTCAACCCATTGTGTGAAACTAAACAAATTTTGATAGAACAGAAAGAAAAGTCTTTTCATAATTCTTGTTTCAGTCCTGCTTAGCCTCATCAATACAATTACGGCTCTGGTTTGAAGTTGACTACTTATGTATGTGAAGTTGCTTGTTTCAGTAAAATATCTGCAGAAACAGACACATGTTCTGCACCAGAGTGCAAGTCTTGTATGGGTTGCCCCTGGTGACAAGGAGCCCTGTTCATCTCAAACATTTCTGTAGCTCCACTGGCAGGTTTGAACTTTAGATCACCTATAAACCATATAACTGTAAACAATATAAAAGATTTAAAAGCAGGTATCCATTTACCAGCAGTCTTTTTGAACAGCACAATGAGCTCAATGAAAGATGAATCAAACCAACAAACCTGTCTTTGGATACCTCTGTTCTATAAAGCATCCATTTGAGTCCAGACCCAAGCTGCTCTTACCAAAGGCAGTTTACTTCCCAGAGCCAGTGTGTAGGATCCCTCTCAGATCACAACTGAAAATTCATGGCATTTCTCTGCTTCTCACAGGGAGCAGGACATGCATACGCAGTTTGGAACATTCGCAGCAGTTACTCTGCAGCAAAGCAAAACAGAAAACAAGTAAAACCCTAAGTATTTTTGTGTCTTGTTACTTGGTAAATAAAATATTGTATTTGGGTCTAATTCAGTTTATACCTTAAAACTCCCCCCCTTGGATAAATTTGAAGTTTTTCTATTCTGCATATTAACTGATATCTTCATTTTTATCAGTGGCCACCATGAATTTTTTCAATTACTTTTTTAGGCTTCCCTGGCAGAGCATGGCTCCCAAAGTTGTCAATAATCTTCAGCATCCTGAGTGGTGAGTCATTATATAACCTTTTGAAAATATAATCTCCATTTCTAATTTCAGGTTTAAATACAAAAGGATAGATTTTTCTCAGCACTTCACAAAAATCTCTATAAGACTCTCCATTAAAAGAATTGAAAATAAATTTTATAAAATAATTGAAAATAAATTTTATAAAAGATGCAAAGTATTTACCATTTGTTGCAGTAAAAGGATTGTACTTTTTAATAAGATCATATTCTCATTTTCATTATTATATTAATAATAAAGCAGCAATAATATATATATAATACTCATAAGCAGATTACATCCAATCATAAGGAAACGAAGCAACCTAATAGAAGCACTTTATTTTTACATAATTAAATCAATAAAGCAGCTCTGTTTATTGGTAATGAAAATAGGATGCACACAATTATCTTCCAAATAATTATGATATAGAAATCATACTTCATTTTTTATTCTAGCTATAAATTAAATGGTACATGCACTTTCTTGCCAACAACTTTCACATATTTTTTGCTGGAGAGGGGAATTATTTCATAGTGGTTTTGAAAGCTTAGGCATCTGTACGCCATTCCAGCAAAAATTCACTTTGTTTTTATTGATCTAGAGGTTTTAAGTTGCTCAGAAAAAGTAGGAGGCTGCAAAAATGTTAGCACAGGAGGAAAGGGAAACAGCAATTATGGCCACATTATTTGTGAACTGCACAGTAAAATACGGCTGATGTTGGATCAGCTTTCATTCTGGCATTTCTTAAAAGTAGCTATAAATGAGAGTATTGCATAAACATAATGAAGATTTTGTTTATTTGGGTTGTTTCAAAAGAGGAATAAAAAATAAATAGGTTTATAGCAGCAAAAGTGCGGTGGTGGAACCTTGTGCACAGGAGAGAGGAAGGTGTGCTAATCAGCTTTATATCCTATGCTCAGATCCCTGATAGAGCAGCTAAGTGATAATCCTTTCCTGTGCAGCACAGGAAGATATCACTTTCAATCTGGACATCAATATGAGAAGTGCAATGACAATTCAGAGCTGGTGCTGATAATTAGGAAGCTAGAGGGACTGATTTACGAGGAAATGGCATTGATTAAAATTTGCATTTAGAGGACTTTGTCAGAGAGGATCATAGTGCTGTGCTGGTGTTAGACCAACGTTTTCAAAAGCAAGCAGGAAGGGGCTGCTGTGCTCCTGGGGCCTCTGGTAGTCAGCAGATTTTCTGAGCAGGTGTTCAACAAAGCCAAAGCCTGCTGAACACCCTTGTGCTAAATACTCTGGGAGGAAGTGGTGGGGATTTAGTTGAAACACCAGACACATTGCTTTTATTTGGAAACCTCAGGCAGCCACTTCACTTTGTTTCCATCCAGGTGCCTCTGATTTTAAGCTCAAAGGCATAAGTAAAGTGACAGGAGTGAAGGGTCATTAGAATTGTATAGACACTACTGATAGTTCAGCAGGCTGTGTACTTGGAGCCTCTAACAGATAAACAAAACAGAACAAGCTCTCTGCCACTACTTCCCTTAAAAGCTCAGGAATAAAAGAAATTGACTGAGTATGAATGGCACTACAATAGATGAAAGAATACAGAAAGAAAGAAGTGGCTATTGAGATGCTTGGATGAAACTGAAATTGGGAATTGCAATTCAAAGGGTAGTTACAGCTGCAGTCACATTCACCACCAAAGGTACCACCAAGGTGAAAAGAATATTTTGGACGGCAGAGATGCAGTCTGTGATTAGATATAAGATATATCCTCACTCTCAAAATTGTGAGTGAAAGTCACTGTGAACTTTCCATGATTTTACCAAAAACTGTGTGGAAAACAAACATTTACCAAAAAGATGGACTTGAGAAGGACCTGAAAAAATAAATCATTTAGGGATCAGCCAGGCTTCTGACAGATTTATGCTGTTCATTCATGCTCCCATAGTTTCTCCTACTCCCAGCAGCTTGCTGCTGTTCCTCTTCTTGCTACACAGACTTGCAGTAGGAATGTTAGGATTCTGGTGAGTGGAGAATGAATGGGAGTGCCTGGAACAAAGGGCAGGAGAGGACATAAGGGCTCACATGTTGTTGGAAGCCAGATTAGTGGGTCATCAGGATGCCAGCAGACTGTGTGCAGTTTTTAACCCAAATTAGCAGACAAAGGAGAGCAAGTAAATCCCGATGACTCACAGAGCTGGGACAGGATGGAGAGACTGAGGACTGTCAGCTCCTAAATGGTGTATAAAAGGCACATCCAAAATCAGCTCATGGAGCTCATTGAGAAGACTGAAGAAGCTGAAGAAAAGCTCAGCATGCAAATGCAAATCAGTTCAGCTAACAGAAGAAAGGAAATAATGTCTGCTATAAAAATAGAAAGGTATTATAGAGCCTTTACATTGTTTTCCATGACTTATTCTGTGGAATAACTAATTTGTATTAATGGAAATGAAGGCATTGCAAAGCATTATGAGATAACCTTGGAGAAGGGGAGCTCAGCCTCAGCACAAAAGTAGTTCTTTACAGTGAGATGGGTCTTTACGCCTGAACACTGGACCAAAGGCAGCTGTGACTTAGGAATAAGTACATGTAGCAGAAGATCTGGTACATAAAAAGACTTCGTGGTGCTGCTGCTGCTAGTAATTATAGTTTGCTTTTATTTTGAAGCAGATGCATGTAGGTCATTGCTTTGGTGAAATACATACTTCAGTAATAATTTTCAAATCTCTCAGGTTCTCATAATTTAAACATTGTTAATTATTTAGCAATTATGCTGATGAAAGGTTAAAAATTATTGCAGAGGCATTTCTTCAGTCAGGGAAAGGAGAAATGGTTTAAAATTAAATCCTTGCAGTTGGCACTAAATGGTAATGACATGCTATTTTTGTATTACTGGAAGTAACAGTTGATTATTTAGAAACTTCATCATTGGAAAGTGGTCTAGAAAATATGGTGAGCTAAATAACAGACAAGCATTTCCACTGAGAGATTAGTACATGGTAGAGGCCTACAGAAATAGAGTTTACAATTTAATATCTTGATGATCACAACATCTATATGTTGATGATCATGTGGTTTATATGTTGGGATTCAAATGTAAAGTAGGCAGACCACAGATAGGACTGTTAAGAGAAACTTTACCTTTCTAAGAAAGAACAAGGTGTGTTTTCATGCGTTACTAATGCAGCAAGTAATGCATATTTAAAAGAAAAATAAAAGTAAGTTATGTCAATAGTAGGTGGAGCACCTTTTAAAAATAATACCTGAACTACCAATAAGTTATGTTAAATTGCAGACTTTCTTCTCTTGTTTTTTGAAATTTAGCATAGTTTAAGGAACATAATTACCACGTTCTATCAACCATTTCAGATTGCAAAAATGAAAATTAAATCTATTTAATTTTTGCCACAAACAATAGCTAGTACCCAGGGTACACAGAGAAACCTATATTTCATTATTCCTTCCCCTCTTCAAAGGAAAGTCAGAACAAATGAGCCATGCCTTATAGCTCAAAATTAATAACTCCAGAACATTTCAGGGTAAGAGCAAGAAAGCACCTCAAAGCCATCAGAGATCCCTGTGAAGAATATCCTGCCAAGCACCCACACTTAAAATGAAGAAGGTATATTATAAGCACTTTTGCCAATTGCAACCCTGACCCCAGAGGAAAGTAGAGGGGAGAAATGTAGCCTGCTCACACAAATTGATCTCAGCTTGCCAATCACTTCTGGTGCCTCCTTTTTGACATTATAAAATCTCCACTGAAAGATAAGCCACTCTTTTGAGTATGGCAGAGGCATTTAACATAATTCTGCATGCTGTAAACAAGAGCGAGGCAATTGATGACCTTGTACGTGCTGGAAACAGCTAGAGTGTGTGTTCAAGCTGTACTTAGAGAAGAGGTATCAGCACATATAACCTAAGAACAAATTTGAAGATTCACTGATGCCTTGCAGTATATGGAAGTTTATGGCAGCATATGGAATTTCTTAAACATTTCTGAGTATTTATGCGAGCTTAGCATCAAAAGTTAACTGCAACATATTTTAGGAAATATCATGTTTATGAAGATGGGGAAATATAACCGCTCTGTCAGATTTTCATTGAAAAATATTATAGCAAAATTATATGAGTTCTAAGTTCAGAAGTTTCTAATAAACACCAGCTTAAATTTATACCCTGGAACATGAAAATATGAAAATAAGTGAGCTAATTATTCCCATTTGAAAATGGCAGATGAACTTAAATATTAAAAAACCATTTCATTGAAGCAGGGAGGAAGAAGCTGTGAGGGAGAAGGGAGGTATTTAATACATAAGCACTTCTTTCCAGAAGTGCAGGCATATAATGTATAGTCCTTGTCTTACATCTCGTGTGCTGGGCCCTGTGGCTGTTATTCTCATCCTGTGGTAACACCTCAGTCTTACAGGTTACAGCAGCTGGGTTGGGGGCATGTGTTCCCTACACTACAGTTTCTGAAGCTCCTTGGGTCCAAAGCTGATCATTATTTGCCATCTCTGCTGGTGGCTTTAGCCGTGTGTCTCAGCCGCCCTGTTACTCCAATTGGCCTTTGCAGATCCGAGCTCACCTGAATAATCACTGCTGCTCTGCTGCAGGCGGCCGCTCCTCAGCTCCCTCCCACACAGGGCTGCACAGGGGTCTTTGCTGCTCAAAGGAGGCTTGCTAAATAGACTTCTATCCTGGTTCAGCGTTTGCACCCTGAATCACACTTACCTGAGCTGAGTTGCCCTCATGTCCGCTCAGGATTGCAACTGCACAATTTCACTCATGTTATGATGCATCTGCTTCTTACAATGAGAAATATCTCAATCTCACCTTGTACACCAGCAGCAAACTGTGCCTCAGAGCTGTCCCTTTGTTCCTCTCCTGTTGCCAGATATTAACAGTTCTCATCCTCTTCTGGCAGGAAGGCAGCTCTTCCCTTCAGGCCACAAGCCATCAGGACTGCATTTGTCTAAAATGAGAGAAAACTGCAGCCAGTCTTCCTGGCTCTTTCTTGAAACAGCAAAAGAGCAGATAAAAATAAATGGGTTGACTGAAAACTTACATGAACATAAACTGCAGATTAAGAAGGTAATTTTTGTCATAACAGTAGAGTTATCATAACATGTTGTTGCTTTTAATGAAAACTTTCTGCTGCATTTATATGAATAGAGGTAATTTCTTTTAAGATGAGTTGTGTCTGCATTCCTCTGTGATTTCTAACATCCAGAGTTTCAGGGAAAATATATCTGAATTGTTCCATACCCTTCCTTTTCTGTTTGGGCTTGGTTTGGTTTTTTTTTTTTTTGTTCCTTTTTCCCCTTTTTCTTTTTTTGGTTGGTTGGGTTTTTCTTTTTGGAGGGATTGTTTTTTTTGGGGTTTTTGTAGGGGGTTGTTTTTTGTTTTGTTTGGTTAGAGATTTTTTATGTATTAGACAACTCAAAGCTCCTTAAAGTTCTGAGAGATTTTGTTTTTAAGATTTTGTCTGCTTCTTCTCACAGTGCTCATCAACTCTGTACTAATCCCTCATTCTAACTGACACTCAAAAACTCGAGCTCATTTTTATTTTAGAAACCATTCCCTCTTGAGGTTTGTGTTTTTGCAGGTTTGTGGGGTTGTTTTTGTTTTTTTTTTTTTTTTT
>VXBU01012151.1:238689-286641 GCA_013400315.1 Bombycilla garrulus
TTTTCCTTTTTTGTTTTTTTTTTTTTTTTTTTTTGGGATGTAACATCTCTAAAATCAAAACAGTTACCCATTATCTGGGGATATTAGACTTTAGTGACTTGTAAGTAGCACTGTTGTTCTGGGGTCATCAAAAGCACATACAAGTGCAAATAGCAGTTTCATGTGAGGTTTTTACCTGTGTAAACCTGTGTTAGAAGGCATTTTCCAAACAACGAACTAGCAGTACCTGCTGAAAGGCTTCCAGGGTGGGTCAATATACCTAAAATGACCCCCATTTTAGGAGCATGGAAATTAATGAACCTATATTTCAAGGAAAAATAAGCCCAGATCCCTGTTATCTCAAGTGTGGTATCCATGTGTCTCTGAAGTTCCCCAAGCCTATGAAATTAGCACTGCTGGAAATCAGGAGAGCCATCATTGTAGGCAGTAAGGAAATCCTCCTCCCCACAATCCTCAGAGCTACGCTGGAGCAGATCTAAAGCATCCTCTCAGCCCCAAATTGCTGTCTAAACACAAACTGCTAGGCAGCACTGTCAGCACTCTGGAAAAGGTGCTATATGCTGGGAGTGATTTTTAATCTCCTTCTCTCTCCCCACACACTCTACTCAAACATTTTCTATTTGTCTCATAACATAAAGCTTGGCTGCCTTCACAGTAGAGTGGGGCTGAACTATTTCAGATGCCCGCAGGACTTCAATGATCCTCCTTGCTCTTCTGCAATGATTAATGCTTTGGAAAACAGAGTTGCCCTGGGATGGCTGGAGCAAATACCCGCATGTCTGCAGACAGCTGTGACCGAAGGCAGGAGCAGGATCACTAAAGCTCTGCTGGCTGCAGTGCCCAATCAATAATCCATGGCAAAAGCATCACAAGCTATACAATATACCGTAGGACTGACAGTGGTATTGCTAGCAGCAGGATCCCTCAATGTAAATCCAGCTCTGGAGAATGTGGAATATTTGGAGGTTTGTATTTCAAAGCACCTACCTGGTATCCACACAGTAGAAATTTGAAAGGGATTTTGTTGGGTGCATTAATTTGGATTGCTCCACCTACAAAAACTGGAAGAAAAACTCTACTTGAAATTTAACATGGATATTAATTTTGATGTCATTAAAAGGATTAAAAATATACAGAAGATTGTCACACAGGAAATCATAAGATTTTTCTATAGGAGTAAAATCATATGTGTCAGAATACTTGTTAAACTGTATGTGCTAAACAAAAATATGAATTACAGAGATGTAGTTATTTTGTAAGAATCCGTCAGACTCATATATTTGTCACAAATCTGTAATTTAGTAGCCAAAGACAGATGGAAGATCAATTTTCCTAAAGGTCGCTTTGAACCCTTGAGCTGCATTTGGGATCACAGCATGGAAACATATCAACTTGTAGGCAAGGCACTTTTCAGTGTGGTTACATGCAGCCTCATCCCACAAAGAGACACATCACTGTGCATCAATGGCTTCATGGATTTTGATGGCATAGTTTCAGCAGAAATCCTTAGACAATCCTTACTCAGGGACAGCACTGCTAGGTATGGGGCTTATGCATTCCATAATTCTAGTGGTTGTTTTTATTTTCTCATTTTCCTATTTTCTCTTATTTTAGTCTTTCCTGATACCATTCTGTATTTGCCCTCTGCAAAGCTACTTCTGTCTGTCTATGTCCCAAACTTTCCCACAATCTTTCTTTCCTCCACTTCTATTCCTCTTTCTTTCTACATATTTTCTCAAATGTCTTCCTTCATAGTTTCCACATTTCTTCTTCCCTTAACTTGTAGGTTTTATCCTTCTTTTTTTCCCTTTTTTTTTTCTGCTTCTAAAGTCCCAGAGAGTTGTATGGGTACTTCTTGAATCCCTTCAAAAATAATTCCTTCTTTGCCAGCTCTGTCTCTGCATTGGCCTTAACTGTACCTCATTGCTTAGATGTTAATTCATTGTTAGCTTGTAAAGAAGCCAGGCACACTGATAAGTCAAACTCACACATACCAAAAAAGAAAACTCCAGGTAAATTCTTTAGCTGTAACTAATAATTCAACACCACACTGATTAGGTTTTAAGAACAGACTCCTGAAAAGCACGATAAGTCTTCCTGGACACATCTTCTACCAGTTATCATTTACTAGAAGTCTCCTCACAATACTCACATTTTTTGCTGATAAGTGCATCATCTCTCTGAAATTACTGGCATTTCTACAAATATATTTGCTCATGGAATGACAGCCGCCGGCAATTCTGATAACACTAAATTAGCAGGAGACTGAAAATAATGTGCTTGTCAAACACCTTCCAGTCCCACTCCCTTTCTCTGAATGTTCAGGCAAGGGAATGCATTTTTTTCTCCTTTACTTTTCTGTGATTTGCATTTTCATTTGCTAAGTGTACTACAATGTCCTATTTATCTTGGACAGCAGCATCAAGATCTTTGTACATCTTATTCCCTCCAGTAATTTCCCAGGCAAGTATTTCCCCACTGCACCTATTTGTTAAACAAAGACAAAAGATTTCTCTAATGTAGAAAAGTAGCAACTGTCCTCAGAGAAAGCCAAAATCTTTCTAAAGAATGATTAATTTTCTGGAAACAATTCAACAGAATGGCATCGTGTGTGTGAACATGTGTTAGGAAGAAATAAAAGTTTCAAATTATATAAGTCCTCTCCTATTTGAAAAGAATAATCAGAAAAAAACCCCAAACAAACAAAAAACAACAACAACAACAACAAAACCCACAAAACCAACCAAACAAAGAAACCCCACCAGTTCAATGTATTTCAGGGTCCTCATATACCATTAATTCATGCCCCCACCCAGGATTTCTGGAGCCACTGAACCCTGAGAGACCTCTTAAATTGTTCCCCACTCCCAAGCACTGTATTCTTGGGGCTGGGAAGAAAAATTACCATTAATATTCAAACACAGTTTCAACACAACCCTGCCCCCAGCGATGTGCTTATGATGGTGCATAATGTATTCCCCTAAGTTACTGTTAGTCCATTATTTCAACTCTTCAGTCACCAAAAAGAGCATGCAGGAGGCATGTGTGCTTTTAGCTACCACCTCTCTGCTTGGTGCCTGGTTTTCACTGTGCAGCACCATCCAAGAGGGCTTGCAGAGGTGTCAGCCTCTTGGGAACACTGCCCAACTCTGTCCTTCAGCTCAGCCAACGATGACTGTTTCAGCTCTGTTTAGTTCTGTGACAAAAGAGGCTCTTTTGGAGTTAATCCAAAATTTCTCTCATGCTCTTCAGCTTCTGGAAGAATCTTTGCTTTACTTGGAGTCCTTCTGGTTCTTTCTGTTATGATGGCTCAAAAGCATCGGTAGGGAAGTGCTGAGCTGAAAGTTGATGCAGTTGAAGCTTTCTGAGGGCTGACTTTCTCTGTGTGCCAATAACTAAGAGCAGAGAGCACTTCTCTGTGGTTTTACCCCATCAAGAGTTCTGGGTAAATAGTTTATGCAGATGGGTTAGCTCCCTTCCCATTATTCTCCCTCTCTGTGAAAGATGAAGATTCAGAGCATGGGATTTAAATGAAGTTTTATGAAACGACATTTTTTCTGCTTTGGAATAAAACCTGTCAGAAGGAAAAACAAACAAAAAAATTTAGAGGAGTTAAAATTCCCACAGCTGCATCCAAGTGTTTTTTTAGATGTCATTATCCCCCCCAGAGCTAGCACAGTGTTGATGATACTGTGCAGAGGTGCAAAGTTCTTTAGCTGAATCACTCTGTTATCAGCTGCCACGTGCTCTGTGAAAACAGTTTTTGTTGATTCAAGGTCAGACAAGTTCCATCAATATTTATCTCTTACTGACTTGTCCAGAAAGTGCCTCCAAGGTTTTATCTGGTCAACCACAGCTACATTTGAGTGCATTCTCTTAAATTTCCTCAAACATATATAGTGCTTACTTTCCTTTCTCCACTTCAGCATCCCCATGAGACATAAGCCTGCCTCCTCAATATCCTCCCACTTTGGTCTGTATCACCACTTGTAATGTCAAGAAGCAGTTTCAGTTCCAGGATCCTGGGCTGACAGAACATACTCTTATCCCTACATGGCTCTGCATGCCTGTGAACAGCAGTTGCCACATTTCTTAGGGGGGGAAAAGTGATTTTTATGATTCTGCTTAGTGTCCTCTGAGCCATATGGTTCTTTTTTAAGTCTCCCTGATCACTTATTTTTTCAGTTCAGTTTTGACTCTGTGTCTTCTTCCTTTAACATAAGGCATGAGCATTTAGTTACAAGTGTTTCTTAAGCCCACTCCTTCCAGGAATTTTTTAGCAGGGCACCAAGTTTTTTCAACTGTTACACTGCATACATTCTCCTTCCCACTTTAGAAAAATACTGAGATTACTAGTTGCTTTATCTAATCTTATCTTTTCCAACCCACAGTTTTGTAATCAAAGGTATTTGAAAAACAGCTGAACAGAGACCAGAAGCAGGGCATAATTGATTAGGGCTGGCACTATGCAAATATAACTGTACTTATTCTGGGCCAGATCCAGACCGAGTCTTGTGGATTTACAGGCTCAGCTCAGCCTGGTGATGTTTGTACCAAATTGTCTTTCACGATATACAGACATGTTCTCCCTCACCTAGGCATTACCTGTAGCTGTGCACAGCAGCCCTTTCCTTGGAAAGTACCCTCTTCTCCCTGCTTCACTTTCAAGAGCTGCTTTTGTGTCAGTGTCAATACAGGAGCCATCTTTATTTTTCTGTACTTTTAAAACCCGGTCGGACTGTTAGCATTCTGTTGGCATATCTGGGTCGTTTCCCTTAAGCAACTCCTGGCCCAGGTTTCTGGTCTTTGCTCCTCTCCTGCACTGCATGGTCTGGGATGCAGTGTCTCTCCCCGATGCAGCTGTGTAGCTCCTGCTGGGCTTCCTGCCTGCTGCCTGGTTCTTACTCTACCATCAGTAATAATGGATGATTCCTCTTAGAAATATTCTTCACTGAATTTATTGAAAATGTCATAACCACTGTTAGTCATGGCAGAAAGATGTACCTACACACTAGTCTGAGCCATAGGAATTAATGGGAATATGAGTCCACTGCTTAGCAGATTTATCATAATGGAAGCAATTTTAATCCCTCTTGAGCCAGTTGAACCAACACACAAAAGATTCTGTAGCTAATTACCAGATCTTTGTAGTATTCAGACCCCAATAAATATTAATGTGGTGTCCTAAAGAATGAGGTTTATGTTCCTGAATCATACATTTATTAAGTCAAGATTTGACCTTTTTGGAGATTACATGGGCAAACTCCTTCACTCTCTGCAAACACAGGCAAAAATCAATCTCTTGCAAGCATTCCCTAAAAGAATTCAAATGCCACATCCTAACTTAATGGACACATTTAATTAAACTGAATACAAAAAGACAAAATAAATGGAACCATCCTAACCTAACTACAAAAAGTTAAGAATTAACACAACATCCACATCTTTAAAATGCCATTTGTTAGTTTTGAATAATGTCAACAATTACAATTCTTCTGTACTTCCTACCTTAAGAGGACAATAAATCTATATCTGATTGCTCCTAAAAATCTACGTTAACATCCTGTTGCAAATACAACATCAAACACAGCCAAATTAGTAAATGCTAAAATGAAATCTATCAGTAGAGCAATCTTTCACTGTCACATAGGCATTCTGCTATTTTCCTCCCAAACTAATGATCAATAGGATTTTAACTCTTGTGCTTCACACTCAGTTCCCTTACACAGAGGAGTAACTGTTAACAGAGGTAGAAAACAGCAGCATGGCACCCTGTCTGCCAAAGGGTGACACCGAACAGGCAAGGGCTTGCTGTGGAGATTCCTGGCTACCAAGAGCCCGAGGGGACCTGCAGTGCTCAGGGAAATGAATTCCAAAAGGATACCTGTGACGCTCCAATAACACACACAGTAACTGTGAAGAGCCTTGAAAATGAGCTGAGAGATTTCATTTTGCCCCGAGAGCCACCTGCATTACATTGCCATAAAACTGCCTAAAGCTCTGGAGTGCTGTACTGACAAAAGCAAAGAGAAACTGCCAGCCTCCATGGGCAGAAGTATTAGAACTTGGCCAGTGATAAAACTCACGATCTACACAGAAATATTTACAGAAACTAAAAAAAATGAGGGTCTATGATCTTGCAATTTCTGGCCAACCCTGTTTTAGCCTGAGTCGGCAACAAAGAAAGTCCCACCACAGGTGTGACTGCATTATGTCATATTCAATGCGGTATAAATCTCTGGGAGAGGTAGTCCAGTGGTGATTGATCCATTTGAAAATAATGCACTCCTCCCAAATACTTTCTATCATTGGCTGACACAATGTATGAATAGCTGCAAAAATTTGAGATAAGAAAAAATCTTTTATCTTTTATCAGGCCATCATTACTTTCATCTTTGTTCTTATTTTACTGAAAGACTTTTTTTCCCTAAAAAGAAAGACCACCACAGTAATCAGATATGCCTATTGCACATCTGCAGCAATACTGCTACAGTTACTTAGCAACCAGTGAGGATTAAAAAAAGAAATTATGTAAAGGAAGAGAAAAATTAGAAGCAAATTGCACTGAATAAAAAGAAAGCAAATACCATATTAAGATTCAATGTGCATAAATATATGGGGCTGTCTTTGCTGCATGCACCACCAACTGTTGAACATTGTTAAATCAGCTTCTACTAATTAAAATCAAAGCTCAGTCTAACTTAGATTAGAAGATGTGTTATTTAGAGTCTTATGACTATATCCTCTTCTCTGTTTCATACTAGGGGCAGAAAGACACAGCAAAATGAAGAATGGTATGTTGACCAAAGCTTTTGGAGGTAAGTACCATCCCTGTCACTGAGAACAGAAAGCAACCTCAACAGGAATAACTTACAAGGAGTGAAATTCTGCTCCATCTATTGAAAAAGAATAACCACAAACATTCATGGGCTTTCTGGAGGATTGGAAACTTGGCTACTTCAGAAAGAAGCACAGAGGCACCTCTGCTGGCCAATGAGTTTCATGCACTCTGTTAAAATCTGCTCATATGGACAAATACATCATCCCCTTCTTGCTTGACTGGATCCCTCCTTTTCTTCACAGCTCCCTACCAGCTCAGGCAGGATTTCTTTGATTTACTTTAAAAGATGAAGATTTCATGTATATTCTGGCATGGAGCAAACATAATAAAATTTCTATCTGTTTGCCAATCTAACATAAATTTTTGGCTTGACTTTTATAATTTAGGAAGGAATTAATCACAGTTTGAAAGAAATTATAGTCTTTACTGAAAGTAATGATTCTATGAATTATCACTCAGATTCTCAGCAGGAGGTAATCATGTTTATGGTAACTTGAAAAATGTAGCACAGCCATTTTCTTTATAAGTCAGCAGTGTTTCCTCAGGAGGCCGTATAACATGTATCACCTTCCAGTGCAAGGAGAGTCTTAAGTATAAAATATCAGAGACCAAAATTGGTTTCTGTACTTAATTATTACATTATTTCTTATGTTACATTTCAGAAAAAGTGCTGGCAGTTACAACTCATTAATAGCCTTCTGTGGAATCAAATGCATCAAAGTGAAAAAAAAAGGTAGTATTTAATTTCATGTTTTCCACTGAAATATTCTTTTTCCAATAAACCCCACATACTTCCTGGACTTTGCCTTCAAATTTGTTTGCAGGTAAAAATGGTTCAAGGTAAAATATCCCTCAAACACTCTCTATAAACTTAATTTTTTCAAAACTTTGAAACAAAAATCCAGTGTTTAATGTGGTGCAGGTCTGCCACTATCATATTCTGATTTCCATAAAACAAGTTTTTTCTTGTCAAATGCAAGAGAGAAATTGGGTCAAGTGTCAAAGAGAGGGAAAAATAAGGTCGAAAAAGGATTGTGAGATGGACTTCTCTTGGTCTTAAATTTCAGTGAAGCATCAAGGATTTTAAAGGGAATGTGTGTTCATTTGCACTTGGGAGAATCAACCCTCTCCTAAGATGCTGGTGCTAACAAGTACCCAGCATCGATTTCTGCCTGCTGCTCTTAGCCAAGCCTGCTGCTGCCAAAAGAAACTCTCATTGCCTTTGGACTTTACAAATGGCAGTTTCCTCCACAGTTTTTCCTGGAGAGCAAAGGATGCCATACAAAGTTTCAACAAGGTGGAAGCTTGTGGTTTACAATAAGCAGAGGAGTGGAACAGGACTGCAAAAGCTTAGATGGAAATATGAGCATTTTAAGAGGTTCAAATGAGGAATATCAATGTGTAACCATCTCTTCATTCAGTCTTTGAGCACTGCAAGAATTGTTGTTAAGGATCAAGGTAGTGTAGGTGTGAAAGACTGACTTCGTATTCTCTACAGCAATGGCAAACATGGAAATCTTGCTGTGAGACTAAACAGGGCAGGTCACCAGAGGCTGACAGATTGACTTTCCATGATCATCTCTGATCCACAAACCTCTAGCCACTTGAGAGAGAGATCTTTCTTATGATTGCATCTTTGTTTAAATCATGCATTTGCTACCTTTTCAACATAATCATGTGAAGTTCTCAGAATTTTTATTTTCCCTTTTGTTACTTGCAGCCGGATTAATCCTGAAAGACCCAAAATTCAGTTGTATTTAATTCCAAGAAAACAGAAATAGACTTCCATATAAGCAGGTAAATAAAGTATGAATATCCTAGTGGGAAACAGGTTCTTTCCCTGGACTACTGAAGCACAGAGAATGGTTTCAGTTCTGGGCTGGTGTTCTGCTAGTCACATTTAAAGCCAAGACTACCCACAGTTGGTTTTCCTCCTGCTCTTTAAAGACAGTTCATTATTTCTTCTTCACATCTCCATGCTTCACTCCACACCTTTAATTTAGAGAAGGATACAACAGGCAGTTAAACTTTCCTACTTACTTTAGGATGATAAGGTTTGATGTTAAGGTTGACACCTCCGGAAGCAATAGGAAGAATCCCAAAAACTGGATGGGCAAAACCAGGCAGGTCTTTCTGGAAGAAAGATGAGATCGTGATAGAATTGTTATATGGAGTGGTATTTCTATTATTACCTATTATCCTCTATTCTCCTATCCAGTTCATTTCCTTCCAGAGGCCCCAAAGTAGTTTCTTACATCAATTTATTTTTCATATGCCTAAGCTGTAGGTTTTCTGGGACAAAATTATCTTTGCTGTGTGCATGCAATAATGAGGACAGTGACGGCCTGATTGCTGACTCAGACCTCTTGAAATCAAAGCGCTAGTAAGAAATGCTGTGGGAAACATTGAGGAGTAATTCAGCCTATCACAGAAAAGTTGATGCTTCAGCCTCACACAGAAGTTTTGCTTTCCCAACACTGTACATTAAAAGAAAGAAAGCATGAGCTTGTCATCTAAACTATTTACTATCATGTTCTTACGTTCTTTGTATTTAATGTAAGACAGATTTCTTGCCTATTAAGGTTGGTTCCTGTCAGTAGATTTGGAATAGTGTCTTTTGACCTTGGAGGAGAGGCTGAAATGCTTTGCTACAGGCACACAGTCATCTTCCTACCTGAAGGTATTTTATTTGCAATCTTTTCCCATTCAGAGGAGAGGTGCAGAGCTAGAGACTAATAACGTTAATTTCTGGTGGCCAGATATGACTACTGCTCTTAAAAGTTAAATCGCATGAAAAATATCCACCTGGGGTTTCAAAAAAGTGAAGTGCCAGGCAGAACGTGTTTCTTGGTCAACTCCTCATGCCCAGCACAACAATTTTCACAGTATGTGTGACAGACACTGCTTTTTGCAAAGAGCTTGTGACTTTTGGAAACCCTTTGGCATACAGTTGGGTAGAGATCACTGCTGGAAACCATGGTTCACTTAGAAATATGTCAACTGCAGTAGCTACTCTTCCAGTGTCAGGTATTCCAGGCTTTGCTGTTGGTATTTGAAGGATAGTTAGTAATTCCTGTGCTCAAGACATCCTTTTTGGTCAATGCAAAAACTGTGTAACAAACTTCTTCTCTTTGAAAGACTGACACTTTAAAAGACTTCATGATTTAGTTCAGAACCATTCCTTTTAATGAGCTGATGATTTAAGTCTTCCACAGTGGATGAATCATAAATGCTGAAACCTAGCACAGTTTTAGTTTTACTGTTGTGATGGGCATCTGTAGTGAGCAATGTATAATAAAAGAATCCCAGTGGCTATGCATCATAAATATTTATTTCTCAAATTATGTTTCCCTATCCATCAGACAGACCTGGGACTGATGTTGAAAAATGTATGTGCAATAAACCCTTCCAGCAGCTGCAAAATGAGCAGTGGGGACATCTTGGGGTCTTTATTAATTTAGAGGTAGCAAGAAATTGAGACAGAGTTTGTTAAAATGGTGCCCCAGCAGCTTTCCAGACACATTTCACAACATGAACCAGACAGCTGTTCTCATCTTTCCTGTAGACAAAATAAAGATGGCTTTTCGTATCAGTGCAACTTATTTTTCAGTTAACAAGCTGTCCCTCTAAGTCAAGAGCTGCCCTCAATGGTCACTGTCTGTAGATATCATTTCTGTGCTACCAGGTGTCTGGCAGGAAGAAGAGCAGAAAGGCTGTATGAAGTTGGTGATCCTGCCAGACTGCTAGTCTGGGGAAAGCTCTTCACAGTTACTATTAACTCTTGAATTACTGGTATTTTCCAGAAAAAAAAANTGATGGAAATACATTTATTTAACAGGAATGCCTCAAGCCCCCATTGTTATTTGAGCTGTTGATACCATATAATCTTTCACACTGGGGGCCTCTGGGAAAAAACAGCAAATATGCCACTCATCACTCTTGGTTTCTACTTTTTGCTGTAATGTATTTTTAACAGCTTTAATTATTGCTTGGCTCTTGTACTTGAAGTGTTCCCTATGAGTCAGGCTAAAACTTAATAGACATTAAATAATAAAAGAGAAGCAGCCAATTAGTAAAAATGCATCTGAGTACTGTGCAATGCAACCATTGAGCAGCTGATACAGGATGTTTGATGTAATTACTGGGGCTTAGATGTCAAATGATTGAACAAAGCAGCAAATCAATAAACTGTGCTTATACAGCTTATTAAAATCGAGAGTGGTGAAGGATCTCAAGGTATCAGTCAACACATTCCACTGCAGTGAGTCATTTTTGGGCAAAAGTTTGCTGAGGGATTGTGAAATCCCCTCTGTTGTAGGTTTTAAGAACAAAGCCTTGACAGTCTCTGCCAATGCTTAGTCACTCGAACCATGAGAATTTTTCCCTAACATCTCATTTAAATCTTCCTGGAATTTAAGCTCATTGCCTCTAGTGCTGGCCTCAGTTAGCACGAAGAACAGGTTGTTTTATAATATTCTGCTTTACTAGAGCTTGGACACAGACTTCACTTGCATACTGAGAGAATATTAATATTTTATTTCTTCTTCACATTTTTTTTTGTTTCACCTATTTAAATAATATAATTACAAAAAACTCCACATGACCAGGATGGATGTTATTCAACCTTGGAAAAATATTAAAATGAGATAAAAAGTCCCAAACCAAGATTAGGATATTATCCCCACAGTAAAGAAATTACTGAGAGGTTGTGGGAGGAAGGAAGCTTTTGGAAGTTCCCTGTTCCCTGCTGGCTTTCTTTTCTAGCTTATAGTCCTGATACTTAAGTAGTTGCTGACCTTTAACTGTGATATTACAGAGTGAAAATGAGGACATTCTGTTAGTGTGCTGGTTTGAGATTGATTGACATTTTGGTGGGCAGGAAAGTAGCCACCCCTGGAAGTGAGGTGTGCCTGTGGATTTCCCATGAGCCCAGTGCAACACCAATTGTGGGCCAAATTGAAAGACAGACAGGGAAATGAACCAATCAAAAGTGAAATTCGTCTCAGTAGGATATACATTTGCACAGGATTGCCCGGGAATCGCTCTTTGGTTTCCGGCGTTCAACAGGTACAGAGCTGCGGGCCGTGCCCTCGGCCCGGCTTTCCCCCCCCCAAGGCCANCTGAGAGGTTGTGGGAGGAAGGAAGCTTTTGGAAGTTCCCTGTTCCCTGCTGGCTTTCTTTTCTAGCTTATAGTCCTGATACTTAAGTAGTTGCTGACCTTTAACTGTGATATTACAGAGTGAAAATGAGGACATTCTGTTAGGAAGAAGGAGCTATGTGTGTCATCATGTACAAATCATTAATGCTGGTGCCCTCAGATAATTGACTAGCTGGGAAATTTTCAGAGATTTAAAACAGAGAAACCCAACTATTTTATTTCACTGCTTCTCTGTGAAGAGTAAGTTACTACATTTTTAAAATGAATGCTCAATTTACTGAGTGCTCCCAAACTACTAATTTGGTTGTGCCCTCAGCAGTGAGTGGGGCAGGCTGAACGCAGCCCCAGCGCTTTCACTGCGTGACAGAGAGCAGGAAAGGAAGAGGAGAATATGAGCAGCAGGGTGGTCATGGCCTCCTGTGCTGTGCACACATCTCCCAAGCCACACCATGGATCAGCAGATATCACATGGCATCTAGAAGCTAAACTGAAGCTTTTCTGGTGATTTCAGGGCTGTTTCCATAAAGCAAAGGGAAAATAGCACATAAACACAAAACACAGAGCAGCTGAAAGCAACGTAATGGAAACGTTTAGGGTGAATGGAATCATTGCACAAGACAGGGTAGAAATCTGGAGTATTTTGAAGGTCTGTGACAGTGATGACAGACTTCTCTCAGTAAATCATCAGCAAGGTGCAGGAGGAGCGTGTTTGAGAAACAAAACAAAAGTGAAAGAACTAAATCCTTTCATCAGTGAAAGGGCTTTCTCAGGGCTTGTACCTTTCACTTTAATAGCCTCACAGATCCAGGCTGGCAATAAAAGAAATAAATGTAACATCCTCAAGCCTGCCCACAGCTCACGGAAGGCACCTGTGTCTTCTTCCCTGGCCACTTTGGCAGGTTCCAGATGATGGTGGGGAGGGCCGCTCTGTGCAGGCCCCTTCTTTACCCCCTTCTCCCTGCCTGCTACAAGGTGTTTAGAGGCAAAGCCAAAATATGTCCTCTGAAAAGAGGTTATTCCACACCAAATTCACATGATAAAGGTACTTATTACCCTGATGCTTGTGTTCCTGGTTACTTCACCTGAACAATGGTGGAAGTCACTTGAATGGTATCCAAGGAGACAACTTCACTGAACTAAAATAATTAATCCTCTCTTGTTGCTGTTTACAGTTCTTTTTAAGCAGGCAGTAACTGATCCCGTAGAGCCAGTTATGGCTCCTCCTCAAGGACTGCTTTACACAGATATGCAATACATTTATCAGAGCTGGGTTTGCCTCTTAAAGTAATGTCATTAAGCTTCTCCATTTCATTCCTAGCACATTATTTTACACTTTTAGCTACCAGACTCTAGTTCACATTAGTTCCCCACGGATTTAATTTCCCTTTAATTTCAGTAACGCGGCTATCACGCATCTATTCCATTTCTGGTGCATTATTCCAATTTTGCCACCAGGTGTCATCAAAAGGCTCACCAGCACCAACTCGTGCTTCCTGAAGGATTTGGGATCTCGGGGTTGTGCGTGGGGAGGCGTTTGGGGGAGTGTCATTAGCTGCCAATAAACTGACCACTGGTCAGTAGGGGATCACACTTCTGATTTCCCTATGGCTTTCTTTGTTTAGCTAGACTTTGCATTACAGCAACAGAATGCAAATCACATGCTCCAGGTGTTTGCACCGTGGTGAGTGACACCAGCCTACCTTTGGTTTCGCTAGGAGTTCTTCCAAAGTCTGCCTGGATTTACAGTCCTCATAAGCAAGACTGGAAGAAGTAATTCTTCTTGTATCTGGCCTTAAAGGCTTTTCAACCAGCCACTGGAACTCCCACTTACACGAGATCTACAGGATGAAAAAAAAAATCAGATAGGATGTGCTCATTCATTCCAGGGTTTCATTTAAAAAGTGTTTACTTCCTCTCTTCCTGGTAGATTGTGAAGTAATTTTTTCCCAAGCAAATGTAGCTCTTCATCTTTGTTCTCTATCTCCCTCTCTCCAAATTCTTGTTTTTTGAACAAAAAATATTCAACACTGTTGCTACCTATCACAGTTTACCATTTCTTAGACCATCACTTGGCCATTTCTCCATGTCTACATTAATTTACTGTGTAGAGCATTTCCTTCTTTTCATCTGGACTGGAAGCTTGATGAATTTGTGGTCCCCAGCGCTGTTAATTAGACACCTGATACAAAGGAATAAACTTGCCCTCAGTTCACACAGGCAGCCAAGCACTGTGGGACTTGCTGTCTGCAAGGGGGCAAAGCAAGCCCAGCCAGCAGGGTGCCAAGGTGGCGTGGCAACCACTTTCTTAGATATCATCTACTATCAATTTACAGAAAGAACACTGCAGTAAGGAAAGACCAGCACCACCAAAGCCTTTTAGTATCTTTCAGATGAGCAAATAATCTCCAATGCGCGAATAATTTACACGTTCCCGAGTTTTTGTTTTGTTTCAGCTCATACAAAATTTTAATTGATTTGTCATTCCTGCAAGGTCTAGTTTTTGGATTTTTACCTTTTGAGGTGGTTTAGCTGGACTGTATGCTGTCCAACACCTTTTAACTCAGCTGGCTTCTGGCTGGGCCAGCACATGATCCCGCTTCCCACTGGGATTTGAGGGGAGCAGCCCTATGATTTCATTTGAAGTTATTCTTATGCAAGGTGGATAGCAATGTCTTCAGTCAATCTCTGTGAGGATAGAAAGAAAACTGATTAAACAAGGCTAAAGAGAGTCTCGATCTTGAAACCCTCTGCTTTCCACACCCTTGATGCCCAGAACTGGTAGAGAGGAAGGAAGCACACCGGGGAGGAAGAGGTCCCAGGTGAGTATTGAAAAGTCCGGGAAATTCTGGCCTGTGCCTTTGCCTTGTATGAGATGGCTGCTTACATAAAATTCAGTCTTCAGAGAATTCCACAAACTGAATTTACTGCTAAGTATAACCCCTAGATTTCACACAGGATGTGTTATTATTAATATCCCATCTATTTGACCTAGATTCTTTCAACTGTAAAGTGCCACATTTAAATTTAACTTCTGAAGGAAATATAATTGAATTGAAAAATCAATCACTAGGCAATTTCACTTTCAGTTCATTTAAGGTCAAGTTATTGCTGTCTCAGAGAATAAAAGTTTTCTTAATGGATCAAGTTCAGGAGTGATGTGAAATCAGGCATAATTACATACTGGTTAATGAGCCTAACCTGGCATACAGCATACACAGTGAGAGGTTTATATCCATTTACACCCTCTTTGACTCACTTATTAGTTGGACAAGAAGACAAGGGGCAGGAATTGCCACCAGGGGCTTTGGATGGTTCAAAAGGGCACAGCTGAGACAGGCAAGTACCAACCTGCCTCCTGCATGAGCAGGCCAGGACTTGGCAGGGGGATCACAGGTTGCTTCTCAAGGATATTTCTGCTGATAATGCAGGAGCTGTTGGTCTAGATGTGATCTGCTGTGGGCGACTGTTCTTTGCAATCCATAAGGCACCATTTCCACCATTCTGCACCTTTCTGGGGCTCTAGGGAAAAACCCAGTCCAGGGTGAAATCCAACCTGTTCAACTTGCTTCAGACTTTAGTCTTCTTCCATTGTCAACTCTGAGTTATGTTTGGAATTTCTGTAGAAAATCAATCAGAATCCAGAAAGTTCTTTGATCTTACATCTAATTGTTTCTCCAGCTCATGGGGCTTTGGGTTTCCACGTATTTGTTCAAACTGCAATAATTTCATTCAGCAGAACATTTACAACAGAATTTTGTAGTACTATGAAGCATAAATATTTTCTAACTGCATCACGGTATGTTCATCTCCATTGTTCACAGATCTTAGCCCAGTGTAACTTGGTTCTAGAATAAGTAAATAATTTCAAATTTAAGGCTTTGCATGTTTGGCTTTTGGGCTTATTCTTTTCAATTGAGCTTATGGACTCTAATTAAGTATAAAGGTATTTGACTGTAAAAAAGAATCATGAGTATTTTTGTTATGTCATGATAAATATCAGTTCAGGTTAAGTTTTTAATATGTCTTTTCACAAGTAAGATTTTAACATATACTCTATTTTTAAATGTCTCATTAGATTCTGTGGAAAACAACTCTATTGACTTATAACGATAAACTCTGAAGTAATTAATTACTTTAGGGTAGTAATCAGCAAAGTGCTTTAGAAAAGTATCTTTTTCTTTTAATGACATATTTCTCATTAGTCTGTTTTTAGGGAAGCAATGTTCTCCTAATTAAATAATCCTTGCACATGCAGTATATTTAAAACATAATCTTAGTAGGCTCAGTTTTATAGACATGCAGAACTTCTGCAGCTTAAAGCTGTAGTGTTAAAGAGAGAAAAAGCTATATGCAAGTTTAACTGCACTCATCTTAAAATAACAACAGCTGGCCATAAGAAAATCCATCTATCTGCATTGCTTCCTTTACTCTGAGATGCAAAGTAAATCAAATATTCCTAGTGCAACTCAACAGCTTTTATTCCTAGTTTTGCATTTCAAGGTAGCATAGAGCTTTAAAAGGAATTGCAGATTGTTAGTCTTTATCTGCATATCAAGTCAGAATTTCTAATATACAGATTCTTGATTTTCATTTCAACAGGGAGGAGCACAATTCCACTATGGAAAGAGCACAGCTGGTGAGACAGCTGCAGTGGGGTTGCAAGGATTCTGCTCATCAGAAAGTTACAGATTTTAGGGGTGAAATTGTTTCCAGTTCCCCTTTTTCCCATTTCCTTCATTCCTGGGTTAATGAAGGAAAGGAAATTCCTTAGATGAGATTCCTTTATGCAGAAGTTCTAAGACTTTTTGTCCATTTTTCCTTCATCAGGAGATCAAGCCAAAGCCATGTCAGACCATGGGGCTGAGCTGTGTACTGCAGTCACAAGGCTTCTTGTCTAAGCCAAGGTTGTATCTGCAGAAGAGGGCATTGGGCAGATCAATGACAGTAGGGGAGGACTCTTTGAAAATACAGTTAATTACAAATTCAGATTCTACCTAATTAAAAAGCTCAAATAGTTATTCTAACTTAGCCATATCTTGAGAATATTAAAAATTATTTTCAGTACATAAAAATACATCTAAAAAAAGGAAACTGAAGAAGGACACACTGCAAAGTTTGTATGCAATATGTAAGTCATATTTTATCTTCCTTTTGTTTCTTTTTTTTGTTTTTAAATCAATCTGAAAGTTTCTTAGCAGACTAAATATTTTTGTTATGAACCTACATTCAGCTGTTCCAGGTGTGACAAGCTCTACTGAGCTTTTCTTTGGTCTGTTGTCCTCCTGGTATGAAGTCTCTGCGGGAACTGCAGAAATGCTTGGCAGCAGCTCTCAATTCCTTACAATGACTACAGAGAGATTTCTTTGGAGCTTCACATTTACCCTCTATGCTTTCAAGCAGTGCCAAGAAGAAATGCATTTCTCCTGAGAATTGGTGGTGTTAATTTTTTGGCATCTTTATCCTCTAAAGGGACTCTAGTCAGTCTTTTTATTCCAAGGTTTAACTCTGAAAATTGAGTTTCAGCACAGCAGAAACATTTTGTTCGTTTACTTGTTTTAATGCTGCTAGAAATAAGAAGATCTGTCCCAGGAAATAGTAGGAAAAATTGCTCTATCAGCAGTATATGCAGCCCAAGTATCACGGCTTCTCAACAGTACACAGAAATAAGAAAATCAGTCAAACTGCTCTACTGCTGCAATTTGATTTTTTTCCTCTTTACAATACCTGTCCAATAGTTCATAGAGATCAGCTTATGTATGGCTCCAGGTTGTCTACCATGCCAAGGCAGCCCTGCCTGTGGGCTGACTGCATCAGAGTCATGAGCTGCAGGATAAGTGCCAAAGATCACAGAGGCCAAGCATTCAAGATGTCCCAAAGCTGCGGCCAGGACACTCAGCTGTTTGAGAATGGCATCGCTGTTCATCTTTGCTGTTATAAGGCAAAGAAAAGAACTGTGATGCGACCTCCAATTTACTTTCTCAGCTATTCCCTTTAATAACAGATAACGGACAAGAGGCTGACTTCCCATCAGCACAGGGCCCTGGCAGTCTGTTTCACAGATTGCTTTGATTCAGTCCTGTCGGAACTGCCCGTGTCTTCCTTTTTTGCAAAAATCACTAGCTAGTTTTAAGATCCTGGTGTTTCTTTTCACAGGCACACAATATAAAAAACTCCCTTTGTCTCCACTGCATGTGAAAGAGAGGCACAAAATCAAAATTTTCTTATTTTAAGTGAAACTAGAAAGCAAGTAGCTAATGTGTTGAAACACATCATTGTGTGAACTGCTTGTGGAAAGCAAGCAGCCAAGAGTTGAGAGAAGGTGGGAACAATCACCACTATCAGCCTTCCAATACCAACCAAAAAAAGTTTGATAATTTTCAAGTTCTCTTAACTCTAGAGAGAATTATCTGTCATGATAAGATAATTCCTTTGGCAATGCAGTGAAATATATTCCTAAAATGAAAGAGGATGATTGCAATTTTTTTTTCTTGCCTTCTTAAAAGAAACTATTTGCTATCTAGAGTCCATTTCTATTAACCCTACTCTCTGGAAACATCCAAGTATATTTTGGAAGAATTAGATAATTTAAGATGTGGTCCAACTAGGAATAAATTTTCCACATGGCATGATTTAAAGGATGTCTGTCCATGCCAATATAAAGTTCAAGTCCTATTAAAGTTCTGCCTTTAATATCAATGTTCTGTGTTACAGAAATAGGGAGTTGAATGTCTATTTTAGAATAAACACATGCTTGTGGATAGAACGAAATAACCATCGCTATCCCAGTTTCTTCATTGCTTTCTGGTAATTCCTTGACTTGGAACATTTGCCATCTCAGGAGATGTTGATGGTAAATGTAAATGTGCCTTGTGGAAAAGGAATAGGTTTTCTGAGCTTACTGCACATCAGAGCTTTTTCAAGTCACAGGATAGGATTTGGCAGTTAAAATTGTAGCCCTAGCAAAAGAAAATGAGAAAAGAAATTGAGTGTTTTAGCATGCAAATATATTTTGTAAGACACAGAAAAAGAGATGCCAGTAAATGGGTTAGAGTGGTGAAATTCCTGGCCCTGAGGAATGGTCCACTTCATAAGATCTGTCAAGCATCTATAAAACAGCTCTTTAGTTTAAGTACTCACTTAAAAGTTGTCTTTAAGTGACAACTTAAGTGCATTTCAAATCACAACTGACTTCTTGCTCTCTCACAATGTAAACAAAACTGACAGTCTGAAACCCCATGTTTGTAAATGTGTTTTCCTCCTGTGAGTACACTGTACCTCTCAGTAGCTCACACTGCAGCGCAGGGAGAGCTCCCTCTTCTCTTGGAGCCTACCTTGCCCACTCTCATTTTGCTGCCTCCTTCCAGAATTGTCGGAGCATCATCCCAGCACACAGCAAGCAGTTGCAATGCAGATTTAAAGTGCCTCAAATTTCCCTTGAATTCCCTTGAAAAATAGTTAAGAGCAATGGCAAGCAACAATATAATGAGTTAAGTATTTTCAGAAGGAGACTAAAACTAATACTTTTTTTGCCTGCCACAGAGGACTGCAGAGCAGGCCAGCTCTGATGATTTAGAAGGCACCAGAGCATTCCCAGCACTCAGTCCCAGGGAGGGAACAGCAGGGCATTATTTTAAAATTAACTTTTACATTTGAAAATGTGAATGTAATTCTTATCACCCTCTACATTTGAGCAATTCTGGTGCCTTGGCTACCACTAATCAGTGTCTCCCACACTAAATCATTTACAGAAAGCAACCCCTGAAGCTAATTTATGAGCCTGGTGCCCTGGTGCACCACAAAGCACACACATGGTAGAAAGTACCTGTGTTTGCATGGTCTCCCACCCTCATGTATGCCAAAGATGGGTAGTGGCAAGGGAGAGAACATAACTGAAGTCTATTTAGCATCAGCAAGGAACTGGAGTCTGGGATTTATGTTGGTTTTTTTTTCTGTCACAGGTAAAAAGCATTTCCTAATGAAGCTCAGCTTGGTGTCAGACATCGTGTTCCTGCTCCCATATCCCTTTCCTTGGGGGATGAATAATTCAGCAGCCAACACTCACCTGGGAAAGTCCCAGGTAAACCTCATACTGGATGGGGTTTTCTACATGAACTCTGGTTGCCTCTGCACTGAGGGAGGGAGGCAGGAAGCCAAGACGCAGGAAAAGCCTCTGGAAAGGAGGGAGGCATAGACTTTAAACACTCGGGAGAATTAAGTTTTCAAGATATGGGACTGCTGTAGCCCTGTTCTCACATGCGGACAGACAACAGGAAACAGATCTCCTGTCTCTCTGATGCAAGTCAGGTATCCTGCAGGAAGGGAAGCAAAGCCCCAGCACCTGTGCACCCTCCGTAGCATGGCTACACTGCAAACAGTGCTGTCCTCCAGGGTGGCTGGACTGTTTGGAACACAACTCCCACTGGAGTTGTACAGGCAAGAGAGAGCAGGGGTGGAGCCAGTGCATTTGTTCTCACATGAAACAAACCCCCACTATTTCCTTTGCCCTGCCGGGCAAGGGGTAGACTCACATTGTTCAACTGTGAGAGCCCCTGAGCAGCTCCGGTGAAGTCAAGCAATGAAGTTCATTTTTCATTCAGCCTTTGCAGAAAACCTTAGAGAATGTTTTAAAATTCAAATTGCATATGAAAACCTTATTTGGCGCAGTTCAACATGAAAATTAGTTTTGAATCAAGCTACCACCTCCCTTCCTGAGGAGATAATATGTCCTGAAAAGGAAGACTTTGCAGGCATCACCGACCCTCTAAGGCAATCATCATATCTGCCAGGAAATATGCTTAGTATAGTCAAGGCTGACAGAGTTTAGACAGATAAAATAAAAGGAGTCACTCTTATGCTGTCCCCTATTCTTAGGCTTATTTGCTAAAATCTGACATCACAAAATCTCATGACACTTTTACTCTCCCTGCAGTGGTGGTGGTTCATTTTGGAGGAGGGGTAGGAGGTGGGTTTGGGTCTTTGCTTCCATAAGTCAGCTTTAGGAAAGATATTGAAAATGAACTTCTGGTGACTTTATAGTTTAGGGAGTTGAACTTTTAAGTTCAAGGGCAGAATGGAAAAATCTCACCAGCACCTACTGGAAAATTATAACAGAGTTCACTCAGGGGGTGGAGAAGGGAGCTGACATCTTGACAAGCTATGAGAACTCATACCTGGGAGGCTGATAGAGGGCTGGAATAACAAGGGCAAGGTTTGATGTGGTCAAGGAAGGAGCTAGAGCGACTCAGCTGATATAATCAGAGGGTCAGGCAGGACAATAGGTTGAGACATGGGATGGTAAGAGATTGGCTGGCATACGTCAATCCTTGAACAGTGGGAATATGCTCCCCCTCTCACAGCTGGAGGAGGGAAAGTGTCTAAATGGAGAAGTAACTTGGGTGGATTGCTCTGGGGAGAAACCTTAACCAAAAATGACATATTTTATGAGCAATATACCTCCTGAAGAAAATAAAAAGTCCTGGGGAAACAAAAGGGAAATGTTCCTTGCTGGACAAGAGCTGGGTCTGGGTCTGGAGCTCTAGAAAAGGTGCTCATTGCCTGAAGTATTCTGAAAGATGTAGCTGAGATTTAGTACTCTGACAGCACCAACTGGCTGCTGAGCTTGTTGGGAATTTAAATCTGCTGAAATTGCATTGTATATCTAAAGTGCAAACTCCAGTTTTTGAAAAAGAAGGCTTTGTACTGTGGCTGCTTCTGGCCTAGCAAAACAGCTCACAGTAGCTAACGTCTTCTAACAAATGTGTTTTTCAGTGCCAGTACAGTCAAATACTTTCATGTAAGATGGATGTATTTGTTTAAGCAAAACTCACAATGGCCTGAAACACATCACATTGCAATTACTGCAAGGTCCTTTTTCTGTTCTGAAAAATACAGCGTCAGCCCTTCCAAAATCCAGTAACAATATTGCAGTACAAATAATTTCCCCTCCCTGCCACTTTGGCCGTTTCACCTTTTCAGGTACATCCTCCTTCCATTGCTCTTCTTCAGCCTGTTGCAGGCAAGATGTTTGTCTTCATTTTTTCAGGCATAGCAGGTGCCCACGGTGTTGTGGATCATCAGTGTTTACTGCTGCAAAGTTTCTCTCAGCTGTTAATTGCCCTGTAATACAATGATTACTTTTGATTTTTCAGCAGAGCTTGTTACCTTTTAGAATGATTGATTTATTTAAGATGACAGGTCTTCTGGAGGTCACCTACTCCAGCCTACTACTCAAGAGCGGATATTGCAATAGTCTTCCTGTGTAACCTGCTCCAGGCATTACTCACTATTACTTCAAAACCTTTCTTCATATGTACAGTCAGAATATTGTTTCCTGCAGCTTCTGGCTGCCTTCTCTCATCCTCTCATAGTGCTTTTCTGAGAAACATCAATCTCTCTTCCCTGTGATCCTGGGTTAGGCACTTGAGGACAGTGGCCAGAATTGCTGCAGCCTTCTCTGGGTTCAACACACCTGCCTCACTTTCCTGAACACGACATGCTCATTTCTTGACCACCTTTTGACCTTCTCGCAGACTTGTTCCCATTTGCCGGTCTCTCTCACACTAGAAGCCCCAGGCTGGACACGTTCCTGTGGGTGCGGCTGTGCAGAGAGGCTCTGCAGGTCCCTTAAGCTGCTCACCTGAGGCTCTGGTATCATCGTATTCAGCCCGTTTCTGCTGCCTGCAGGGCGCACTGCAGACTCGAGCTCCCTGTGTCCACCACAGATCTGGGTGTCCCCTGCCTGCCCAGACCCCGCCCCGCAGAGCTCCTGATGGTGCTGGCCAGTCAGACGCACCACACAGCAGGCTCCTTCCCCAGCTCCCTTCCCTGGCATCTCTCTGTGTCCCACCAAATTCCCGTCAAACCAGGTCTCCAGCATGCCAAGGTCCCTCTGGAGGGCAGCCTTACTCTCCAGCACACCACTGACAAAGCAGGCTCCTGCTTTGGCGCTCACATCCATGTCCTTCCCAAGGACTCCCACCCTACTGCCCAGGCTCTCAGGGGCTCTGTGTCCTGCACAGGTCACTGCTGAGTGTGTTTGGTGTTGCCGGCCCAAGGCACAGAGCTGAGCTGCTGTCACGGGCTGCCAGCAGCTGTCCACTGTCCACCCCATGGAGCTTGGTGACCCAGGCTGTCCTACAGCTCCTTGTGGTCACTCCCCCTCCATTTGGTGCCCACATTTGCCTGCTGGGATTCTGGGAGAGCCCGCGTTGGAAGCCTCACCAAAGGCAGCCTTGGGGCACCTGGCTGCGCAGATGGGCCCCTCATGGCAGACCGGCTGCACAAGGGATTTCGGATGTGGTTTTGTTTTTTGTAAAGCCACACTGGCCAATCCCAACCACCTACCTGCTTCCACGTGCCCAAATCCTCACTCTTGACTTTTTTGAAGGCAGGCATGAAGTTGTCCTTTTCCCAGTCCCAGGAGACCTCCCTCAGCTGCAGCCTTTGAAAGACAGCAGCCTCGGACCGGCCTCCTCCACTTCAGGTACTCACCAGGACCTGGCTCTTGGCATCTGGCACAGCACTCTATCGATACAAATAAATATGAATAGGATGCAAAACCAAATAGAAACACTTCTAAAACAGTGTTAGTTTAATAATAAAAACATTGTCATATGGAAGAGTTCTAGACACTAAAAAAATTAGTTTTACCTGAAATCAAATAAATACTTGAGGATGTTTCAGCTGTCACTTGAAACAAGAGCATTAAGCAAAAAAAAGTTAAAAAAATATAGAAGCCACTGTAAGAAAATTATTGTGACCACTGTGACCAGATGATGGCTGTGGAGATTTAATGTCCAACCAGGCATGAACAAATAGTGCAGTACCTCACTTATTCAAGGTGACATATTCAAAAGTTATACAGTAAGGCTCACTGGTAATTGCCAGATTCATAAAGATAGTGGAGCACTTCCTGCAGAGTTTAAAACCACAATGATATTTTTTTTTTTCCCCAGAAAAATGTGACAAAATCTTTCGCAAAACTTTCTGGCCATAAAATTCATAGCTCAAGATCAGATTGTAAGCAAGTAAAACAAGGCAACTTATTTTTAGTGGAAAAGTCTCTTTCTTAGAGGAACTGCCTTTTAGTTTATCAGTGGATGGGCCCACTGTAACATTATCATCGTAGTACAAGTGGTGATATTGACTAGGCAATGTCCATGCTAGCTCCTGTCTTCTCTTGCTGTCTGACCAGAACTGGAAGGAAAGACTTTATTACATTTTGACCTGCAGTGATTATGGAAGATCCTATCACCATTATTTTTCTTTTAAAAAAAAGTCTATATAAACCTTCAAGCTGTACAGACTACCACATCTCTATTTGATAACCCTTTGTGAAAACCTTTTGTGATACAGGGACCATGATCTAGTCACACAAACCAGCAGAAAGTTCCTGCTGATGTGTCTGTATCTGGTCTGGATCCTTGGTTTTCTGCTACAGAAAGATGGCAGTACCAGGTGATGATCCCTGACCAACAAAATGCCCTTATAACTTCTGACTTTTCATACAGGAACAACCTACAGCTCAGAGTAGTCACCAGACCTAGAATAATAGACATACTAGAGGATATGATCCCATTACTGTAACCTTATTTCCTTAGTCATTTCCCCATCTGATATCTTACTCAAAAAGCTAACTGCATTGCCAATATTTCAATACTTGTTATCTGTTACAACTAATGCATGAATTTCATAGCTAGCCATGTGTAATGATGTAACACTTCAGGAGAAGGAATCTTAACATTACAAAAAAGTAGCTGATTGTGTTTGTCTGAGTACATGAATTTTCTTTCTCTTGTAAAGCTCATTTTTAAAAGGAGACATCCCAGCAGGCATAATGGGAGGATTTACCATTTATCCTGTAATTAACATCTCAAATTCTTGGTCCTGCGTGTTGTAGACAAAACTTCAGTGGCAAGAAAAATTTCAATACACAAAATGCAAGTTAAGATAGTTTTGAATATGAATCTTCCTTGGTTTACAGCTTTTTCTACAGCTTTTTTGATTTCTCTAAATAAAGTATGACACAAAAGAAATCTTTAAAAGCTTCAGCATTGCATTGCTTTCAAACATTTCACCCTTTGTGACCCAAATATTTCTCCACTTTAAAATGCTCTTTGAAATGATCAGCTGTCCAAGAAATCTACACACACTTAGCCAGTCCCCTCCTTTTCTGTATTCATATAGGAACATTTTCAATTGCAGAAACCTGTAATTGCTTTAAATTTCTCATCATCAATGGTAGAATATAAAAAGAAAAAAAGTAGTGGTTTAATACACAGACAGCTCTTGTTTCCTGAGGAACCAGTTAAAATACAGAGTTCTGTAAACCTAGCTCATATTGGACAGCAACAGGCTCCTGATGGGATTAACTCCTCTGAAGGGAGCTGAGCTGTTAAATCCGACTCCCTGCAAAACCAGGCACAGACAGATGCACGTGACAGGGTGTCTGCCTGTAACCCTGTGATTCTCAGAGCCACAAGATTAATACAAAGATAACTGCTCTCCCAGAGAATGCTAAGAGCCTGGACTCCCCTACCTACCCCTCTGGTAGGTGATTCTCCAGCTAATTATCCTCTCACAACACAGCTGACAGCTTCACAGAACATTGGTAACTGGGGAAAATTACACTTGCAGAAAATGGCCTCTAATAATGTTGCTACTATAAGATATATCTTGGTCTGTAAAATCTCTTCTATAAAGTTTCTGAAGTCTTTTTCCTTGGCCTTTGTGGATTTGTAATGGCCCTGTTCACTTCATATTAACCCTAACAGCCTTACAGTTGAGTCTTTTTACTCTTGTACTCCTTACTTTCCACATTTTATTAATAAAGACCAAGCTTTTAAAGAATAGACTATGCTTTTCAGCAGTAAAAAAAAAAAAAAGATAATTTCAAGCTTACACACACACACACACCTCACTTCAAAAGCTTGCTTCTGAGTCAAGCAACTGCATACTTAGCCCATACTTCAGCGACCTGCTTCCAGTCTCAAGTCTACCTAGGCTGATTTTAAAGTTAATTCTTATTCCCCATTAGCAATGGCACGACCATGGTGTAGCATTTTGGTGGTACAGTAAAACACCCACATAATCACGTACCTGTCTCTGCTGCATCTTCCTCCAAAACCCTGATGTGGTGAATCACAATCTTGTTGCAAAAAAAGTCCCAGTAAAGGCTGTTACATGCTACAGTGAGGAAAAGACATTAAAACATGAGGGAAACAAACACAGATTCTGTAATTATACTTTATTGCAACTCTGATATTTTGTCTGCTCCTGGAAGACTCCTTTAGCTGAATTTCTTTCCGTTTTTTTCCCCTGTACCAATTAAAACACAATAAGCATGTATAATTTTCTTATTATTTTATTGAAAAGGTACATTTAAAAAAATACACAGACATCTTACTATTATGGATTGCTGATAGAGATGCTCTAAAAGTTAATTCTCTTTTATTTTTTTCCTTTCTTCCACCTGTAGTCCCCATTATCACATAATGACTCCAGTCTGAGCACTGCATATTGATTCACCTTTATAAAAGGGTTGGGGAGGTAAGAAGATAGGCGGGACATTACTGCAATATATTCAGTAAACAGAGAATATGGTCAATTATAAATATTTTATGTACTGTACATTATTGCATTAGGGAGCCACAATGTTATGCAGCATCATTACAAAGGAAACTAGTTAGAAATTAAGAAAACAGGATATTTACGTACAAACACATGGATCCATTGTCTTTTTGAACAATGCATGTGAGCTGTGGCAATGTGCAATCAAAAAGCTTTTTTCTCTTTAAACATTGCTTAGCAACACCAGTGAAGAAACAACAAAAATAAGTTAAATGAAAGTAGCAAACAAGCAGTAATCTTAACTCTATGTTATATGGCTTTCTATTTTCGATTTTTCTAAATAAAGTATGACACAAAAGAAATCTTTAAAAGCTTCAGCATTGCATTGCTTTCAAACATTTGCACAGAAACTAAAAATATTAAAATCAGACATGGTACATCTGTAGTACTACACAAGATACACCAGTACTGGGGTCTAGGACAGCACACAATCCCTGTCAACAAGAGCACACAAAAAGAATGGATGCAATTCTTTTTTGAGATGTTATCTGCAATCAAGCATTTGGCTCATCTGCCTTTTCCTTTTTTCCATATTAGATTATACTCCCTTGCTTTTCAGAGAAGTATTTACATAGGTGTGAGTGAGGAAGACCCTAGTTTTCAAGTCTGCCAGGAAAATATTTTATGTTCCTTGATTCCAAGGTGCATTACACAAATGGAAAAAAAATAGAAAAAATTAATAGATGCATGACTCTTTAATGGTGTAAATTCCATGAAAATTTTAATTTTTAAGCAAATCACACTATTTTGATTAAAAAAATAGAGAGAGAGAAGACAGAGTTGTCTAGACTCCAAAATGCATTGCTGTCAGCGATGGATTTTATGATGTGGTTGGATGAGGTGTCATGCTGGATGGCATTGCAAAAGAGAAACATTTTAAAACATCAGCCCCTTTCCTGCATTCCTTTACCCTTTGTACTGGCCATAGTTATCTCTTTTTCACATCAATAAATTAGTATGGTGCAAAGAGTATGGAGGCAGGCGTTGCCCGGATCGGCCCGTGGGCCGGCCTGAGGAGGGCCGGCGGGATTGCTGGCGCCTGGAACAGGGAGGCCGAAGGCCGGGGAGGGAGGGACAGAGCCGACGATACAGCTGCAGCTGCAGCAAGAGGAGATGAGAGGAAAGCAGGTGCCAGAGGCTTAATCATGTCCTTCTGGAATGCAAGTTTTGCCTGGAATAAAACACACACACACAAGCAATGTAAATACAGTTCTCTGAACGCCCACTTTTACACGAGGGAAAAAGTGAACCCGGGCACAGGAAATAGCGTGGCTTCTCACAGAAGCCTCTTACCAGCTGCTTAGAAATGTTACCTGCACTGTCCTCTTACTCTCAGGGCAATTAAAGCAACCAAATCCTATATTTAAAGACAAATAAATCTCTTGAGTCTAAAGACCATCCCACTGTTGTTTAGAAGGAAGCATAATTTGCAAGTGAATAACTTTATAGAAATTATGACTTTCCATGAAATATTAAAAATACCCCCATGACTAAGACTGCAATATCACAAGTGAAACTTCCCACATGCAAAAATGAATTGCAGAAAAGTAGAATGGACAAGATGGGAAGGTGATATTAGGCCAGTCAGCATTAAGCTTTCCAATGCAGACCTGCTCTTTTCAAAACAGAAACATTTTTTAAGACTGATACCAAAAAGAATTTTTTCTGAAATATATACATATGACTCAGTTTATGATCTACAAGCATTGCTGGTGCTTGTGGTGAAACAGCTAAGCAGAAATATATACAGTCATATCTGTTCATATCTGTATCTCTTGTTCTAAATGGTTTGCACTACAATCATTCAATCATGGAAGCAAAAATGCTCATGTTCTTCCTTTATAATTGGTGGTCTCTCCTTATGCAGTAGATGAAAAAATGATGTATTATACAAGGGAAGAAGATTAGCATGGGCAGAACCTATTGAGTGGGGAGACTCAGAGGAAGCCCACAGTGTTTTCATTTGCCTCTAAACAATTACAAAGACATAGCAATATTTTAGCATTTACGGGCTTTTCACGTGCTTTCTCTTGCCCACACACATTTGCATCTCTTTTCAACCTGTAAACTGTTTTTGTGCCATAGATGACAAGCACTTTTCTCTAATGAATGCTGCCTGTGAGCATGAGCAAATAAACATACCAACTGTGCTGTGCTAAAACCAGCCTGAGCTCTGGCTGCAGGTGATTGGCAGGACCAGCCTGGGGGACTCCTGGAAATGCAGGTGAGTGTGACAGGGACTGGCTGGTGGCACAGAGACAGGAGAGGTGTTTGATAGCCAGTGACAGACACAGTCTGAACATACATGCAGTCAATTCTCCTAAGCACCTGATGGCTCTTTTGCACCAACTAATAGATCCACACAGCATTTTGGTTTGCTGTATGCAGAGAATGAGCACTAGCATTTTTATATCTTAACATCCTATGTCCTTTTTCCTGACTGCACCCATCATAACTTAAGAGTTGTCTCAGGTGTGCAAAAAGACAGAGTTTAGCCATTGCTGCCTTCAAAGAGAAGAGCCCTCGTCCAGCAGAGCTGATACCTTTCCACAGGGCACGTGGTTCATTCCCCATTCCACTGATTATTCCCTTCTTTCTAGCAGTAAATAATACTTGCAGTGCTGCCTGCATGCCTTGGACTAGGACGACAGAATACATAACTATCTTCAAATCTGATTCCTGTGCAGACTCAGCCTGCAGGGGAAGAGAGGCTGCAGAAGCATCAGGTCTGTCATGTTGCTGTCTGTGTGCAGTGGGAGTCCCCAAGGTGACAAATTCACACAGACAGTGATGAGAAATAAAAATACTTACCGCTAAAATACTTGGGTTGCGCTGCAGCTTGTTGTAAGGACTATATTTAGGTTTCATAGGCTTTCCTGCAACTCTGTCCTTATGCCTTCGGCTGGAAATGTGCTGAAATAAACATCCTCACATTTAATTAGCTCTTTAAACATTTCTTGGTTTTGAGTTTGAAATTGATTTATCAGCAGGACATGCCTAAGCCCCTGTTTGTAAGATAAAGTAGGTTCTTTAGAGAGAGCAAAGATGAGTTTTGCTAAATTAAACATAACAATTTGGAGCATATCAAATAGGGAATCATAAACTAATCAAATAGAGCATATTTTGTAATTCAAGACAGGCTCTGCAAATTATTGATATTTTAGTTAGTATTTCCTTTTTCTACTTGAGGAGCTTTAAACCAGGCAGAGCTGTAATCACTGGGTTATAGGGATATCCAGAATTAAGAGGTAAATTTCCATCTTGCTGATACTGTTCAGTTGTGTAAACAATTAAATAATAGCTGAATGAAGAACCAATATTCAGGGATATGTCTACACATGGAATTTAGTATCATCTTAGAGCTAACTAAAAACCAGGGAATGAGAGGACACATTCACACAGCACAGCACCATCCTGTCAGAGATTTCCCAGATTTGGATATCAGAATCACTGCATTTGTACAGGTACAGCTCTGAACCCAGGGCTAATTGGCTCAGCAGAGAACTGCTCCACAGGCACACAACAGCTACACTGTTAATGATAATGTTGTTCTACATAATTCAGTCATCATTACAGTACTACCCTACTGGTGATTGTCTCAAACCAATAGATTTGAGTCAAGTTTTCCTTCTCACATAGCATTAAACATTATTCCAGCATACTGAAAACTGCACCGAAATACGAATTCAGGGAACCTCAACTCAGAATTTCTTATTGTTAGGAGAACAAGGTTCAAATCTTTATCTTGAACCACAGAAAACTTTTCAATGAGATCTGCTATGTCATTGATACTGACACCTCCGCTTTTACAACTATCAAGCCCATTTTTCCCAACTGAAATAATTAGGTGAATTTGACATATGAAGAAATATTTAGAAATAGTTGTGGGAAGACAGATAAGAAATACTAAGTTCATTCAGTGTTCACCAACACATCTTCACACAGCCGTACACTGCACCTACAACACTGCAATGCAAACTCAACCAACAAAGAGCTCCAGATACGTGCAAGTTACCTGTTTAAGCTGAATTTCTGAATTAACATGGACATCACAGATTTCACAATGGAACGTCTTGTTCTGCAGTCCTGAGCCTTTACTGCCATTCTGCACCTTCATTCGGGATCCAGGCCTAGGGTAAGACTTGATGGGACCAGCACCATTCCGAGCTTCGACCATGGTCTTGTGCTTGGAGCCTAATGGGCAAGGAGATGCAGGTGAGTTCATGATCAGCAGCAAAAACATTCCCTCAGCCTGGGGACATTTATCACCACAGCCTGGGACTAATGATAACTCTTGTTTTGATCAGTGCAGTTCCTGTGTCCTTGATGTAAAGACACATCAGAAGGCTTTGTGCAAAAAAGGGAACAGCAGGCATGCTGGACCTCACTGTTTGTGGGCAGTGTGTGACTGCATGACCAAAGTATTTGCTGCTTATTCTTTTGCTAAATTCCATAGAGCCAGTGAAAGCAGAAAAGGGTATCAGCCAACCAACACTGAGACAGGAACCACAGCAATCCCTCAAAACCTGCCTAGGAACAGTACTACTTCAATAAATATCCTCTGATTCGGAAGAAACGGCTGCTTTGCCCATTTCAAGAATGGATTACAGCTGTAAAACCAGCTTCAATGGCTTGTTAACAAGCTTTACATCACCAGCACACCATACACAGACGGAGCACACTAGGGATTGCTGCTTGTGGCCCAAAAAAGACACATATCTAATCTTCAATAATCAGAAGATTCTAAAACATCTAGGAAACCTAATGAGCCCACCCTAAAATAATAAAAAATATCAAACAAATAAATTACTGTAAGATTTACCAGCAAAGTAACAGATACCAATGATAATGAGACAAAATATGAAAGAGAGAGAACACTGACATTTTAGAAACTTTAAGTGTTACAAAACCCACTATGATCACACTGTGATCCTCAGTGTGAAGGTATAAAGGGATCTGATTAGTTAACATGAACTATAGGGATTTTGTCAAATAAAATTTAGACAGTACACGAATTAGAGAGTGCTTAAATAGAACATAAAAAACCACAAAGGAAACTGCCTGCATTAACAGGACTGGTTTTGTAACTTGCTATTATACGTTTTAGTTAAAAGATGCTTCAGTGAAGTGTGGCTACCACCCTGTTACCTTGAATTTTAAAAATGTTAGCACACAACTGACTCGTACCATATGGATACTCACCTGTATTGTGGGCTTCTAGCTGTGAGAGGGAATTCACAGCCACTTTGCATAATGAACAGTAAAGTAGTTTTTTGGCTTTTTCCTCTTCTGACTCAGTAACTGTGTTAGCAGCTCCATTCGTGCTCTTGGAGGATGAGGCAGGTGCTGCAGGTGCCACTCCAGGTTTGGGAAGAAAAGAATCCACTTCCGTATTAGACTGCTGACTTGCACCATTGGCTTTTTCTTTCCCTTTATCTTCTAAAAGAAATAAAATACATATGTTGTTGTTTTATGCCCCCCACACACAAAAAGCATATAGTAATAGTCCTGTGAATTTAGTAAACATAACACAACAGGGGGCTAACTGATCTCATTTTATAAAAGAGAGCAGCATCCTTGAAATCCTGTTAAAAGTCCTGCCATGAAATGTGTATAATTTGAAAAAAAAGAGGCGATTTTCCCGTTTTTAAAGTTACCAGTGAATACCAACGAGTTCACCAAATTCATGCCAGCTGTTGTTGCTGTTGTGCTACAGGCATGACCAGTTGAAAGGAACCCAAGCAATCCCAAAGGAAACCAGGGTTAAGGACTGGACAGCACTCAGAAACAAGCAAGGCTTTGCATTGAGGATTAAAAGATATTTCTCAAAAGCAATACATTTGCCTTTGGAAGGGCTCAAACTTCTCATACTCATTGGGAAGACACTGAAAGGCTCCAGCACCATCTTGACATACATCCCTCATTTCAGTTGCAGGAGTTATGGTACTACACATGAACACAGTTGCTAATATTTTTAGGTTTTTCCATGAATGATTTCCCACATATTTGGGGATCAGATGGCTTCTGTGTGCGTTCAGTGCATGTCTTTATCACTTCACAAGCACGAGTCAATCATCTGTGCTCCTGTGAGACGGGTAGGCAGGTATTACTTCATTCTGCAGATGGCAATCACAAAGCAAGAGATAAAATGTCCCAGCTGTGCCTACAGAGGAACTTTGTGCCAGAGCCAGTATTCAAATGCTCCCTGCTTACATGCTGCCCCTCCAGGGCTCATTGCATTTGAAGTTGTTCAACTGCAGGCCTTGTGACCACAAGCCACGTTAGCTGCCAGCAGCAAAACAAGCTCTGCCCAAAACAAACACCGATGGGAGTGGGACAGTGCTGTGGTGCTGGTATGAGCTACCCCAACAAAACAGACAGGAGTAATGACTGAATAAGTGTCACTCTAAACAACTGGAATCAAATTTTATCATCTAAGCAAGTACATCTATGTAAGAGCAACCTCCCCATTTGAAACCCATGGCTTAGTTTGAAATAGAGTTGAATTGACTTGAAAAACTAGGCTGTAGTTTGAGCATTTATTTTTTAACATGGACCCTTGCACTTTATGTTTACAGCTACCAGACTCTGTCTTAACATGCCTTTGCGTATCAGGCTAAGACTGTGCTACCAAGAACTCTGAAAACAGGATTGTACCCACTCAGACAAACACTTGAAAGTGTTTATGAACTGTAATAGCCATCTCAAAACGAGCCCCACAGTTTTTGGCATATTTCCCAGAAGCGTATTGAAGTACATCAATTTTAGGTTGTTATAAACCAGGAGAAAAAAAATTCTAATAAAAGAACTATTATTTTTAAAAATAATAAAAGTACTTTGAAAATACACAACATGAACTGTATTAAACACTGAAAACAGTCAAGTACAAAGACTACTATTACGGCCAAATTAATGTTAAAAGCAGACTGAAGGTATTTTGAATGACAAAGTATGACAAAAGAAACTGATGTTAAATTGTACTTCATAGGTTACTCAATTTTGAAGTCATTTTAATAAGCATGTAAAGCCATAATAATAAGTCACATCTGCAAAAGTCTAAAATACTTTATAAGACTTATGAATCTTCATAAAATACAGTTTCAATAAATAGCATTTGCTAACATTCTAAATTACAGAGTTTTCAATATTGAAAATTCTCAGAGGTGCTAACATCTACAAATGAAACATGCTGAACAGCTGTCATTTGCGAATTTACATTACTGCAAAATAGAATTGCTGGTGTTGTTTTTCTATGCAATATTGTGCCAAACTGCAAAAGGCATAATGCCAGGATATATGTGAACCAGAGTGGAATAAAGGAAGCTTCTACAGTGTTTTGCATTTCAGGCCTTAAAGGAAAAATACACCTACAGAACTGCAAGCTGTGTGTTAACAAATAGCAACCACACTTCTAGTTTGGCTTTGGAGCTTTTTAATGCTCTTCCCCATGTATTTTTTCTAATGTAAGCATAGAAATTTGGTGCTTTTGAAACACCTGCTGAAGATAGAAGTCATCACTCCTGTGTAACAAGCACAGTGTTACCCTCTTACCCATAGCCCTTGCCTGTACTGATCTCACTGACTACAATAAGAGGGAGCAGACTTTGTTTTGCCATCAAATGTCTGTGGAGATATCCCAAGATATGGAAGAAGATCCATTTCACATGAGCCACCAATTACCATCACAAGTGATGGTTTTCCAACACTGAATTTAACAGATGATAGAAAAAAATGACACATTTCATTTCCCACTTCTCCTTACTTAGCTATCCAATAGCTGATGTAGTATGTAGATTTTTATAACACTCCCCAGACTTACAGTGTTTTCACTATTCATATTCCAACAATTCTAGAGTATGCAACATGTAAAACACTAACAAGAAAACTTCTACAAAACTAGAGAGAAGTTACCAGCATACAGCTGGGCTCAATTCTGCCAGTATCGCAGCTTTCGGAAAGAATCGCATAATAAAGAACAGTTCACATAATAATTCCATCATTTGGAAAGCTTCCTGACACAAATAAGCTCTTCATCGATGGGGATGTATAAGGAGATACATACGCCCCTCTATGAATTAATGTTTCCTTCCATCATTCTAAATGTTTAATGCAGAACATCTTCAAAGATCATAATTGTAAGGTTATTATACAGTTTAACTCCCACAGAAAGCACACGGAGCTAAGTGCGTATTTGTCACTGCAGTGGGGCCAGAACTGCGTTTTCCTGGCTTCTAAAATCAGAAAATTGCACTTCTCCAAATGGGCTTTTGATAACAGCTTATTGTTTCAATTCACAGAATTCAAAACACCATTACTTACAGTTTTATGTTTGAGACAGAAATGCCAACTATTCAACAGTGCAAAGCACAGGAAATGCAAATTGCATGTACATACAAAGCACAAAGACGATTACTCTTCTATTTGTACTTATAGCACAGAGCTAACAAATAATATTTGCATGCAGAAATCAAAAATATAACTGCTAATGGGTGCATGCATATCCATACTTCCAAACTATCATCACCTTTTAAAATACATGTGAATTGTGAGATGCAGCTGTAGGATTACAGTACTTTTGCTATTTCTGAAGATATTACTGAGAATAGGCTCGGATTTATTCTGATCTCCACTTGGCTTGAGACCAATAGAGCCAGGCAGAGTCCAAATGAGTGCAGGAGTGAGTTCATCCTGCCCGGACCATGGACACAGCAGCTTCTGCTGCATGGCTTAGCAGAGCACAGCTGGAAGCATGAGACCAGGGCAGTACCTGCCTACTGCCTGAAGGCGATAGCTGAGATTCAATCTGCGTCTGGGTCAGGTTGAAATGCTCACACCAAAACTCATGTACAAGAAGTCAATTTAAAATCTACTTTGCATTGTTTCCCTGTGTTCCTCTCCATGCAGAAAAACTATATTTCATGTGTCTTAAATTTCTCTCTTAAATTCCAGAAAAGTAAATTGATGATTCAGGTTCTTACTGAAGCCTGAATTTATTTTGAAGTAGAGCCCAGGGAAAATAACTAAAGCAAGCTAATTAAGTATTGCTTTGGGCTTGGTAATATCAATGCTTTTCTTACCCATTACATTGTTTTAATTCTGCTTTGAAGTTGTTTTTACATATTTCTGCTTGTTTGACACATGCTTGTGTCAGCGCCATCTTAAAATTCAAGACTTATTTATCTGATCAGTACTGCCTCATTTTGAGTACCAAAGTCAGGACACTGCAGAGCAACACCTCACAGGTTCAAACCTACAGGTTCTACTGATTCACTTCTACAGCTGAAATGACTCTCTGACCTTTGAAGGTCATGCCACTCTCACTACAGTTGCTGTGGCATACACAATTGGTGCTACCCATTAGTAGCATTTATTTCTTTTTGAGTCAGAGCGATGCTTTGGTGCACATTAGAAAGAAGTTTTAATTTGGACCTCATGATGAACTCATACATGCTAATTTCAACAACAACAACAACCAAAAAGAGTAACTTAATATTCAGGACCTTAATTCAGAGTTTACATTCTTGATAAAAATAAAAACAAAGTGAATTTAAAACTCATGAACAGATGTATAATTCTGATAAAATTTTTCATTATTGAAAATGTTCTTTGCTACCTACACCCCACAACACCTACAACACACATTACAACTATCTGCCCAGTTTTTATCACTGATGATACATAAAACATCTTTAAAAGAAAGTTATGTTCCACAACAGCTTTTTAAATAGCAGTTAGAATTAAAATATCCAAGGTACAAATGATATGCGATACACTTGCAAGAAAACTTTCCAACACATATGCTAAAAGCTTTCATGTATGAACTTCTGATACTATCCTAATAACCCTTACAAAACTGTCATGTACATTTTCTGCTGTATGTAATAAATAAACAAACTTCCTCTTGCTGTGACAGTAACTGAATAATGTTTCAGTTACTGAAAATACATATCTTGTGTGTGTCTGCATATAATAAAAAGTATAGCTTTGCACTTGCCTGCTTCTCTTCTCCACCAGAAACTGGGACTATTGCACACAACCTGTGCTGAAGGCTGAGCACACAGAGAGCGAAGGATCCTGGGACCAGGAACAGCTGCCCAGTGCTGACTGTGATGGAGTTGGCTCCCCACTGAGGGAACTGTGCCATGCTTACAACCACCCACTGCCCAGCTTCAGCTTCAGATCTCCCCTTGTGCCAGGTCCTTCACTGCATCCCCAAGCTCCAGGCACCGAACAGCAGCTGTACACAAAGCACTTACAGCAAAAGGGCAGCACAGACACTGCAAAGTGGCCACTGCTGCTCTACAACTCTGCGCTGAAGCTCTTTTGTGAGATTCACTCATTTGCCATCCTAGGTATAGAAATCTGTTTTTATATTTCTTTTATCTGCTCAGACAATAGTGCACATTCCCAAGTTAGAAGAGAGCATAATGGAAAAATTACTTTTGGCAGTAAAATGTTTACTGTTCTCCATTTTAAAGGTAAGAAAATAGTAAAAGCTTATGCTTCTTTTCTTGAAAAACGTGAAGGTAAGAGCCACGCAATACCCAGTGCAATTTCCAAGCTAAACCAGTGTTAGGAAAACACTGTGTAACTCAGTCACTGCATCAGGGCCATACAACTGGTGAGCACAACTGATGTACAGTTAGGGGCAAAGGCTTTGGTTCAATCAGCCTTGTGGTGGTGCCTTAATATAAACAATACCACATCTGCTGAAAGAACAACCTTTTAAAAAAAAGGACTGCTTGGTTATCCTGAACTTTTTCAACTGATTTCTAACTATGTCACTTCCTGTGGTAAATAAAATCAAAAGTGATTTCTGAAAGTAAAAGTTAATTTGTTTTTTGGGACACTTAATGTGGGGTGCCAATATTGGCTTGTGATAGCGTTGAGTTCATGTAAGTTGTGCTACAGGGAGCTGTCATTAGTTTGAAATGTTGATTTTTGGAGACTAAGAGAGAGTTTGAGGGAAAGCAAACATATCTCCCATACTGGTAAAGCTGTACTGAGTGAAACAGATTATCAGGTTCTCCCTGTCATTTCAACAGCTCCATATATACCCGTGAATACCGGGCTGCATTAAACAACCTTTGAAGCATACAGTGATAACAGAATGGGAAAAGGAAATCCATGAGATTTTCAGAGTATTAAACATTCTTTCCCCAAACTACTGAGTAGAAAAGGTAAAATCAGTTGCATTAATAACACTAGTAGACAATCCAAGAAATTATGCTGAAATTCTTATCAGTAAAGCTAAATTAGCATCCATAAACACAAAGTAATTTTTTTTATGTCAAAAAATTTATTCTCATTTTAAATTTGACATATTAAATGCTTGGCACATGTGAAATAAATCTGAAAGGTGACAAATTTAATTACATTTTTCCCCCCACACTTTACAAACTATGTCCATGGAAAATGCTGAAGATAGTTGAGTTACTTGAATAGTTACTCAACAGTCACCAGCTGACCTCTCTGTTCTAAGCTTTCTGCACACAGAAGTTGTACCCCAGACCAAAGGATCAGTTTAAGAGCAGAGATGACCACTGCAAACAAGTATGAATCCACAGAGGGACACAACAACCAATCACTGACACGGGCACCATTGTGGCAGTCAAACTTCTCACAAGAGTTTTTCTGTTTTCCAGTCTATCACAGCAAAAGAGAGATTTTTAAAGGTGAGAATAAAAGAAGCAAGTTTTGCAGCTGATTGCAGGGAATTCTTCACAAATAGGTCCAGGCAAAGCAGGAAGCTGTTTTAAGTGGCTGTGTATGTTAGATGCAAGACAGCATTTGAAAGTATACTACAAAAGACATGCAAAGGTATGGAGAGGTTTGAAAGTGAAGGACAAAATCTGGAGAGAGAAAAACCAGTACCATAGAAATATTGTAACAAAATTTGCAACATTTAAAAGCATAACCATTAAAACAGAGAGATCACAGTCAAAGAGACAAGCCTGGCTAACAGTAATTAAAGATGTTAAGAAACTACAACAAAATAAAATGGAGGTGGAGAAAACTTATTTAGTCACACTGTACTTGTAGGACTGCCTAACCAAACTTAAGGACCTACCCTGGAACACAGGCCTGGGGATAGAACGAGAACACCCACAAATAATTATATTGGAAACAAGAGCTGCTCTACATCTCCTTGGCTGAAATGAGATTTGAAGGGAGGAGATCATCAGTGGCTGAATTGCCAGGGTGAAAAGAAGGGCCTCTTTCAGTGTATTAGCAGAAATGTTACTGAATAGAAAGTCGGACAACAGCTCCAGTAAGAAAAGCAAGTTTCAAAATGCTGTTCTTCACAGAAAGCATTTCCTTCTGGTTCACAGCACTATAGAGGAATAAAGCACATGCACACAATTAATTGTTCTTCTTATGATGGAAAAGATGAATGCTTTGAGTAATATATGCCATAAAGACAATAGCAGGACAGCAATTAAGTTACTAGTGGTCACAACCTTTAAAGATCTGTAAGTACCTCAGCACCACTCCCAAAACTCCCCAACAAAACAAACAACAAAGAGCACTAGATTATTTCTTCACACTCATTAAGACAGAGTAAGAAAACTTGGATAAGGTATTTCAAAATATTTTTTGTTCTATCTGCACGTTTGCTGAATAATGAGACTCTAATGGCTGTCAGACAAAATACCTACTTTCTCACCAGTTGTGCAGTCTACTGAGAAATGAGGCTGAAAAACCCGTAGGGCTCTGTTCTAGAAAAATTCCACTGCAAACCTACATGCAAATCAGACAGCACAGTGTATCTATTAACCCTTTGGTTACTGTAAGTTTTTGTAAAATGTTTTTTCTTGAGCTTCGGGTCTGCATGAAAAAGAGTTACATTTTATACAATGAAATAAATCTGTTTGACACATTCTGAAGAGAACAAATTTTGTTGCTATACAAAGGTGAGAAAAAAAACGGAAGCTATAAATATTAAGCTTTTCCTCTCAAACACAAATGTGCCCTCAGTTAAGCTGCAATATATTTTCTCAAGATACTGAAGCTACATCAGGAAATGTCTGGATGGCTGTGCAATATTAGGTAAACTTGGTAGCTAGAAAGATTATTTGATTAACTGCACCACTACTATCCAACAGGCTGAATCCAAGTATCTTTTTCACTCCAGAAGTATCACTTGCATGGCTATGTTACAAGCAATGATGCTGACAATTTCTTAGATATTTTACTTCTGATCTGGCATATCAAAGGCTCTTAAAGGGAACCTGCACTTACTTCAAAGTATGAAAATATTTGTGCTGATCAGAATAAAACTGTAATGTTAAGAAAGGTTTGCTTTTGCAATTTTTGTTGGGTTTAATTTTTATGAAAGTGGACTGATGAAAATTAGAAAATACTTTGGAAGTACACATAGTTCTGCGAGTGTAAAACCTTGCCCTGCAAAATCTATTCCTGTACCTATTTGTACACCTTCCTGAACTGAAAGTTCCTGCTGCTTCAATTACTGAGTTGTCAGAGATTTGATCCTGCTGTATTGCCTATGATTTTTAATCAATTACTTATACATTTGGAGATTCTTGGTGAATTGGTTTAGGTTGGCTGGCTAGTGTTTTTTTTACAAGACAAGATTAAGAAAAATTTGTATGCACTCACCAGCAGGGGAGGGAAAAAAAGATACATTGGCACATACATATAAATCATATAGTTAAATAACTGCAAAATTGTTATGTATCAACAAAGGGCATTTCAAAAGCCGCTTATTTAATACTTCAACACAATGCAATTTCTCAGTGCAAAAGCTAGAGGAATAGGAAGGGTTTATTTTGTACTTTTAGCCAAAATGCAGGACTGTATGTGGTATGTCTGAAGAAAACAAACTTTGGACACTCAACGCCATTTACATTGTGTCTCCATGTTCACCTGCTGATCTATAATGATATTTTACAGAATGCACATTGTATCAGAATTCTCTTTTCCTAATATTTAAAAAGACTATTACAATTTCCAGATTCCTCTTCCTCTAGTTTTTAGACCTAATAGGGTGAACAAGTAACTGTGGCAAATGCAGCATGTTACTTCTGAAGAAAATCTACTTGTCTACAAAGACCAATACTGAGCAATTTCCTCCTGTACAATGCCAATATCTAATTTCGCAATGGCATGTTGACAGGTTGGGAAAATTATCACTAGAAGTTTGTTCATAAAACTCAGCAATATCAGTAGCACTACAGTCCTGGCAACTGAAAATAAGGTGGGTGTAAAACACAGCTAGCAAGTGTGAATGCTAATTGAAAGAGTATTCATAAAGTGAGATCATCCAAAAACTCAGTCTTCCTGAGTCCTGTTGCTCTACAGCCAGGCATATTTGCTTTCATCTTTTCTGAGCTATGCCAGTCTTTTTGGGCTCGAATAGGAAAATTTGTGAGTTGGAAAATTTTAATACAGTGTAAGCAAAGCTGGAACTACAGTATAAGATTTGCTATTACAAAATATGGCTTTCCTCTGGGTGAAAGCAAATGTTTTTTGCCAGCTATAAACTTACCTTTTTCTGACACCAGACATCTATTATTTTGAAAATATTTTATAGTCCTATTCCAAATTCTGCTACATCTATTTCAGATGTCCTGGAATGCAAACTTTTTATAGTATTACACTGTCTTTTAAACTTTTTAATAATGCAGGAATGCTTAGAAAAATAACTTTCAAAGATTATAACAAACATACAGTATTTTGCCCAGAGATCCTTCACTTCTGCTTAGTCTCAGTTCATCATCTAAGCTGTAAAAGTAACATTGGCTCCACCATTTATGGATCTGAAATATGTTACCAGAAACATATTTCACCTGCTGCTTGTGCAAAACAAAAATCTTAAAACTCTCAGACACTGAAGTGCTTTGAAACTTCATATGAAATTTATGGGCCCCTAAATAAAAGAATCAAGGAGAACTGACACCCTCTGCAAGTAAATTCTTGTGGGCCTGTGTCTGAACTGCTCGCTTGGTACCTGCCCAGGCAGAACTGCAGTTAGTCAGCTGTGAAACACTCGTCTTCATTTCAGTTAAATGGCATCTGTAATTGTGCATTCTCAAACACTTCTGTAGCAAGTTTGCCTTAACACTCTGAGTATTCAGTCATGCCCTCAAGATCTGACAAATAAATTGCATTTCAGATTTAACTTGTCTAACCAACACTAAAATATTCTCACTCTCCTTGCAAACAAGTAATAAGGAAATAATGACTAGCCTAATGTTTGCATAAATAATTTTTCTACCATAGGAAGGGAAGTATATTTCTCCCTCCACCACTGAAGTAGTAGTCCTGACCCATTCTTTTATATTTGAATACTAAATTGATTCAAGGGCTCAGAGAAAATGAGAAAACTTAAAAAAACTTAAAAAAAACTTTTACAGCTTCAATACAGCCTTTAACTTCGCACAACTAAACACAGAGAAAACTTTGTTTAACTACCAATTGTATGAATGATCACCAGAACTCTGTTATTTATTCTCTGATACCAGTGAAAAATACATATCTGATATCAGAACTGCCTTATTTCCTTAGGAATATGTTGCTTCAATAAGCCTTGTGAAAGTATTAAATACAATTGAAATTATTTCTCCCAGGGTTGTTAAAAAAACCAAACACAACCAGCAGGTGTCTTTTTAGCAAGTTATTTTGTTATTTCATACTCACCTTACTATCATTCCACTATCACCATCTTCCTATCAAAAAAAAAAAAAAATCCTCTTGGCATATCCAATCGGCAATTCTGTATTCAATCATTAATAGAGTAAACAAGAAAAACAAATGCCTAATTTCACAGTATAAAAGAGATGTCAAAAGATTTAATGCATATGAAAGGATTGTTTTAATGACCACATACATCTAGCTAAAAGAAATCCCAGTAGCTGATAGCATCCCTGGCCCTGCTCCCATTGTGCAATAATAACACTAGTAGAGTCAATTTTGCTGGACAAAATGCCTATCTCTACTTCTTGAAGAAATAAAAGATTTGTATCATTTTAAGAATGCTAGAAAAGAATGCTCTGAAATTCACATTTTTAGAACTTGAGTAAGTAGAAATACTAGAGGTATACAGTTTTAATGAGACAGGACATGAGTGCTCAGGCACAGAGCAGAATACCCAAAATAGTCTTACTGCACCTTACAATATATTTTTGATCCCAGGATTATGCTTATTTTACTGCAGGAAAAGAAAAACCTTACCATCCTTCGAAAAAAAATCCTGATTGCGTATATTTCTGATTGCTGCAATAACTGGAGAGAGAAAAGTTTAGTCTTTGCCAGCTTGAACAGGAATGGCAACAGCTCATCAATGTACGTGTGTCAGCTGCAGAGCTTGTTTCTTAGTTAATGGCACCTATAATCAGTTTTCAGTAGATGTGCAGAATTTGAAATGCGCTTGCATTATAGACAGACCAAAGATTTCCAGGAGCTCCTGGGAGCTTATCAACAGCAAAATGCAGAGTATAACTGGTTTTCCATTCAGATTTAGACACACATAGAAAGATGAATATCCACTTTTGGAAAGTATGAACAGTAAGGCTGGCAGGGAGAAAAGCATTTGAAGATCCCAACCTATTATAATGATTTCCTGTTAACAGACTTTGGTTTGCTAATTTTTCTTTTGGCTCACCTTTCATCCTAAGAGCAGAAACCAAACAGCAACTTGCTGAAAGAGCTGCCGAAGTTACCTACCAGAAAATGCCCAGAAGCTATTTACTACTAAATCAAATACAGGCATTGCATGTGCCATGGCTGTAAATACACATATGGTACTTGGAACCGTGCAACTGTGATGAATTTATGGGTGTTTAATAATCATATTTTATATTATCAATTTCAAAAGCACTGTGGTCAAGCAGAAAATTCTATACAGTGCCATTACCTCTGTTTTGGGGGAAGAGTTTAAACAGATGGCAATATAAAAGTATCTTCACATGGCTGTGAAACACTGAATCCAAAAGGAACAAAGTTTACCATCCGCAGAGGATTTAATGGAAAAATGCCCTCGAAATGACTCTCCTTGATAGCTGAATCAGATTGAATTTAGTACTTAGTTGACCATAAACTAATACCTTTATCTAACAGAAATATGCCTGTGCTTAGCAGGCACTATCTGAATCCACATAAACACAGATGCATGGTTATTTTATAGAGTATAGCTTCAGCAGAATTCTTTATGTCAGCATAAATGTGAAGAACTGATGAGGCTCATCAGTAGCTTTTGAAGGAGGCTAGACATGAGCACAAGCATCTTTGAAGGGCATAAGGCAGAACCTCTAAACGGCACAGAGACTGGCACTCTGGGGGACACCAAGCCAAACACATCATTGTCTTGCTCTCTCTTAAAGCCTCTCCCTATCCCTGCCCCACCCTCAAAATTCAACTTTGTCACAAGCTGTTTTGAGGTTTAGAGGACTTTGTTACATTACACAAAATTATAAATTGAAGAATAATTAGAAACATTGTAGCTTTGAGGTTCTTATAATGATATCTGTGTGACAAATAACCTCGAATTTCCCAGCACACATCCACTACAATTCAGCTGGGGAGGCTGTATGTCTCTGGGTCCTAGCTACATCTGAAGGATCATATAACAAACAGTTTATCTGAGCTATGTAGAGAGGCCATTCCTTTAAAATGTGTGGAAAACAAGGCAATAAATGGAAACAAATGTTAAGGTGAAAAGGGATTTTGCTAAGAGAGCTGGCATCATTTTTTGCATTAGTCCAAGTAGAGGCGTAAAAATAAATAAGTATAATCAAGTTTAAAATGTAAACTTAGGTAAAAGTTTAGAATTTAAGTACTGGCAGAAAGATTTTTAAAATAAGCAGTCAGAGAAAGATGAGTAAGGGAGTGTCCTGATGGTGAAATACAAACTGAGCTCTCCACTGGTACATTTCACCTCTGGTAGCTGATGAACACACAGCACTGGCAATGGGGGCAATGGAGAAATCCAACCCATCATAAGTTTCCTTAATAGATGTGATGCAACATGTTGCATGCTACTTTGGGAATAAAAGGAAAAAACAGTCAAAGCATCACATGTGCTAGTCCTTGATGAACTAAAATCCACAGACAAGGCTACGAAGTCAACTTTTCTAAGTCTGATAAAGCCTGGATTTGCCAATCCTGTCTAATAGGACAACTAATTACCATATGTCTACACGACATCAAGAAATTTATTAGATCCATCAACAGGTCCAGGTTATTTTGCAAATGTGATCTAGTTCACTCAGTATACCACACTCCGGCATGACAACGTTCCTCAGAATAACTTCCAGGTACTTTGAGTTATGCAGCTGTAAAAATGGGAATAACTCTTACAGGACACACTTAGGACCAAAAAGCTGGCAAAAATTTTTGCAGTCACAGCCGTTTCCCACTGTTCTTGCCATACACAGCAGATCGGCCCAGGACTGCTCATATGCTGGAATGTCATCACTGTGACCCTGGGCACTGCCTTTGAGCTGCCCTGAGACTGTGCCCCAGAGCAAAGCTGTAGTACAAAGGATCAGGATTCGAAACAGGTTCTAGTGTTTGGCCAAGTTAGGTGTGTAAAGCTCTCTGTTCCTGTAGCTGAACAAAATGGGATTTCAGAGAGCATCCAAGGGTTTATCTCTACCTATTAATTCCCAAATAGCAGAGTATTCAGTTTTTATTGCAGTAAAGACTGAAATGCCCATACCTATTATTTCACAATCAGGCACGAGGCCAACAGAGCATACAGAGAATGATCAAAGGCCAAAAAAAAAGATTATATTTTATAATCTGAAATATGATTTTGACTCTTGAGTAGTTTAAAACAGTTGCATTTACTTTCCAATTTTCATATCAAAGCAAAATGCAAAGAAGTGGATACCACATAATTTGTATGCTTCATTTTGAACTATTTATTTTGATTTAAAAGAAGGATCAAAGAACTCCTCTTTGCTTGATAAGTAAACAGTGACATTTCAATCCAGCCATTATCATATGCATTCCTGAAGGATTCATCACTGTAAGCATCTAGGCTATGCTGACCTGAGGTCACAGACACCATCTTCTATTGCATTCTTAGATCTATATTTAAACCACACTTCAAATGTTTTAAACTATGTTATGTACTGGTTATTACCCTTGCCCTTTCCTAAAGCAATGCCATACATATACATATCCTTCTGCGTAGCCATTTGAAAACCCTGGGCTTGCACTGGGAGGGAAGGGAATCTTTGCCACAACGCTGAGTTTGCATGGCTAAGCTTTGGGAGTGGGAGGGCTACAGAGGTGGCTTCTGTGAGAAGCTATCAGAAGCTTCCCTTATGTTTGACAGAACTTGACTCAGGAGCTTTTTTGCTGTATTTTCTCTCCCCTGCCCAGCTGAGTGTGGGAGTTGTAGAGTGGCTTTGGTGAGCACCTGGCATCCAGCCAGGATCAACCCACCACATCAAGAGCAGCTCCTAGTGCTATTAACAGAGTTCTTCTGTAACCACATCTCAAAGCAGCTATGAAAAAGCTTGCAGGGTCACAGTAGTGATTTTCTAGCATATAAAACTGCTATACAGCCATTACTGGACTTTTCCTGTGGGGTTTGAGAAACTGTGCGGGAGACAGGTTATGGACACATCCCCCATGGCCACCTCCAAATACCTACCAGGACAAGCAGACATGCCAGCTGTAGCAGGAGAGCAACAACTTTGTTACACAATCTGTGGCAATGTTTTCCTGTCTGCAGAGTGAATGGGGTAGGGTGGTGCTATTTACAAATTCCAATAGGTCAGTATTTTCTGAACAGGAAGGAGTCGGGAGCTTAGACAATGAAATCACACAGTAGCCTAACAAAGTTAGAGTTTCTTGTTCAGTTAAACCCATTGATATCTACTTAGGGCGCAGCCACCTGCACCATTCCTGCACTATGGCTTTATCATTATGGGTTTGCTGATGATCAATCTACAAATGCCATTTCCAAGTCTCACTGTATTGTTAACAATAGTAGGGAAGAACTCTCTCTCACAATGTGGGCATTGTCATGCTCAGACCACAGCCAAGCCTCTCTGTTTGGCTGAAGCCACATTTGTCTACAGGAGCCCACGTTCTTCTGGAACTATCCCAAAAAGCCTTAAAGATTAATTTAACTTTTGTAGCTTTACCAGCAGCCACATTTCTCAAGCTGAAAGGAACAGCTGTAGAGAGACCACTGCATCATATGTTTTGAAAAATAAAGACTGCCTTTGATAGATTCATCACTAGCTGAACCAACAGTGAAATTATTTTTCCCCTTAGTACTATAGTGGTGACTTCTGACCAATAAGTGTTTTGGACTTCATGCTCTGTCTGACTCCAAGAACACATGGCTCTGTAGCAAATTTAACCTTACATTTTAGTTCAATATTTAACAACTGTTCTGTCTGGAGAGCTCCAAAGCATTCATCAGGATCTCATTCAAAATGACAGCACATCAGAGAGGGTGCTACTCATGCTTGTTGTGCCCCTTTATTATCAAACCTACGTAAGAGAATAATTGCAGATTATCAGTTTACTGTAATGCTCCCTACCCTTCTGCACTAATACCCATGGAAGAAGAGCACATAAAAATAGATCACAAGAAATTATGACTGTCTTCTCTGTTTTGCTTATCTTTCTACTCTTACATACACTAGAAAAGGACACCAGAAATTATTTACTACTTGATGAACATTTCTAAAGTACACCCTAAAGTACAATGGCTAAACAACAGCTTCCCAAGTGGTGCAATTTAATTCTCTTCCCTGATTTAATTTAGTTTATGTACTCCTAAAGTAATTTTTTTTCAGATCTACAGCATACATACACACTTTCAACTGTCCCATCCTGAAGGCAAAGTCCTTGGTCAGACAGCAGGTCAAGCAAAACAGAGCTCACGTGGCAGCATCTTTCAGGATAGACCATAAGTTAGGACTTTTCTTCTACCTAGGTGCCAATTTTCATCAAACTTATAGGATTTATAGAACTTATTTATAGGATTAAAATCTATACTTTTTTGTTTGTTTGGGTTTGTTTTGTTGATGTTTTTGTTTTTGCAGACTAGGTAATATAGTCAAAATTGTAAAGACAAAGCCAGAAAATAACAATGATGATATGACCATAAGTCTCATTTCCTCTGGAAATCAGGATACAAAAAGAACACAAATACACACATGAACTGAAATTCTTAGTATTAGAGATATTCAAAGGAAAATGAAAATATTCCTAAAAAGCTAATGTCTAGTACTAGTGCATTTCTCAGAGAATTAAAGCTGTGTTAAAAGATTCAGAAAAAATGGTATAAGTTAATTTCTTGCTCTAAATCCAAAACCAACCAACCAAAAAAAAACCC
>VXBU01012151.1:286827-304415 GCA_013400315.1 Bombycilla garrulus
AGCCAAAAAAGGCCCAAAACACTAGCCAATGGCAACTTAGCAACTGCTTTAGTTGCAATAAGCATTATGTTAAGGAGATAAACACCTGTCAAAGAATAGATGGGTAATAGTACCTGTAAGGGAAACTGTAGCTGAACAAAACTATGGTTTATTGCAAGTCTGGTAAAACCCCCAATCTTCAAGTTGTTCCCCATCTCTGTGACCAGTTTTCCCTACAAATACAGAAAATTTGCTCCAAGTTCAGTACAGTACATGCCAGTGTCCTGTACAGCAGTAAGAGGCTTTGAGGAGCCTACTCTCCACAGAGAATCCCAGTGTTCTCCTGATGGGAAGAAAGTGTTTAACTAAACTGCCACTGGGATTTATTTTTAATGTAGAAACAGTTGCAGTGGTGTAATCCAACAGACACAGATGGTAATCTGTCTAATTTGTACAGAGCAATTAATAGCATAACAACACACTGTCAAAACAGGGCAATTAAAAAAAAAAAATCAAGAGCAGGTTTCCCTTTTGATGGTTGTATTATTTTATCAAAAACTGAATATAGATTTTAGATACATTGCAGAGGAAAGAAAAGATTAATTCCATTCAGACCTCATAGTCTGGCAAAGGAAACATAAAACAGCTCCAGATGGTTCCTGGAAGAGAAAGATGGAGTTTGAAAAAGATGACGAAATTTTTGCTATCTGGACCTCAATGCTTGGCATTGGAGAGGGAGGGCATTATAAAATTATGTTACCACAGATGAATTCTTAACATGCTAAATCCCCTGAAGTCTTAAATGATATTTTACTTTGGCAGTTGTCCTCATTCTCACCACGTACACCTAGAGCAGTAAGTTATCTTAAACAAAGCTATTTTCAATATTTCAGAGAGTAAAATATTTATCAAATATTTTAAATCTCTTTCTGTTCACTAGTCTACCTTATATTTAGATCAATGGCAAATTGCTACTGTTTTACGGTAGCATGCCTTGTTTACCTGAAGATGCTACTTGGACTTAGCTCGTCTCTCTCAAAACTAAAATGTGATTTGCTAGGTAAATCAACCCAAAATTTGACATCCACCACCATTTTTAAGGACCCACAGATAGTTCTGAAGCTGCTGTAAAAACAAAGCATGACAAATAGTCATGGATACTTTTTCTGAGGTGTGTTTTTTTGTTTTTTTTTTTTTTTTATTATTTTCAATGTGCTTGTCAAAAAATTGTTATTCACTTCATGGCACCTGAGTCAAGATTAGCTCTGGTGAAGAGGATAATAAATGGCTCCCTAGACAGCAGCAAATTTATCAGCAGTAGTCTACTGGACTGACAGTTGGGTAATCCACGGTAGAGGCCTTCTCCTGAACAACACTGTCAGCAAGTTCATGGAAGTCTCCTGTTTCGTTCAGTAATACAACACGGACAGAGCAGAAACTCAATAGCAATTCCACTGCTATTAGTGCTGCTGATCTTCCTCAGATTACTCATCTGAAGGGTAAAAATCAAAAAAAAAAATAAAAGGAAAAAGTGTTGCTGAAGCACTAATGGGCTGTGAAAGTCAGGAAATACCCACGCCATGAGGCTTCACATTTCTGTAGGTGTGTTTTCCTATTAGAGCAACATCATCTTATTAAGAAAGGAAAAACTGCTTACGAAGGTGTCTTGTGCTTCAGCTAAGTATATAACCCAGAATTAACCTTTCACCTACATCCATCCACCACTACCATAAGAACACCCATACTTTATAATACTAAATTAAAAAAAAATATGCTTTAGCATTGAGGGGCACCACTTGTTTCACAGATGTGAAAAACAATTTAAGAGCATCAAAAGAAATAAATTCTGTACAAGAAAGCACAGTAAATAGTTTAGAAATGACAAGTTATGGATCACCATCATGCAACCAAATTCTCTCATACAAACACAAAAAAAGGAGAAAGTATGTACAGAACAAAAAGTTTCCATTGACCTGATTTGTCAGAGATGTTGGCTGTGACTGGCGTGGTGGAGCAGCCCGAGTTAACCTTTGCGCTGTCCTTGGAAGAACCAGCTTTGGGCTTGTTTTTCGTTGCCTCTAGTGCTTTGACCTTCTTGGCATGTTTACTTCCTTTGTAGTGGGCCTCGGCCTGGCTCTACAAAGGAGAACAAATCAGGCTCACTTTTTTTTGCACTTGTATAAAATACAATGGATGACAAGGCAGAAAAGTGACACTTTCAATAGTAGGCACCATATTATTCCACCTAACAAATTTTAATAGCTTTATAACTAACAGTTTTCGTGGATGCAAGTTCTTATATATTCAACTGACAGGATTTTAATGAATATTGCATGTTTTCAGTAACTTGGAAAAAGAGGCTCTAACATTACATAAAGCTCTGTCACTTCTAATGTAATTCTTTACTTCTATGGTGCTTAAAGATTTAAAGGACTATACAAATGTAAACATATCCAATTCAGAAAGATGCTACTCAATTTTCATGTGGTATTCCCTAGTCTTTATTGCTTGCAGTTAGAGAGATGTACTGTGCTGAAACAGGATTAAATAATCCATTTTTCCTTCTGTTTGATCTAGTACAGATGTCATAAAATGCTTTCACTTTCACACTAACAGCAACCAAGACAATTGAAAATTGAAAAAAATATTTCTTCACTATTAGATCAAACAAGAAGAAAAATATGAGGAAACACCATACCTGCAAACTTCAGCAGACCCAAGTACAACATAGAAAATGAAATACTTGTCAGTCCTGATTGCTTTATAAGTTGCCTTGAATATTATTTTTTAAATACTAAGAAAATTTGAACCTGAAGGACAGAGATAAAAGGAGCTTTTAAAAATTATTAATATTTATTTCATCTTAATCTGCCCAAATAGAACAGCAGAAATATGTACTGAGATGTTTACTTCACCTTTGCCTTAAAACTATTTTCAGAAGCTAGGTCAGTGTTTTTGAAGTCGCACAGCTGAAGCTAAACTCATAAATATTTCCCCATTCTTTTCAGTGATATTGTGGATTCCCCTTCATTGTTCCTGACTATATAATCAGATGCCTTGCTTTGTTGGAAGCAAAACTAAGGAACTACATACTTAATACAAACTCCAAAGCTTGGAAATTTCAGCTAATGAATTTAAGTGTTTCTTTTGACTTCTTAATAAATGAATTTACCAGATAATTCCTATCCAAAACAGTCTGTTTTCATTACATTGTACTATTGAGCGATATCTTTGCTTTATTAATATTTCCGAACACAATTTTTAAACATTATTTCAGGCATACCACTAGGTGCCTCTATTGAAGGTTACATATTAACCAAAGAAGTTAATATTGTTGTTTACTTTAAATTAAAATACTCAGAAAAAGCATGCTTCTTCTAAGCACATCTTGGCACCTGGCATATAAAAACATCAGTGCAAGTAAACTTTCACCGTGTTCATGCAAAACCACATTCATTCTCTCTCTTCAATCAATTATCGACTATTTTATTTAGTTTGCTGTGTTAAATGAAGCGAGCCATGAAACAAGTCGCATGCTTTTCATAAAAGACAGCTATAGTATCCAAGATGCTTGAACTCCATAAGGATTGCTGCCATAACGAGGAAAACTGTTTTAAGATCAGCAGAATTGGGCAATACAGTCGCATGTAACAACAGCTTTATCATACGGCAGAGTAGAAGTGAAGAGTAGAAACGGCTGGAGCAGACGAGAACAGACAGCATGTTGGAGTCCTCACACAAGTTAATGGCACCATTAAACTGATGGAGAATTGTTGCTAAAATAGAGGAGTGAAGTTCTTACACACCAGAACTTCTTAAGGGATTATACAGCCCATGAAACACAGTGCTTTCCACCTCAGAAGGACAATGTATGCTGTTGTGGGTGCATCTTTCCTTTCACAGGAGATTTTAGTAAGCAAGTATTTAGTAAGAAAGGCCTCTAGATTAGTTTCATTTTGAATTCCTCTGTAAGTGAGGTGTCGTTTAAAAACTTTATTATAAAAACAGTGAAGAGTCTACTCATCAGTTGCTATTAAAATATTTCTTGATTTTAAAACCTTTGAAATATTAACACACATACAAATACAATTTAAGGATTATAAAGAACCAACTAACCAGCTATACCACTAAGTACTACGTGCACTACTTAAAGGGACACTGGTCAACTTCTGGGTTGGATCTCTCCAGTTCTGAATGCGGGCAGAGGAGCACAGTCCTGTTTGTGCCCTGCTATGCCCATGCGCCTTATGAGGCACAGGAGTCCCGCCCTGTCTCTCTCCACCTTTGCTGGGTTTTATCCATTTCTCTTTAGCTTTGCAGTTGCAACATGATGCACTAGAAGGGGTGTTTTCCACCAACAAAATTCAATAAACTATCCACACGTTGCAGCGTACAAAAAGTGGAGAGTGGTGAACGGGTGAATATATACCCTTTCCATTCCAATAATTTTAACTTTTAATAATAGCAAATACAAGATTGTCCACTCAAGCCTCCTCAAGTTGATGATGTCCCTTTAAATATTTGAACTCTATGCTCTGCGCATATGTGTGCTGTTGATAGAATCATATGCTGCCTGAGGCCAAAGCTATGACATAAGAGACATAAATGCACTCAAGAGAAAGACTTAGTAAGTCAATTCCTTGATAATAAGCCTTTCTGCTGATATTTGCAATTATAATGCCTGCAATATCAGTAATAACCTACTACAGTCTTTGATTCCCTTCATTCAATCCTCATGTAGTGTACATGAGACCTGTTGAGAACAAACAAGCCCAGGCAGAATTAAAATTAAGACTTCCATAATAACAAGCAAAGCTTCATGGTGAATGGACTGATTTTTAAGCTTTCTAATTATCATAACCTATCAAAGTCATAGTTGTACATTATAAGGCCAAAAAGTATTGCTGTGACAAATCTAAGCAGGGGTTTGGAAATGCAATTCTTTTTCAATACTGCTCAAACTGGACCATATTCCTTTGGGAGCAGGGGGGATTCTCCAGGTTGGATTTTAAAGTATTTAGGAGATGCAAAAATCTACCTTTAAAAAAAATGGTTTCAGAGCCTCACTTTGTCAGGTATGTACATGCTATTTGTTCCCACATTGACTTGGTCAAGTTTGAATTCCAGGGGCTGGATATTGCCAAACCCTTGGTTTTTAGGTTTTTTCAACTCATCTCAGTTCTGTGAATAGAAACACAGATACTCTTTCCAAGCATGAAGTTAGAGGAGCATTCCTTAAAGTATTGAAACAATCCTTCCTAACCACATAAGCATTAATTTCTAGTCCTTTCAGATACACTTGAAGTTCAGACTTTGCTTTTTATGCACTGTGGGATAAATCATTTGATTCAGCTGCCTTTTGGTAATTGAAATGTTGTGTCACCAAGTTATTTAAACCTTCGGAGTTTTCTGGAGTCACAGCAAGCAAAAGAAAAAAGGGCAGCTGAGGCAATCTGAAATTGGAACTCAAGTTCTGATTATTACTGATACCAATTAATGTGATTATTAATTTCCTGATCATTAATAACTCTAATTTTATAAAATATTTGCAAAAGCACCATATTAAAGGCAAACGCAGTTGTTCTAAGTCTCACTAAAACTTGGTTATGACACAAATACAGCAGTAGAGCAAAGGTTATGAGCTGTGTAGACTAAATCATTGAAATACTAGACTTATCTCTGAAATAAGCCATGACACATATAATTTTCATTTTTAATTAAGGCAAGAAGCTGAAAGTTTATTTTCATTTACTCTTGTAATCCAGAGGAAGCTGTGTACACATAGGGTTCAAAAGTCATCTACATAAAGAAAGATATTTTGCCAATTTTAATATAAATCCCCACTAAATACAAAGTTAAATTAAGAGTAAATATCTTTGGGATACAATATTTTAAATGGATACTGAAAGTATTTTTTGATCATCATTAAGTACAACTAATTCATGCAAATTCAGTGTCAGCAAAACAATATTTGAGAAAATAAAAAAATAGGAAACACCAAGATGAAAATCTGTTACCTCAAAACATCTTTCTATACTCATGTACTATAATGATTTTAATTGCAAAATACTTTATTCCAGTATATACAGCTGCATTTACTGTAGGGATTAATTCATTCTACAGTTCAATTCAATATTATTTAAATATTTGTTTTTAATTTCAAAAAGATTAGGTTACATCTATTGCTTACATAGTTGTTATTAAACCTCACGCCTGAATTATCATTATTACAAATTTTAAATTAAATGCAGAATAGGTTAGGAGGCTATTTCATAGAAAGTGGAATAAGAAAATATTTCTATGAAAGAACTCCTTAACTGAAAGGAAAGTTTAATTTTGAACTGAATCTAAATCTGACTATGATCTACTAGCTTGACATATATACATTGCAACATTTCAAAAAAGAACCTGCCTACTTATTATTCAGCACAGAAGGTCATCAAGTACTGGCTAGTAAGGGTTAATGAACCTCACCAGGAAAAGCTTTAAGTTGCCATAAATGTGATGTTATGAATCAGAATGCAAAAAAATACCTTTGTACTGAAGGGCCAAATTTCAAAAAAAGTGTTCCAAAAAGTGGTTATCTGGCATTACTTTTTGACCAATAGGATGCATATTTTATGGCATTAAAAAATATGTCTACATATTCGTAAGACTATGGCTTAGTGAATAGCTGTATTTTAAATTAAGTTGCAAATAATTAAGAATATAATTGACAGACAAATAATTATGTAATCTTTTCCCGTAATTTTTAGACCTTAGAATTTATACACCTTAGTTCTATCCATAGTTTTTTAGTACCAATTAAAAACCCCCCAACCAATCAAATCTTATGAATGTTTTAATTTTAAGAAAGCCTCTAGGTTATAAGGATTAATGACTTGGCTGTAAGAATGGATAGCTTTTTGTGCTCTTAAAAATTACCCAAATGCTATATCTTATTTAAAATCTGCTTTTAATTGCTACTTTCAACTACAAATTATTAAGTTTGAAATCCAAGCAGCATGTTAAACTGTACGACTACATAAAATACATATACAATAGCCTTATATACTAGACCGCATTTAATAAAACATCATTGATTTAAATTATCTTCTACATGTAAACATGCTTTTGAAAATAAATCTGAATTACATCAGCATATTGTAGTGCTTAAAACAACCTCAGCAGTTTTACTTTGTAGAAAATTAAAAACGTTTATAAATCTGCATATATGAAAGATGTAGATAACCAGGACACAGGTAAATCATATGGATTCTATATCATATGTATCATATGGATGCTGTATTGATAGCAGTATTACCTTTAAGGAAACTCTGAACTACAGGCAAGACTATAGTAAAAAAGATAATAGAATATTCCCCATCAGGAGCAATGACTGACAGTGTATTTGAAATCCCCATGATTCATTTTGACAGTTCATAAGTGACTGAGTTTTAGAATCTACTTGTGATGTGAATGACTAATTAACTGAATTTATTGCTATACAAAGAAACATTAACCTGATGAAAGGTTTGAGTAAGTCTAAAGGTTCAGTGCACATGTGTGTGAGATCAAGATTTTTTTACACGTTTATTCAAGATCAGCTGAAGTAGCCCTTCATTAGGTCTTCATGGAAATCAGACAATTGTACCATCAACTCCTTAGCTGAATGCTTGAATCTGCTACCACACCATCCAGTCTGGCAATTAACATAGACTGTTAAATATGTGTGGATCTGCATGGACAGAAGGAAGGAGAAATGCAAAAATAAAGGGAGACTCCAAAGCATCCATGTGGGAAATGCAGGTTCATGCCTCGAACTGTGCAATATTAGGTGAGTGCCACAACTAAATGGAACTGAACATGCTGGCTCACAGCTCCCATTTCTTTTCAATTGCTACTGCACCTTCTAAAAGCAGGAATTCCACTCTGGATGGCAAATACTCTCAACAGCAGTTCTACCTCTAACAGGCTGCCTGGTGAAGTGGTGGAATCAATGCCCCTGAAACTGTTCAAAAACCATCTGAGTGTGGCACCTGGGGATATGGTTTAGTGGTGAACATGGTGGTGGTTGGATGTGATTACCTGAGAGGACTTTTCCACCCTCAATGATTCTATCTCAAGTCTTGTGTTCATTTGGTGTTGATACAATTTGTAATCTTGAATGAAAAATATTTTGTTGAAAATACCACAGAAGACTCTGCTAGTAGCAGTTCAACCACAGAAAATTAAAGAACTGAAAGACTGAACAGATATATAATAATCCTGAAAACTTCCATTCTGTCATGGAGTAGTTACAAAGATGAATTTTTTCCTGCATATCACGAAATATTTTTTCATAAATTCAAGCTAAAAAAACCCCAAACATGTCCTAAGTATAGCCATTATGTATATTGTAGAAAGAGCACCTCTCAACACCTGTGTTCATACCCACTTTTATACATCACGTTGATTACAATGGCAGCGGTCCTGCTAGAGAAGGAAACTAACGAGACAGGAGAAGTATTTATGTTTATAACATACTGTTATTTTAATTCACAGCAGATCCTAAACTAGAAAGCTCTCTTAATAGTAAGATTAATATACAAAATGTTTAAAAGTCTACAAAATATTTGATCACTTAGTTTACCTGTTAGAACCACTCTGTAAGCGTATGCACATTTATTTGAGTATAGAAATTATGAAGAATTTAGACTAGAATCATAACTCTAATAAAAATTACATGATAAATTAGGAAGTAGCATTGAAAAATGTGGTTTTATCTCCTTTGTTATTAATAATAGATGTAATTGAAGAAATCTGCAAACCTGGCATGTTCATACATTTTTTACTCCAAAGCTACGCATCAGCTTTTCAATTCCATCCTTACAGATTTCTAAAACCTAATGGCTCAAAATAGTAAAGTAAATTATTATTGAAAAGAACATAGAAAAACTAAGGAGCTGTGAATATCAGCCATGTCATAAGAAGTCAACTCATATTTTAAATACCTTACCAAACTTAGTTAAAAGCTCCATTAAATAGCTGTTATTTGAACAGAACTTCCATCATGTTATAACCCTGTACCCTATAATCATGCAGTATTTCTGTCATGTTGGAGCTAACAACTTTCATCATTTTGTCAGTTCTGTCTACAAAACAGAAAATTACCTTCACAAGTTCCTGAGATTTATGCTTTTAATTACCTCCTATCTGCTTCACTACCTTCCGTACCGAAAGAATCAATGTAGTCTTATAAATAAGAAAAACATGAAACATTTGACAGAAGACAATAACTGTTCTGTAGGTTTTTACGTGATGCTATTAATTATTTTGTTTAATATCCTTTTGACAGCATGAATGATTTATTTAAATCTGCAAAGTCTACTTTTGGTAATACTTGTCTAAACTCAAAAAAATTTGCCTTATGGCTTTTTAAAAAGATGAATACTATCATCTCATCATCTTTATTAGCTTTAAATGCATTCAACACTAAGATGACCTTCATTGTCTCTTAATGCCAAATTGTTACATCTGCTTTTCTGATTTGCGTACGAGGTGTTTCCCCCTGATTTTTGTGTCACCTCCTGATTTTTGAGGTGACACCAAAATCAGGGCTGACTTGCAGTCATTACCCACACAGCACACCCACGTTTTTTCAATCCAATTTTACCCTATGAACAAGATGGTGGCTACCTGGCTGTACCACAGCCAAAGACATTTCTGTAAGAAATAGAAAGTGTGCAGAGGGAAGCAGAAACTTATTTTAGGCATGATCAACAGAGGAAAAAATCTATTTACAAAAAGAACACCACCTAACAAAAATCAGAACAATAACATGTGGACATGTATTTGCAATTTTGGGCTATAGAGGAGCCTGGCTGCTGGAAAAAGGGATTAGATTAGTACTGACATTATTGTATAGTGCCTAAACTCCTAAAACTCTGCGGACTATCACAGAATCCTTAGGGTTGGAAAGGGCCTTTAGGAGCAAGTTCAAATTTTAACTCAGCAATGCCATATTCACCACCAAAACATGTCCCTGCACATCTATTAAACACCTCCTGGGGATGGTGACTCCACCACTTCCCTGGACAACCTGTTCCAATGTTTGACAACTTCCTTTTGGTGAAGAAATTTCTCCTGATCTCCAATCTAGCCTCCCCTGGCCCAACTTAAAGCAGTTTTTTCTCATCCTATCACTTGTTTCCTGGAGAAGAGACTGACACCCACCTTGTTACAACCTTCTTTCAGCTAGTCTTAGAAAGTGATAAGGTAACCCTGAGCCTCCTTTTCTCTAGGCTGAACAATCCCAACAACCTCAAGACTAAACAATAAAATAAAAACAATGAGGGAGAGGAGCAGAGAAACTACTTGAAAACAAGGTAATTATTCAGATAAGGAGAAAAGAGCACTTCTGCAGAAATCAAACAAATATCCTTCCAACTACAACTCACTTTTCCTTATGGCTGCAAGCTACAGTGTCAGCTGCCGTAACAGAATAGACATTTTGGGGCCAAAGCTCCACAGCTGCTGGGAGACTTATTGCCACACACCAGTCGAGGAAAATGCTGCAGATTCATCTGGTGGCCAGAAGGAATCAGAAAGAACAAGCCAGGGTGGGCAGAGAAGGAGCCTCTATGGGATAAAAGAGCCATTTTCTCCCCTTGCCCTCTTCCTACTGGACCCTCTCACTGGTATAATAAAGATTCAGTAAACTCACTGTCATGGTTTAGGAATGGAATTCCCCAATTTAGTCCTCCAGCTAAAATCATGTGTCACTTCCCTTCCCCCCTCCAAATGGAGGAACAAAAGGAAAAGATCCCAGGTTAATATAAAAACAATTTAATGGAAACAGCAGTAAGATAAGAAGATGAGCAGTAAGAGCAACGATATTAATAACAAAAAGTATAAGACAAAGAAGTTGCCAGCAATAAATAATAGGGGACTGCTCCATCCACCACATTTACATGAGTGGAAGGAGCCCCTTCTTAAAGACAGTCCCTTTTGTCTGCTCCTAGCAAGGATGTGAGGTGGTGTAAAACCTCCAGACCCTGACCGTGCCTCTCCCAACCACTGCAAAAAATTAGCCCTGTCCTGGGCAGAACCAGGACACTCACTCAAGATGATTTTTGGTTTTGCTAGAATGTCTGTAGTATATATAATAACTATCACCACACAAACCCATGTAATTAATCCCAGAACTCTTAAAAGGAAAAAAAGAAGTATTTCTTCAAAGGTTAAGCTAGATCTTCCACAGCATATCTTGCTTCCTCTTGGTGGAATACACATACTGTAAAATCTGACTCACAATCACAATCTGTTCCATGCATGGGATTCTTCCTCTTCTACTGCCTAGTCTCTTATGGTAGCAAATATAACTAAATAATGAGTATTTCTCATTTTTTCTGAACTGGACTATAACACAAGACCATAGCTTGAACTTCATTGACACATCAGTCATTGCTGCACTGAAGCACATGCTGTTGTTACAGCCATGAAGAAATTAAAAAGTAACATGGTGTTTACAGATAATTTGATGCAAAGATGGCAATACCTGTGTTTATTCCAAAATACTGAAGCATAGTCAACCGTAACTGTTAATGGATAATATTGCTTTTCTTTATTTTTTAAAAAACTATTTTCAAAAAGAGTATGTTCCTCTGTATAACACAATTAAGTCTATGCAGACTAGAATAGTTATCTCATTGACAATACTGTTTAATCAACCTCATTAATTATCAATCCTGATAACACTATCCTTCCTAAAATGAGATTTCTAAACTAATTCAACTGTACCTGACTCCTGGTATTTACCACCATTAAAAACAAGTTTAGTAAAGAGCCCGTTTTTCTATACCCTCCACACATTTTTTTGCCTGTTTCACTTCCTCCATTCCTATACTTCTATGCTTTTTCTCCTCATTGAATCCTGCTTCTCTCTCTCCCCTCTTCAAAATAAAAGACAAAGAAAGAAAATTTAAAAAGAAGAAGGAAAAGCAAACCAGAAGGCAAACTGAGTGAGCTCAGTTTCAGTTCAATTCCAGAGGAAGGCATCCCATATCATTTGGCATGTCTTCAGGTGTCCTTTGTCAGTGAATCAGCCTGTTGTGGAAGTCCCAGACACCTCAGAAATTTGAACAGCAAGACAATTAGATTTAGGCACCTAATCCCACTCTGAGTTCCAGCTAGGGTATTTTAGGCAGATCATGCAAAAAATGTTGTTGAAGCAACCTCAGTTATCATGGCTGTAATGTTGATACTACTTTTACAGATATAATTCCCCTGAAGGACTTCAAAGTTCAGGCTCTATTAAGATAATTTTAGTTTGCTGTTACTTTAGAGATGAAATTTTATTTTTCTGTTTTGCAAGGCTTTGGATCATCTCTTCTGTACTACAGTTTCTTCTGGAGCTGACAGAGATTGGAAGAGGTGTCCAAACTACTTGTACCAGAATTTATGAGCAGAAATAGACAACCTCCAATCTGACCAAAATGCAGCTGAAAACATTAAAAAAGGGCAGGCAGAATATGATGGTGAGTAAGTATGAGTCAAATACTATAATTTCTTTTTTTTGGAAGAGGACAGACATCAAATTAAGACTAGACAAAATTTAGAATTTGTACACAGAGGTTTTCTTCATGCTGTACTTTTAAGAATTGAAGACTGGGAAATCCTGAAGAGTTCAGTTAGAAAATACTGTTCAAATTATAAAATGACAGAAGAAAATCATTCTAAAAACTTTATTTATGAAAATAAAGAAGCCATCACTTCAATACAGGCTTAATCCCACAGTCAAGACAATCTATTTCAAAATATGTAAATTTTAAAATTTCCTCCCATCTCTGACCTTTCTTTTCCCGCAGGTAGCTGCAGATCCCTGCCTCTGATGCCAAAGCACTCTCACCAAAGCTAAACAAGTGGACACATAAACAAAAGAAACCCAAAACCTTTGCAATTCACTGTATTAATTTAGTGGGAAGTTTGACTACTATAAATTGATGAGTATGATAGTATTTTTTTTTTTGGTCTATTGATTCAGATCAGTGAGTATCTACAGCACAAGGAAAAGACTGCAGGCAAGGAAACCAATTTTCTTCTCACGGGTGAATACCCACTGTCTGTGTGTTTCTTGAGCAATTGATAAAACACCACCAGAAAGAGGTCAGCATCCTCAAACACCATGCAAATGAAATTCATTTAGGGGAATAAAAATAAAAAAAAAACAAAACAAAAAAAGACACTTTATGTTTTAGTTTTGCCATTTTTAGTTCATTTAATTGCATAATTCAGGTCAGAGAAAGTTCAAAGTAATGGAATGCCTATCAACAACAAGAAGTATGTCAGCCTTGTAGAGCTAGAAGAAATCGCAAGCATGGAGTGACTGTACTACAAACATCATTCTGCAATGTGCTACACTGAAGTTTTAATGCAGATTAACAGAGTTTGATGCTACTCAAAAGCATGTCACATGGTGGAACCAATTTCCTGAAAGATTCAGCAGTTACAAGGTTCACACCTATATGACTCCTTTGTTCCCCAGTCAGTAAACAAAGGATGGACTGTAAAGATTATGCCATGCCCTGAGCATAATTTCGCATTATTTTAGGTCCAAAGGGACTCAAAAGAAAAATACGTGCAGAGTGCAGATTTTTATTTCTGTGCAGGAGTTTCAACAAGCTAAGAAAGAACTGTGAGTCTACAGAGCTTGCTTGAAACCCCACTACCATGACCTCAGTGAAACAATGTCAATGCAGATTATGGAGGGTGTGGCTATTTGGAAGGTGAGAATAACATCCAAATAAAATAGGATCTCACTCTCAGAAAAAAGATGTAGCACATGCTCAGATAAATAATTCTTAAGGTTAAAGGACCAAACCTGAAGAAAAATTTAGAATCTTATGTACAGCATTTTAGGAGAAGCTAAATAACCCAATTAAAGGCTAGAAATCTTTTAAAATAAAAGTAGTACACTGTGAAGATGCATTCTCCAAATATTCCTGGATGTTGAGGTTATGAAACAATTGCAAAATTTAATTTATATTTAAGTATTCTCTGGTATTCATAATACTGCTATAACCTTAACAGTTTCCAAAATCCAATTTTTGTGTTGTTTGTGAATGTCTTGGTAAATTAAACTAAACTGCTGTAGGAAGTAAGGTGCTATATTTCAGCAGGTAAAGTATCACAGTCATAGTGCTTCATCCTTTCTTACAACCATTCATTTTAAAAGGATGATGATATTTTCTAGTAACTACAATTGGATATATTTATCAAATTTAGGAAGAAAGAGCACAACACCCTATTGAATACACCTGGCCCAGAAGAAGAAGTGTGGCTGTAATTTGCCATGCTTTTGTGATGCTACTATTTAAAGCAGAATACGATATGCACTTTTTGTTCTGCTTTGTAAGTCTAGACAGGAAAAATTGCTTGGTTGACAGACATACAAAATGATATAACATTTCAGCTTTTTTGTTTGTTTGTTTCAAGCCACTCGGTTGTGATTCAATTTATCTGCCTGAAGTGGTGTTTGGGCACCTGTCAGCATGGACAAAGTGAGTGACTCCTCTGGGGATGGGACCCATCATCAGAGGGACCCTGACCTCAAGAGGAGAGGGAAGAGTGAGGACAGCCTGAGCTGCCACACCGGTGATGGATCCACCTCAGAAGCAAGAAGCCAAAGAAAATTTTAAAAAATGTTATTGGTTCCTTGATTTAATCAGTCAAAGGAGATACCTGGACCAAATATCAGAGCAGAAAAGATTCTTTTTCTCCTTAAATCTTAACCTTAAAGTAGAAAGACAAGCCAACTAAATTTAAAATAATGACTTCTGAGATCAGTTAACTAAGCAGATATTGCCACTTCAAAGGAAGGTTAATAAGCTTGTCAAATGATGACAGATTTAGAAATCAATTTGAAGCTAAGATAGCACTGCTTCAAAATCCTTACCAGCCTAGACAAGAAAGGGAAACTGGGGAAAACACTTTACAAGACACTTTTCAAAGTGCAATGTAAGAGGCAGAGAAAACCAGGGTAATGAGTATGGGTGCTTTACTGCAAAGCTCTAGGAGCACAAAATACTCAAAGGTTTTGAGGAGGTAGGTGCCTGCCAACTGTTTCTGAGACCAAAATATATAATAACACAGCACTTAGGGATTTATTCTTAACCTTGAGATTAAAAAAAAAAATCTGGAAATTTGAGTTTATTTTTATGAAATTAATGACATTAGTAATAATCTCCAAGAAAAAATACATACTCCTTAACTGTCAAAGATCATAATTTTCTTAGATATAGTTCCCTTGAATTTCTTTTATTTTCAAGCTATTTAGGAAAAAAAATTAAATGGTTATATATTTTGAAAGTACCAGTGTATTCTTTTGTAATGATTTTTTTTTTTTAAATTAACCTCCGATAAACTGTTTCTTTGACTTTCTTATACTCAAAATGACAGCTAGAACTAAGTGTTTATATTTATTATAAATGAAAGTTATTGGAAGAGTGACTTTATTTAGAAATGGAAAGACATATCAGCAAGGACATACAAACAACAAGAAAAACCTATTTCTCCTGGAAGAAAAGCAAGTATGACCTGGAGAACTCACTTGGAAGGTTTTCTGCTTCAGCTCCCCTTTAAAAAAAAACTCAGGCAAACATTTCTTTTTCTAATACCTTTTGAAAGTTATTGTACCATCAAATGGGATCTCACCTATGGACGTGGCATTGGATATCACGCCAGAGCTATCCAAGAAAATTAAGAGTTCATGCTCTAGGGACTTCTGCCTCTGAGTGGAGAGAATACCAACCCATCAGGCCGAGCAGGATGTAGATAGAATTGGAATGAGTTATTTGGGAAAAAAAGATTTAGATTAATTATACCTAATGCACAAAAACAACCCAACAGCCCAGCAACAACAATAAAAGGGAATACTCACATCGGAGTTAAAACGAAGCTGGCACACATTACAGGAAATTACTTGCTTCTTCTTTGGGGGAATGGACACTCCAAAAGTATGGTTTATGACTGCTTTTTGCACAGGATCCATCTGGAGAACAAACAATAACCAATTTACAACTTTTCAGGGCACAGAAGAAAAAAACAAAAAAATAACACTTCCAGCCGAAACCTCTTTTCTTTTGAGATAAACAGGAGAAATAAGATTCCAGCCCTCCAAATAATTAGATTTAACATAGGCTGGGGAATTGGTAGCATGCCAAAGCTGATGAAGAAAAGGCAGCTTCGTTGTTGCTATCATCCCCAGATTACTAAATAGTTCTTTCTCCAACCCTGCACATCCTCTGGGCTGCAGGGCCTTCCTGCCACACCTGAATTGCAAATTGAAGCTTTCCCCTATCACCCACTGTTCCAACAGACATGTTACAGACACCACTTTTGCACCCTGACAAGTCACTGTCATTTATTTCTACATGTTGTCCTTTGAGTGATAAATATTAGCACTTATTTGAAAAAGGTTCTCTCCTGGAGATCTCCTTGTGAAGGGAGGTCCTTTGCAGACTCCATTACAAGTACCACTTGCTGGGAAAAGAGGTTGCAATCCCCAATAATTTCCATGCAGAACTGATGAGTGGCAGAGCCCATGGGAAGGCTGAAGTTGGGAGGAACATGAAGGGAGTGTTTGTACCAGAAAAGTTAGCACACTCAGAAAACATTTTAACACTGAAGAAAATGTGAGGCAAGTGAAGAAATGGAATATATTACTGCTAGATTTGACTGAACCTTTTCAGGAACTCAGAACTGATTACACCTTTGCTAAATATCAGGACTCCTGTTGGTCATGAACATGTTCAGGATCAGAGTGCTCTGTTGTTAATGCTGTGGAACCTGGGGAACAACACAGGATGTTCAGAAAACAGAGCTTATAACTGCGACTGTGTCAAGGCCTCAGTCACAACATGTCATTCTTCCCGATGGGACATGAATACAGATTAGAATTCATTTCCTGATGCAGAAATATTCAAAGAAAACTTTCTAATTAAAGAGAAAGCAAAATATCTGGTGTGGTCTCACAACTGATTCTGCTCTCAGCAGGACATTGACACAGTTGACATCTGAGACCCCTTTCAATCCAGATGATCCTATGAGCATCCGTGTATGCATGGTCCCTCATCCTTATCTAAGATAAGCGATGGATTCCCGAAGAGGAGAGGGGGAAAAAGTGGCAGTTTACAACAAAAGTGATGTGCTCATTTTCCCATTTTGTTTTTAAACCTCTTCAGCATTTGATTTTTTATAAAGTAAGATTTTTCTGAAGCCTTGAAACCACAGTGACGTTTTTTTTCCTTTACAGTACTACTGGAAGAAATCAAACCTGGCTGTTTAATGCCAGGTGATACACAAGACACACTTGGTACTAAGCTGACTTGCAAAAGGATGAGAGAACAGCTGAAGTAACTGATCCACTGAAGAATTAGAACAGAAAATTACCTGCTTGCAGACTTCTTAAACATGAAAATGGACTTTAATTTTCCCTTAGGACAAATTTTAAGCTCCCAGAGAAACCTGCACTACTGACGATTTTCTTCACACATATGTATACATATGAAAAAAAATTGAAGAAAAACATACTGCACTGTATCTGCCTAAGATGATATTCCCCAAATGTATTACCTAACATTAAACATCTT
>VXBU01012151.1:304481-407985 GCA_013400315.1 Bombycilla garrulus
CCTAACATTAAACATCTTTTTTTTTTTTTTTTTGGACAATGGCTACATATATTTCTTGCTGCATTAATTTTAAAACCAAATGCATGATTTTGTAAATGGCATTAGTAATACATTTTCCAGAGAGGTAATTTAATTTGTATCAGCTTCTGCCACTAAATACTGTATTTCATCACCACAGAGGTACCACATGACAATACAAAAGTACAACCACTTCATCTGGAATGATCTACTGAATTATTTAATGATGGATTGTTGTTACAAGGAATTGTGACAAAATCTAAAAAATAAAACAAACCTGAAATAAATGCTCTTGTTACTTGTTTCTTCTATTTCTAGGACACAGTCAGAGTTCAAAGTCTAAAATTTTAAAATACACCAAAAAACCCACTTTTTTCTGACTTGTACCATTTATGGCATCGTCCCACATAGTACATCAAAATTATACATGCAGATTAAAAGTTTTTTGAGCATCCACTTTATAATAGATATGACAGTCAATATATATTATTAGATTTGTTATACACGTTAAAATATTGCTGTATTATTAGGGAAGAGTTGGTTGGATTTTTTTCTAAAATGCAAGATATATTTTACATTTCAACTTAAATATTAAGTGTTAATCAGTTAATCTAGAAGACAAGAGTAATGTTCAAAAGTACCTCAACCATTTGGAGTGTCTGAGATCGGTGAAAAGAAATAGCAAAAATACCCACAAGTGTCTGCAATCCCGCAAAAAAAAAAAATACAAAGGGAAGAAGCAGTGATCAATGACTCCTCTGTGCATTCCGAATAACAATCCACAGCGCTAACGCGAGGCAAGGCACTTCACAACCACCCAGTGCAGGCTGTGCACAAAGTCCCAGTTTCAAACAGATGTAGCAGCACAAGGACAAAAATCCACAAAAATAATACAACTCATGCTGCCTCCAGAAAGTACCACTTGTGATCCCCAGGGGAGTGGGTAATGATCCTTCCCAAACCGGAGCCCTGCATGCAGGCTGGTCATGATTAGAATTCAAGAAGTGCAACATTAACAATTAATATGCTTTAAATATATCAGAAACTGGGGTGGATTACAGCATGCTGGAAAAAAAAAACAGTATCTCTCTGTTAGAAGATTAATTCAGGGTAAACTGATCTTAGAGCCCTACACAAAATTATCCTCTTCACTGCAGGGAGGGAGGGAGTAGGAAATACAGAGAGAGATATTTGTTGAGGTATTTATTAGGAAATGACACAGCATTGTTTGCCCAGTGGGAAGCACCAGTATTTAAGACCCAGATCTATAAAACGAAATAATAACAGAAGCTAACATCTACCACAAATGCAAATAAAAATCTGCACTATGCTGTTTATGTTACAGGAGGATTTAACAAAGCAACTCATAGCGCACTGGTAGTCAAAACTAAGTTTAACAACCTTTTAGTATTGTTCTCCTACTTCAATTGGTTTAATAAAAAGTTAAATTTAAAAATGTCTTTCCGAGAAAGTTGAAAACACTTTTTTTTTTTTTTGCAATGATTCTTGTTAAAACCACCCAAATTATTGAAGCGAGCAAGGATTAAGAGAACTCAGAAATACTCTACATCTACTGAGATTTGCAACAAGAACTTTAAAAACCTAGAAGATACAAGGGTAGCAACAGACGCAACAGAACAGGGTCAGCACAGACATTGTATTTCTTACTGCTTTTTTTATATTTCCCCATCAAAAATTTTCCAGATATTTTCTGTGTATTTGATAAATTCCAGTGACTGTCTTGCATAGTTACCCCTGAAACTGATGTAAACCAGTTTGCACTCTTTGCATATACTTCCAATGCCTAGTCCTCAGTGCCAAGAAATAATTATTTTTGTTTAAATATACTTCCATAAAATTCAATTTTATAAAACCTGAACCATATCCCAGTTTTCTTTGTGCTACTCCGTCATTCTGTGTATGGAAATTATTCCATTCCTTTCTACATTCTTGTTGCCCATCTCAATTCTACCAAAAATTAACTAATTCAATTAAATATACTGAAGATATGGACAGGAACTATATAAAATACTCTGGGTAGATCAGTATTGAACTCTGAGCTGCTGTTTTCAAGGAACCACTATTATAAACCTCAGCTCTCACTCCCAAGTCTTGATGGCCAATTCTTACTACACTGCTTTCTATGTCAAGTTTTGAGAATTTTTACTTCAACGTGCCTCACTTTAGAATTATCTAGATGTAACTTTACCAACCGCTATTGTCTGGCTTGTCAGTCTCATCAAGGTCTTTCACAATTTTTGTGGTCTTAATTCTCACTACCTTGGAGAACTTTGCCAGTAGCAAATTTCCTCAGCTCACTTACCTCCCAAGCATCTTTTTGTCGTGCAAGAATACTCTTATGCCAATTTAGATTTCTTAAAAAATCTTTGCCAAGGGGTTTTGTGAAAAAACCTTGTTGGTAATTCAGATAATGGAGATTTTAACATCCTTATTCACATGTTTGCTGACCCCTATAAACAGGCTTGTAAAGAAGGATTTATCTTTGCAAAGGAATTGATACTTAATTGGCAGTTTACAGGAGGAGGTATTCTATTATACTGTTCTTATTGAGGTACCTGTTCATTTGCTGGTAAAAAACCCTTTTCATTCTGCATTGAATGGATTTTAAAAACTTGCATCATATTTGCAACCTTTTAGTCCTCAGGTACAAAGGCAGTTTTAGATGAGCTGTTACACCTTATCATCAACAATTAAAGAATTTCATCCTTGAATTATCTTATCCTGCTGTATATCGTGGTATCACAGATTCTTCTGGTGCCTCTTGGGAAAGAAAACAGACTATAAGGAGACATGAAAGTAGGCACAGGAAGAAGAGGAAAAAAAAAAAAAAAAAAAACCAAAACCGACAAATGTATTGGGAGAAGTCGTTTGGTGAAACTGAATTTCTGAAGTTATTTTGAAAGATCTCTTATATACAGCAGACTGTACAAACACCAATTTGTGAGCCTCAGAAATAAACTGCAATGATCCTGAGGGGAGGTAAGCACTGTCTTTTTGTAACAGAAGCATAAACTTAAACCTGAGTAAGGTTTAAAATTGTGACTGGCAATGTATGTCCTGTTACCTCTTATAATGATGTAACTCTTGGGTTAAATATAGAGTCAACTGTTAGACAAGCTTTTTAAACATAATATTGGTAGTGGGGTAAGAGATGTAACTCAGTATCACTTAACCAGCAGGCATAATAAGCTTCTGAAAAACACAGAGTGGCCTTCAGCATATTATGTTGGTTTACCCTGATAAAGAGTTTTAAACTGTATGTGGAACAAACTGATAATATAATCAAGTGTTTCCCTCCAGAAAAAAACAGCTGGCATATATAAATTACCAGTGCAACATCTAAATTAAGTTCTGTAACTCCTCGTGTGTTTGAGCTCCAGTTGTTATGAAAGCCAAGCACACCACCACTGTGGAGAACGATCATACACTGAAGCTTATCAGAAATTCTGCCAGATATACACAGCCCCATGCCATAACTGTACATATTACAATGACTAAAAGTGTAACAGAAATGAATGCACATTCTCAGCAAAGCACGTATTTAAAATGCCCAGCACAAAATCAGAATCATTAACATTGTGATGTAATTCTTGGCATGCTTGGCCAACACAAGCCAGCAAAAATCTGTTCTCTCCACGTTTGTGCTGCTTTTGTTCCAACAGGGAACATATTTCTCATTTGACTAATTCTAATCATAATTTAGTGTTGAAGTCACTGCAATTCTGTTATGCATTTCATTACTTATTTTGTATCACAAGGAACACTTGTGCCAGCTCTGCTGATGGAGCTCTACCTGAAAGCAGTTTGAGCAAGGTGAGTGTCACTATCTTTTCCCAGATAACCAGTGACAGAACAAGAGGAAACATCCTCAGGTTGTACCAGGGAAGGCTTAGATTGGATATAAGGAGAAATGTATTACTGAAAGGGTTATCAAGCACTGCAACATTGCCCAGGACAGTGGTGGAGTCTCCATTCCTGGAGATATTTAAAAAACGTGTACATGTGGCACTGAGGGATATATTTCAGTTGTGAACCTGGCAGTGCTGCAGTGATGGCTGAACACAATGATCTTAAGGGTCTTTTCCAACATAAATCATTCTGTGATGTGAACAACTTTCTTTTCTTGCAGGCAAGCCATCAATATTCCCAGTGCATCAGCTCTCCTTGAGTAGCACAGAATGTCTCCAGGGATGTATTTCTGTAGAGTGAGCCTGCAGCTCTCTAAACACTACCTCCCTACACCTCTGTCCCTATGCTCTTCACAACACTTTGGGGGTTGTTAAAAAACAGGCAGATGTAGATGGCCAATAACAAAACCAGGGATGCCTCAGATTCTCAGCAGCTGATTTGGAGACTTGTGCAAATACATTATCGAGCAAAAAGAATAATTACTTTACAACATTATAGAGGGGTTTTTTTACCCTGTGGTCTAACTGATGGTTGCTTTAACCACTTTTTTTTAAGGAGGCTCTCTCAAGGTACCTACACACTGCACATTTGCACAGAGCATGAAATCCTGATCTCAGGAAAATCAAACCCAACCATACTCAGATTACACAAAGTCCATGATTTTACTTTTTCTTTTTAAAATTCTGAGTAGATTTTTTTCCCCAAGTGCAGAAAACCATAAGCACCCACTAAGAAAGAATTCAGACCACTGGGACTAGCATCTCCACTCCCTTACACATGATCCCTAAAATACAACATCACACTTTGAAGGTTAATCTCTCTGAATGCACCTTCTCATTGTCTCTCCCCTCAATTTGGTAGCAAGCTCCAACTTCCCTGAGGAAAACAGTGGCTATGATAGCTGTGACCTCCACACAGTACTACCAGTGAGTGTAATCAGCCAGGAAGCACCTTGAAACAAACCAAAGATCTTGTAATTCACTTGTTAACATCAGATACTACAGCTATCCATAATAAGACTGAGTACTGAAAACTAAAAGAGGTAAAAGACATCTTTTGTATTTATACTTCTACTTCATTTTTAGTACAAAACAACTAAAAGGACACCCAGAGCTGGAAAAAACCTTTTACATCTTAAACGAAGTATTAGAAATACCAATTAAGGTTCAGCTAATTTTTCTTTTGAAAATTCCACATTACTACTGTTAACAGAGTTGCAGGGCTATATCCCTGAACTTCAGAGACCAATTTTCTATCTCCAGCTCCCAGCAACAAAATTAGCCTCCCTACTTTTTTGCATCCAGTCCTATGGTATAATGCAGAGCCTCTGAGTGTGCTACTCTCTTGCATGTTCCTCCTTTAAAGTAAAGTTTGCATGGACAAATGAGAAAGAGGCTGATTCTCTTCGTGTGCCTGTATTCACAATCACACAGAATACTGAAAGTGATGTCTGAAGTGATTTACAGGGTTAGGCCAGAGGGAACTATTACATCTGATTTCCAAAAAAATTTACGACATAATTTCATTCACTGAAATTTCATTCACTCCTCCTATTTCAAAGTCCAATAATTTGGCTAATCAGAGCCTAAATTTTAGGGAAAAAAACCCCAAACATCTCAACAGCTTGATTTAAAAGTTTCCAAACAAGATACTTTCCATTACTGTGGAAGCAATACTTTCTGAGTTATTACAAACCACTCAATCTAGTTGTGCTTCTCTATTAAAGGTCACTCAAACCTCAAACATCTTCTGAATAGTGCCAGACTCATACACTGCAATCATGTCAGCTCTTAACCTTCTCTTTGATAAACCAAGTTCCTTACAATAAAAAAAAAAAAAATTAAAGAAAGAAAAAAATAAAAATAAAAATAAAAAAAAAGGTCAGAACTCAGGGGGTTCCTATGACATTCCTGAATGACCCGAGCCCTGGTCAGGAGGCTTTTCAGCCCTGGCAGGAGGGTCAGAGACCTTGGTTTGTCACCAGGAATGCCTGTGGCTTTGATTTTGATCCATGGAACAAGTTAGCAACTTTATATGAAGTCACAAAAGTTTAAGTAGTAAAATGGTACTAATTATAGATTAAAAGGAAAAAGATTGGGGTTTTGTACAGGGGAGTCTGAAAGACAAGATGGAGGGATCAGGGTGTTTTTCTGTCCTTCTTTGACTTTCTTTCTGGCCTCCATCTTCTTGGTGATGACGGCACGTTTGGATTGGTTTAGAGTAGAAAGTCACTGTCTAACACAGGTGATAGGATTGGAAACTAACTGTAAATAAAGTTTACGTAGCCAATAGTATAAAAAGACAGCTTGGGCTCGGGGGTGGGCAGAGTGCTTCGAACTCTCTTGCTGGGCAGCAAGAAACTGTATTAGATAAGAATAAACAGCCTGGAAAACAACAGCCAAAGACTCCAGACTGATTCTTCAGCAAGCCGGGTTGGAAACAAGGATGTTTTACACACCTGGGATTGCCCGGGACAGGGTGGACTCCCAGAAAAAAACCAGCAAACCCCAAACCAAACCAAAAAATGCTATTCACAATAAAAACCTTGATTCATTTGCTAGCCTTTCTCCAACTCCTTTTCAGATTTTCAACATGCCATTGAAGCCCAGGTACTAAAAGTCAGAGCACATGCTCAAATATACTTTCTCTTTAACCACCTAATTACATCCTTTCTGTTTTAACAAGAAATGCGTTCATCATCTTTCCTCAGCATTGACTTGGGAAGCAGAGCTCTAAATCCTTACTGACATGCACATTTATCCCTCCTGTGTGCTAGCACAAGTAATTTCTCCATCACACATCCTTCTCTCTCTCAGGATGTTTTCTGACCCAGCTCTCTAGAGGGCTAAAACAGCACCACACTGGCAATCTTGTGTTGAAGCAGTGACTGCTTTCAATAAGGTTTGCAAGTAGGAATTTGCAAACCATTGTCGGACCAGGACCCGGAGGCTACTGACAAATCTCAGTCTTCTCAGTAGAATTTGCTTTCTCCTAACCCGGTTCTGAAATCATGGTTAGACCAACATAAGCAAAAGGAACAGTTGAAACAAAACCAAGGATTTCCTAATCTTTTGCTTTTCTGGCCTGCTCTGTCTTTGGACTGCTCTAGCCTACACCAAGTAACTGATATTAAAAATCAAAATCAAAGATAAATAAACTCTTAACTCTCTCTATCTCTCTCTTCTTTCCATGTAAGGTGATATGATTAAGCACAGACGTCAAAAGGTAACTGAGAAAACACCTTTAAACTATTTTTTACTATTATTTTTTCAGTGCTCTGAATATTTCCTCTGCCCTTCCTTCCCCTTCATTCTTGTATATGTATTGCATTTTAAAAACAATTCCTGGGTTAGAAAACCATAATCAAGACAGTTTTAGCCTTAAATTTCCAGAATTTTCTGAAAATTAAATACCCCTGCTGTTTGCTGTTTTAGAAATCTGTTTGTAAAAGATTATGAAAATGTAATATTTGATTCCTATAGAAGTACTTGACCCAAAGAAAAGATTGATGAGACACCAGAGGAAAAAAAAATTCTAAATCTGTACTCTGCTTCTTTTAAGGCTTATTCTCAAGCAAGGATAGAAATACATTAAAGGATTGAGTTTGTTATGAGAACACCAAAAATAGATTTAACCTTTACGGTACAAATTGTCAAATTTTCTGCTCCAGACAAGACAGGAGACTTTTGTGGGTGAAATAAAGAAAAAGAAAGCTGCTGAGAACGTTTTAGGACAAAAGAGAATTTCTCACCAAATAAATAGAGAATAAGTTAAAAAAGTATCTGTGTATCAGTGCTTTTTGTTATATAAAATTGAACCAGCTTTAAGTATTGGGCAGCTTCTTTTTTAATCCATCCAGATTACTACTCTACCATTGTGCAATACTTTGTATCTGTAAAATGAACTGCTGGGACCATGACAGGCCAAACCTGAGAAAAAGGGTAAAGTCCAAATCCAATGGTTAAGCTGATGCTCAAGGAATAAGATGTTTTACTTTCTCTCTGTGGCTATGCTGGCTCACAGGTTTAACTGTACATGAGTTGTTTCATCTGAGCCTTATATTACTAATTCGTAAAATGGGGATAAAAATATTTGCAAGCCCACAAAAAAAAAAAGCTGATAGGTCTAAATAACATGTTAAAATCATCTGATAGAAGGTGTTATATAACTGCTATTTATTATTAAAGCTGCTGTTATTCAGAGCACTCGGCTGTGTTCAGCTAAACAAAAAAAACATCACTGTCTTGCCTTCAGATCCAGCAAAAAATAAAAACATACTGTAGTTTGAGACTTGCTGAAAATTAATCCAATAATATACTCTGAGAGCAAAACTATTCTTTTGTTACAATACCTATTACCAACTGGCAGTAAAGTAACATAAATAGGTAAAATACCAAAAAAGTACCCTTCAGCAAAATCCTGCCAGAAGATTCAAGCCTAAAGTTTGTACTCAGAAAATGAGCTTAGATAGCACACGGGACAAACAAGATCCCTGATTTTTCCTTTCATCTTTGAGATGGTCCTTAGCTATGACCCTTTTCTACTTAAAAGTCTGCTCCAAGTTTTGCTAAGCTTTCCTGCTCCCAGGCTGCTCCAGAACACCAAAACACAGAGATGAATGGTATTGCATTAGGTACACTTGAATTTCCTCTACAGTTCTGAACTATGCTGAGAGGTTAAGGACAAATTCAGAGCTTTTGATTACTTTTGTGAGCAGGAGAGAATAAAGACACAAGAAATGTAGACTTCTGAAATGAATTAATATCATTACTTTGTACCTACTGGAAAAAAAAAGAGAAAACTAATAGGAGGATAAAATTTATGTGCATAGAGACTTGAATATGAAGGTATAAAATGGCTAAATATAAGTGAGAAGCAAATCAGAACCAAGAATTGCCTAACTATTTTCACAGCTGTCTTCTGCTTTTTCACCATATATAAGAAATAAGGCCTTTTTCACTTAAAAAGTAATAATGAAATTTCTGATTTGGGTTTGTTTTTCTTGTCTTTGTTTCAGGTTTTTTATCAACAACATACACTACAGAAACAAACTTCAAAATGCTTTTGATTAATAAAGCACTGTATTTAGATACAAATCTTTAAAGGATTCTTCTAATTAAGCCTGTTCTGAAAATTAATGTAGTATCAAAGATTGCTGGTTTGGGTTTTTTCCTTATGTTTGGTGGGGATTTTTTTCTTTAAATTTAAGTAAATGAGAAACAAAGCCAGTTAGAAACTTGTCTTGTCTAACAAATACAGGGGCAAGAAATGAGATCCTCTTTCCCTAGTGGTACCCTGGGGAAGCAGCTGAAGTTCATGGTGAAAATGGACATATCATAGAGAAGACTGGTCCGGAAGGTACAGCTCTTCAAATCAGCCTTGCTCTGTCACTTGAAATGAGCTGGTCAGTGCTCCAAACCTGGGTGTTGTTGGTTTCCAGGCTCGGAAAGGAAAGACAAGTTTCACAGTGTGGCTTTAAATTGCCATATGATACCTTCAGGTTGTCATGAAGTGGACTGTATTTAGACTAAAAGACTACAAGGACAGCCACATTCTGAAGGAATGGGTATGACAAGAACAAAATTTTAGCTACATTTTTATAATACGTTAACTAATAATTATTGCAGCAGTCGGCAGTTTCACATGGAACAGTGTGACAAAAGTCTAAGGCAGGGCAGGAAAGCTCACCGTGTGCAGCCAGGATACTGCAAAAGCAGCCACTTCATCAGACATATGGAGAATTACTTTTCTCTAAAGTTGCTCTAGAATTTTGCTCAGAACTTGTAGAACTTCAGTTTGTAATTAGGAACTAGCAAAATCTTTGTAAACAGAGTGCTAAAACACACATTTCTTGTCCTAAACTACAGTTTGGTGACTGTTTGCTTTGAGGGGAGATGTTTTAATCACAGTCTATTTCCCAAACATCCTTCAGTTATCCAATGCCTAAAATATTTATGATTCACAACCCTGTCCCTTTAAAAAGCATTATTGTATCAGGAGCATACTAACTTGAGAAGAAAGCAATTCAGTGCAGATAAAGGCTTCTGAGCTTTCCTGTGCTGACTAGTAAAAGAAATAAACATTGCTGAAATTATAGAAAGAGTAACTCCAAGCTTTCTGTTAAGAAAGATATAAAACACACAACCAAGGACCAGATTTTCTGGAGGACTCAGCAAATTGTAGGACTTGTACACAGAAACTGCATTTCTTTAAAGAATTAGGATGACCTAATTAACTTTTACATGTAATAATGGATATAATACAGCAATTTAGGAACCATTTTTCAAAATCCACACAATGGATGCCAGACTCCTGCAAAGTGGTAGGGAAAGGCTGCACCTAGTGACTTCTGTTCTTTACCAGTGCATGTCAGTCCAATTTCTCCTTAGAGACAGGGTTCCCTATCTGGCTGCTGATCTGGAAACAGAGAAGGAAGCTCATCTATCCAATTCCTTTAAAAAAAAAAAAAAAAAGCAATAGGAATATCTATAAGATAATTAATGTTTGAAGAGATTCTCCCTTAAATCTGGACTGTGTTATTTTAATAAATTTTTTCCCTCATAATTATATGTATGATATACTAGAATAAGAGGCAGAAAAGTGCTTATTTTGGCTCACCAGTTTTACAGAGCTGATAAAATACCAGAAACCAAAAAACCTGTCAAAAATCAACTGACAACTCCCTGCTTTTGGCAGCTTCTTTCCTATATCTAACCCAGTGTATCTTACCAGGTGTTTTCTTCAAGCTCAGATGTTTTTGAACGTTTCAGGAAAAGACTCAAGTATTTTGTGGGAAAAATATACCACCTTCAATGAACATTTTTCCACAGGCTTTCACAGGGCTTCCACAGGCTATGAAGAGTTTTTCCAAAAATTCCTACCACAGCTGAAAGAGGTGTCTGCTGCTTTGCCTCAAAGCTATAGAAAGACAGAGGGATTCCTGGCTTGGTAAAAAATGCCTAAGGATACAAAGAAAAGGGACTACAGAAAATTGAGAAAATGATGGCATGCAGAGTAAAGGAGCTCTGTAGCCAGGTACTTGAAGAAGAGATAGCAAAGACTAGCCACAGAGCAGAGATCTGTGCTGACAGAATCTGGGCTTTATTATGTGGTCCCTGAACTTCTGCTTTCCTCATCTTTACCTCAGAAAATACCTATTACTTTTTTTATTCCCTTAATAAATGGCAATAGGATGAGTCCTCATGTTGTGAACTGGATGATTCTGGCTATGACTTGAAAAACACGAACTTTCATATCCATAATAACTAAAAGTGAAATAGGAACATTTTTAAGTTTTCAAGAGGAATAGAAGGCAAACCTGAAGTCCTTGTGTGCCTGCATGACTATAAAGGGGGATAAGACATTTGTAAGAAAAACATTACCATTTCTTTATTAAAGAAATCCCAATAAAAAAAAACCCAATTCCTCAATAAAAATATCCAGCTACCCTGCAAAATAGTCCTAAGTCAATTGCTTAATTTTCTTTTCTGTGTGGTTAATGAATGTAAGGTATGGCTCTTAAAAATTTCACCTCATCTCTGGAGTCAGATGGAGACGACCAGAAAAAGTCACGTCCCTCCAGCACTCCATAAAAGGGAAAAGGGGAAATCAGAGCACAGGGACAGGGTACTTGGATAAAAAGGACGGTAGATAACGGGTTGGCAACGTCCAGTTGGCTGCATTTGTAATCTGTTCCTGCCATACACAATCCTGTGCTGCAAAGCGTACTTTGGCATTGCAGCAGGGTGTTAAGTGGCTGAATTCAGACCCTGCTAAGGAAAGAGAAAGCTCCCAAGCCACAGTGTCCTGCCAAAAAGGCAGAAGAGGCACTTGGCGCAGAGGGGCGAGTGAAGCTGGTGATACAGGTGCCCTGTGCTCTTATCTGCTGAACTCAGCTTCTGCCTTGGTGATTGCTGGGCCCTTCAACTGAGAAAGAGATAGGCAGCAAATACAAATGAAGCAATAATTGAAAATGCAGAAGAGGAAACAGAAAATTAGTTCCTCCCAGTAGTTGTCTTGGGAGTAGGCCAGGGATACTTAGTCCAGGCAGGGCTAATATTGGAGAAGAGTCAGAAATTTCTGACTAAGTTACTAGTCAGCTCCTCTTCCCTTCCTGTAGCACATTCCAGCTGGCTCACCTTCACTGGCAGATGTAAAATATCTCTGGTCCACTTTGCAAGGGGACTGAGAGAACTCTAATATAAAGAATCAGCATAAAGCTACTTGAAGAGAAATAAGACACTGAAGCAATAAGTAGGCCACATTAACCCACGTGTCCTCTAAAACATGAAGGGTATGAACTACCATTTAGAAACCAATCATGGGCTAGTTAGATGCAAAATGTTTCACTAATGTGAAATCTACAAGAGATGCTCTAATCTTTGATTACCCCTGAGGCCATAACAAACTCAGAAAGAAGCATATGAATTGCTGATTATTTTCTATGATGATAGAATCTGAGAAGATGCTGATAATGTTTTTGTGCAGACTGACAGGTCTCTGGCTGTACCACTTCAACTAAATGTGAGTCATGTAGTGCTTCTCTCATTTCAGGACAAGGCAGAATATGCTGGAGATTTGAGATTTCCCTTTCTGGGGAGTACACAACTTTTATATAGGGAAACGAAGACAGTGATCCTGATCAGTGATCTTGATCTTGCAAGATAAATCCTGGCTTTCAGCCACTTTAGCACATGCACCATGATGTGATCACAAAGTATCCTTTCATCATTCAGTACACAAGATGGATGACAGGAGATAAAGAATCAGGGAGGATTAGAGAAAGAATGGTACAGAAGGTAAAGCTGTGTGGGGAGCCAGTGAGTGTAGAATTCAAGGTTATGTCATAATAAACACACAGTGGGGATCACAGTAATTGTAACTTTCGATTTCCAGTGACTATATACTTGACTTACATATTTTTAAATGTAATCAATATGCAAGTTGTCAAACTGTAAGGCATCTTTAGAGGCATTACAGTATGCTGATAAAGAACTCTGCTTAAACTATACCTTCTGATCCACATCCATCCCAAACTGGAAGTACCAATTTGGGAAGTTCCTATAATGATGTTTTCCAAGTTTTTTATAAGCAAGAAAATTTTAGGTAATAATAGCTGATAATTTGATTCCAGCTCTGCATTTCAGACAGAGGGGTACTGAGCAAGACCATTTGGAACTTGATGCCAGGAGAAATGTGATGTCACCTTTGGATCCACTGCAAGCAGCATTTCTGAGNGTCCACATATACCTTCTATACTATACCTTCTGGTACTGGAAGTACCAATTTGGGAAGCTCCTATAATGGTGTTTTCCAAGTTTTTTATAAGCAAGAAAATTTTAGGTAATAATAGCTGATAATTTGATTCCAGCTCTGCATTTCAGACAGAGGGGTACTGAGCAAGACCATTTGGAACTTGATGCCAGGAGAAATGTGATGTCACCTTTGGATCCACTGCAAGCAGCATTTCTGAGAGAGGGTTTGTCCTTGCATGCAGAACTCAGGTTCAGATTCTGACAGTATGATAATACCTCTGCTGTACTGACAAAACTACTTACAGCTGATATGAAAAGACCAGAGAAGACAGCAGCTACTCTGGAGTACCTCTTTGCTTGGAATCCTTCACCCCGCCCTTACAAAAATCCCCTTCTGGCTGATCTGTTGAGACAGAAAAGTTTTATTCCCCTTACTGAGGAATAAAGACACACATCCAGTGAGTTACTACAGTCATTCCCCAAACAATTTTTCCTATATAATAAGTCCTAATGAACAAAGACAAATTTAATTGGGGCATGAATTGGCAATTACTATACATACATCCACAGCATATTTAGAACTAATAATGATTTAAAGAGAAGCAGAAGGGAGACAGCTTAAACTAAATCACACAATTCCATCAAGAAAGTAAGATATGACTGGAGTAGGCATTTCTTTTATAAAATCAGGGTCTGCTCAGTGCTTCAGCTGGAAGTACTCCTTGTGGAGAGAAGCTAGGGATCAAAAGACTTCTACAAACAAAATGGGAACACTAATGTTTTATCTGGAGAATCACTGATGTTTTCAGAACTGAAAATTGTCAAAGTTAACTAAATAAGAAGGGGTTTACCCAAATTTTAAAAATGTTTCCATAAATAAGGGAAGTTCTTTTGGGAAAAAAGACTGTAGGGGGTGCTCCTTTGAAGATGTTTGTAGTTAATACATTTTACCTTCTTTTTCTGCCTTGGTAGTTACTGTATTAAGCTCCCATGCACAAACTCCTCTTTTTTAAGGCCACTGATGTTAAGTTAGAAACCACCTCCTGGCAAAGCTTAGAAAGATGTTTCTATCTCTGACAGTCATTGAAAATGCAGCTGGACCCAAAGAAGTTTTGCTTCAGACCATTTCTTTCTGTCACCTTCAGTGAACACATGCAGGCACGATCAGCACCCCGGCAGGGTCCCCTCAGTCCCTTGGAAGGCAAAGAGATCAAGGGAAGCAAGATGGACGTTCCCCTGTCTGCAGATCTTGACAAGCCTCCTATGAATGAAGTGCATAGATTTCCTGACTGATCCATAAAGCAAATGATGGCTTTTTTGGCTCTCTTAATATTAACTTCCTGTATAAGATAAAAGATCATGGCTTTTTGGATGATGCATATGTTATGGATCAACTGGATTTAGCTTCTATAAATCAAAATCATCTTCTGGGAAAATTGTCTTAAACACTTTTACACACTATTGTCACCACTTTGGAATGAAAAAGAAAAGAAAACAAAACTACATATACAAAAACCTAGAAATCTACATTTGCAAAGGTTGGGCTAAGTTAGAAATAAAGGAAGTGCATGACAGCTAGCATTCACTGGGCCTGTCAGTAGATAATCATGAATGATTTAGTTCTCCAATGAGCTTTGAAGTCCATTGTGAAAGACTCTTAAGGAAAATCAATACCTGCAAGATAAATGGCAGTGTCTTCAAATTAGAAATAGAGAAGTACTGAACCACTGTTTCTTAAAATACAGAGTTTAAACATGCAACATCTGTGGTGTATAGCAGCATAATTTTATATAATTATCAAGAATTCCAAGGGGCAAAGTAGACTCCAAGTTGACAATGTTTGCCAATTACCCCAGGTCTAATTTTTAATAAAACCTACAGAAGTTTGAAGAGGAATGACAGTTACGAAGGATAAACATGCCAGGAATTAGGCAAATGAAAGGTAACCCAGATAAATATAAACTAGGCAAAAACCAGTGTAAATATACAAAATAATCTGTCTCTAGAGGCTACTGCAACTCTGATATTCAGTAATACCACCAGAAAGCAAATAATGGTTGCTTGACTCTAAAACTACATCTCTAAAGAAAAGTTCCTCTGAGTCATAATGAACAGTTCTATGAAAAAGCTCACCTAGAATACCTGTGCAACTGGAAAGCAAACAAATCAGCAACAAACAAAATACCTGAAATTATTAGGAAGAGGATTGAAAATTAATATGAATTGCATCATGTCTAGATATGATAATGACAAACTGCTTCCTTAATAAGGTATTGAGTTTTGAGCCTGCTCTTTTAACATACCTGTTTTTTTCCTAACCTTTTATGTCTTTGTGCAAATGCATATCCCCACATCTCCCCAATAAACGCACATTTTTCACAGACATGTTTTGCAAGGAATAAGCAATATTTGCTCCTGTTCATACATTGGGCTGCTGCCATGTGAAAGAAGCTGGTTCATGTCATCTCACAAGCACCCCACACCACGGCATGCTGCAGCACAAGGCCTGTCAGCAAGGTGCACTTGCATGGCATGAGGAAAAATAATGCTGCTGCTGTTTTAATGTCAGGCAGACGGCTGGTTTGTGAAAGGAGACACTTGGCAGTGGTTCAGCTGGTGACTGTGTGCTGGTGATGACACTGCTCCCCTTTCCATCCCCCACAGCCACAGTGACAAGCACAGCAGCTCAGGTGATATCACCTACAAACTCACTGTACCTGCTGACTGGGCAGAAATGACTCACAACAGTTTCCTTCCTGTTGCCATTAGCTTAAACATTTAACCTAAAGTGTGAACAAGCATTTTGATAACACTCATTGCCTTTTCATAACCTAATAAAGAAGTGAGAAGTATGGAAGAGAGTATTTTCTAGTTGCTGCTCTGATAAATATGAAGAACCACAGAAGTATTTTAGCAATGCTTCTTTTGTTTTAAAAAACGCAAGATGATTTACCATAAAGCCAAAATAACAGGTTCACATTTTTCACATTGGCTGGCTGTGCAGTTTTACACTTTAATGTTGAAATTACACAGAATTAACAATACCCTCTAGTTGCTTTCCTGGCCATATTAGACTTAGCTTGATTCATAGCAGTGTAGGATCTAGGTCTTACCTGTCACACCTGTCTTTCCATTAACTTTAATTTTTTTCTTTTTTACATCCCATAGCAATACACATGTCCAGACAAATGCTCCAAATCATTCTGTCTCTTCTCAAATGTTTAGCATAGCATAGAGTTGGTTTTTTCACTGTGCAAACACCACCTCAAGAGACCAAGTTAAAAATCAATCAGCCCCATTCACAGTGAGAAGGCTGGACATCACTCCAAGCCTTATGTAGAGGGCAAAAGCAACCAGCATGGCACGAAAAGAAAGAGCTCCCTAGAACTGTGTAAGCAATGCACTGCTTTAAGGCAGCTTCAGTACTGGATATTAGAACCAGATTGGAAAGCATACACTGAAACTAAATGTGGAAACACCTTTACTTACTGTGTTAAAATTTGGGAAGAATCCAACAGCAGAGCTGCTGTCCACAGGGAAGGGCATAAAGGGTTTGATATCCAGGGAAGGCTGCATCATCAAGGTAGGTGTGCGCACAAGGGTGGGAAGTGTAGTAGTGCCTGCCAAGAGCAAACAAAACCAGGAATTCATGGTATTCTCCTTTCTGCAACACACACAGTATAGCTGACACAACTGCCAAGAAAAAAAATCATACAGGGGATGATGAAAAGGCTCTGTAGGAGTTAATATCATTAGAAGGAACCTATTTACACACAGTACAGATGAGGCAGAGCACTTCCCTATGGCCATGGATACTCAGATGCTGAAGAGAAGACATATGGTATATAAATCACACTGGCAGGTAGAATAAATCCTTTCTGCAGCTGCAAAATTCTTCTTGTGCCAAAAAGCCAGGATGGGTGCCCATGAAAGTCAGATGCTTTTGCAATTCATGGTTGCCTACTAGATCAGCCAGCACAGACAGTACATGTATGCTGAAATCCAGAGGTTTGTTTCCAAATAGTGATCTGCATGTTATTTTTTCCCTCCTCTGACTATCAGGTGCTACACAAACATAATTTCATCTTACATGTAAAAAATTGTCTTTTTTACAGTGCAAGGCAAATATTAGAAAACAGCCAACAATTAAATAATCAGCTAGCATATAGATGAACACAATTTTTTACATGCAATGCTAACTATTTGCTAAATTGGAGCTCTTGAAACAAAGCTTTTCTAGAAATCTATATGCTGATTTTTTTTCTGTATACACTTAGGAATCATTGTTCAGCAAGATCCCAAAGGAAAGGGCAGGCACAGACTTCCAAATATTCATTTTAAACTAGCTATCTGCCCTATTCACACAATAAGTGTGCCTAGTACACAGCTCCCAGCAACGCCTGTGGGAGTATTTTTTCCCTGAAACCATACAAAATAGATTTCAAATAAAATTTCCCTCATTGAAATACAAAGTGAAAAAAAGAAACNAAAACCAAAAAAAAAACCCCTCAGTGTCTCCCTCCTGGGCTGAATAAATAACTCAACACTGACAGGAGCAGGCAGTGTCCCACACCTCTAAAGGAGGGTGAGTCACTCTCTGTCTCCTACCTCTGTCACAATTTCTCCATAATTACCTCCTTCTCCCCCTCACCAGTGGCCAGCAGCTGGGAGCAAACAGGCCTCTTAGGAGCTTCCTTTGTCTCAAGCACAGCTTACACAGTACCTGAGCTTTTTCTCATGGTAGTCATCTGAGCTTTTCTAACCCAGCCAGGAAGGGGATGGGCAGGAGGGAATGGGAGGGGAACTGAGAGGGAGCTAGGAGAGGGTTAGAAAAGTAAACAGGCAATTTTCCTTCTCTTCTCCCATTAAATAAAATCATTTATATCCACTTGCAAAATGCCAGGCAATCCATATGGACGTGTGAGCTCCAGTCCTCCACTAAGGGATCTCCCTTTCTGCCTGTCAGGGATACACAAAACTGAAGGCAAAGGAGAGCTTTTTCTCCTTTTCACTGTCCTGCCTCCACAGTCACAATTTCAAGCCCATCTTATGGTATCCAAGAGGAAAGCTGAGTTCAGAAGCCAGATGGGGCTGCTGGGATTTTTTGGGTGACCGAACACTTATAACTAGCCCTGAACTCATACTTTGTTGATGCTGGAGAGACAATAATTTTGATCTCAGCTGCAGCACAGTAAACACTATATTATGGTCTAGCAGATGAATAGCAGGCTGTAATCTATTCTCTGTTTCTTTTATAGGAAAAGCATGATGATTACACAAAGAAGGGTCAATGACAGCTATGCAGAGAGAATGTTTCATACCACCCCAACAGAGCTGCACAACTTGAAAGGGAAAATATGCTTGAGAAACTTTCCCAGAATATTTTCTCCCTTCTTCTATCCCAATAATTTCATAAATGTCAGGTTTGTTCTGGCATAAGCCCATGAGACTAATTGACAGTTGTGCCTAATTAACCAGAGGCCAAAGCTTATTCAAGTGGAGTCACAAACGTCAAAAAGCTAAAGGCTAACATGCCTATAGCTTCTTATTCATACCCATAATGGAAAAGATGAATCAATAGGAAAGCAGTGTGCTAGAGAATTTATCCAAAGAAAGTATCCTCAACTGCAAAATTAATGATTATTTCTACTAGCTGTTTCTGAAACAGTAGATTTACATAATTTGGATTTCAGAGTTGCATTCAAACAGGAACTATGTTGTATTCAATTACCTAAAGGGCCATCATCAATCTATCTCCTGCAAGTTTCTCTTTGAAGTTCATAAGCAATTAAAGATCTGTGAAGTTAGTGAAGACCTGTCCTCTCTTTACATAAACGCACTTCAACGAAGCTATGGTTACATATTTTAACTCAATTTTACAGAAAAAACAACAGAATAGACTTAAATTGTGACTGACATTTGAAATCAAAGTTACTTTTCTGATGCTGTCCTTATGCAATGTATAGAAAGCATTTGGCATAAAATCTTTAAAGCATCCTACTGAAAAAAATGCAACCTTCTTTGTACTCCTTGGTTGAGCACGGAATCTTTCATGTGAAAAAGACATCTGAAATCTCTCTTTAGTTTTGCAGTCCATGGTGTTTCTGCTGTCACCGTAATTTATAACCAGGAGACTAGAATACATTTGGAGTCCACACAGAGAAGAAAGCATACACCTACCAGACTGATTAGTGAAAGCATTAATCATAAAAAATGTGATTATTTTGTTTGCCAATTTACTACTTCAACAACTGCCAGCCAAATATCAGTAACCCTGTTGGACTGAAGTTTGGCTTTCAGACCCACCTCTGAAAGCCTCTGAAGGAATTATCAGGTTAAGGTAAATTACAAGTAGAAGCACATCATGACAAAATCATCAAGTCAAATGCAATAGGGCAGTTTTACCCTGGCATTGGTTCCAGTTATCAAATAGATTCTCACCACCACTCCACCAAATCTATCCAGACCTGAATTAAGCAGGAATACTGCCACAAAAGAGATGTTGCTGACAGGCTTCATGATCTTTATGAATTTAACAGATGTTTATCATTTCATTAGCATTGTAATGATAAAGATAACTTACCAAGTCAAACACAGATTGTTTTAAACTACCTGTAAATCTTTGGAATAAATGCAATGCTCTTTCTTGTAAAGGCATTTGCTTATTTCAGCTTCATACCTGTTTAACAGTATTTTATAACTTCAATTTTGCCTCCCACAGCAGGAGTTATCTATGTATTGGGAATGCAAGCTGCGGACTTTGCAAAAGGCACTGATCCTCACTGGTCCCTTTTACCCTTGTCAAAGAGGAGGAAAGGGGGCTTTCAGATGATCCAAAATGTCTCATTTTAGTAAAAGGTTTTTCCTTCCTACACATGTTTATCTGAACAAACAAGTCTTTGTGTAACAGGGTGCTGGTGCTGCTCCTCTTTAGCCATTTCCACATGTCAATGCACTGGGACACTGATGTTTCTACAGAAGTTAGGAAAGATTGTCATCTTTGCCCAAATTTAATCAGCCTCTAACAAATAAGGTGCAATGGATTAAGCAGAGCAAGTGACATTTTTGGGGAGCAATTAGAAAGTCTTGCATCTCTCACTCCTGTGGCAAGACGTGTCCCCAAGGCCAGTGAAGCAAGTTTTAGCTTGTTGCAGCAAGGGGACAGGCAACAGAGGGACCTGAAGAATCTCTGCCAACAAGCCCCCTGTTTTCCAGCTTCACAGAAAAAACAATTCCAGACTAGCAAGATTGTATTTTGACAGAGGGAATCACAGTTAACTTTGGCCAAAGTGGTGCCAAGGTCAGTCAAATCTAAGCACGCAACTTTGTATCTCCTGAAAATGGTTTGTGACACTATTACTTGTGTGATTTTTCTCACTAAGTGCTTTTTTTGTCACTGAAAACCACAAATGTAGTGTAGTGCCTGCTCAGTAATTCCTCAGATTTGGGTCATTATTAAACCATTATACAAAAAAACCTCCAAAAATAATTCCATCACAAAATATATAAAACACATTTTGTGAACTATTTCAGCTTACTTAAAGAAATGAATTATGTTTCAGACTTGAAAGCATTCTCTTCCAAAGTCTTTATTAAAGGACACTGTAGAGAAATCTGAAGCCATACTCAAGTCTCTCCCATCCTCCTCTCACATAAAGATGTTACTACAGCATTTTAAATCCTCCCATCAAAGGAAGCAATCCACACTCAGTACAAGAGCAGCGCAAGAATAACTGAAGCACTTTCAGTACTGACCAAAAGTATTTGGGTGACAAATTTCTGTGCACTGGACAATCTACATCCCCCTCAGATTGCACATAGTTGCATTTGTTTTAGCTTGTGCCGTTGACAGTATTTGGGAAACTTCCAAAGGGACACTGACACTCACTGCAGCTTCTGTGCGGTTTTCAGTTATGGACATGCTGTGCTGCCTTTTTCACCCCTGAATTGTCTGACCATTTTCAGCTATGAGGAACCTTTACCTTCTACAGTAATATTGAGTAGTCTTATCTGGCCCCAGAACAGCAGCAATGTAACTGTTATGATGGATCAGTTCTGGAGCCTCCTCCTCCGTTCACCTTTGTTCAACTGTGTTTTTGGGACACTGCTTGAGCCAACAATACCCTTTGAGGGTGGATGACAAATTGCTTGTTTTGTTTCGCCCACACTGGCTGAATTAGCTAAGGATTGCAGCCAGAGTGCCACAGCCGCCCTGTCTCTAGACCTCACACTGTCAGCTCTGGTTACAGCATTTTACTTCTGAGCTCCAGAAGGTGGAAGCAATTCCCCAGAAGGATTCTGAGACAGTTCTGCATGTGTTCACCTTTGAGCTTTTTCTGGGACCCTACAGTGTCAATACAGTCTATTATTTTGTCAGTGGAAGTTTTCTACATTTTCAGAAATTCTTACTTCTGCATGTGGCTAAGAAATCCAGTTTTATAAACAGGTTACAGCCAGAGGTAGTACCTAGGGCTTTCATACTGAATAAAAATCTCTTACGGCTCTATTGCCTGTGACTCACAAAAAAAAAGCCCAGAAAACCCAACTTACACAAGACTTTCTTACACTTGCTTATATGCAACTGTTTGGAATGATATGCAGAAAACAATGTTTATAAAAATCCCTCCACCTAACTACATGATAAAAGATTCAGTTTTCTCCCCTTTCATCTGATGCCTCCATTGCGTCATGTCTCAGTTCTGCTTCCATCACAGTTTTTTTCCCCTTACCTGACAGGTAAAAAAGAATCACTTGCAAGTCACTACACTTTGTTTTTTGGGCATTTATAAAACACTAGTCCTTGAGATTTTTCACATTGCTTAATATTAGTAATTTTTCCTTTCCAGTATGATCAGTTTAGAGGATTTAGAAACTTTCTAACTTCATTGTTTACTTACAGCTATACATGGGTATTAGAGGCTCTCATCTGTTTCTGTTTATGCCTAAGATAAACTCATAAAAACAAGTAAAGTCCAAGAAAAATAATTCTGAGTTTCTGAACAGCAGGTGTTGATATCAAAACACTTAAGGAAAAATCTATTTTAGAAGCATCCCAGTAATAATACTGCTGAAGGAGAATATTAACACATGGACCTCTTTTATATAAAAAAGTAAGTAAATACAGAATTTTAATTAATTTTTTTCACATTTCACTCAGCAGACCAAACATTTCTTCCTTATCATATGGTACTATGCGAAATAAGACCTATGACACCCATGTGGTGTCAAAAGAAGTCTGGAGAGATAAGACCATTACTTCAACAAATTTTCCCAAATTCATGTGATGTTAAGAGATAACTCACTATCCAGGCAACTTATTTTTACAAGTAACTTGAAGCAGAACCCAGAATAGATGTGACGTGGCACAGCCCCTAGTTGACAACAGGAAAACCGCTAACAAGTTTTCTGCCCCCTCTGGGAGCCACATCAAATAAAACACTCTGGAATGAGGATACAGCTCCTTTGGGAATGGACATGATTAGCATCAGAGCTAGTGACACACAATCTTTTAAAATCTGGAGAGTGCACTGTATTCATATCTCCTAAACACTACTGAATATCAATGGAATAGTCCCTGGCTTACTGACGAATTTAAAAACCAAATGATATACACCCATCAGTGCCTGGCAAATAAAACCAGGTAAATCCTCAAAAGATGGGTTGTTTTGCTTTCTGAGAGCCACAAAGAAAGGCAGCAAGAACTGGTGTAGAAATCATGGCTACTCAACTGAAGAAGCAGCCCTGCATGGTCCACTCATAAGGTAAGTGACAAGAAAGCACTGGTCCAGGTCTAGTCTTTTATAGCAACGTATGGATAAAAAATGATATGTCAAATATTCTGCACTCCATTTGGACTTTGTGTTCTCAGAATATGTTTCAGGAAACCCAGAAGCATTTGATGCAACTTTACTGCAACATATAAATTATCTACATATTGTACAGCGTAAGCCCTTCACACTCAAGAATGACTTACCAAAAAGACATGTCAGGTTATAAAAATAATTCGCTCCCTAAAAATTAAAATGTGATTTCCAGTATGCTTGAGCATTTAGTATTTCCATTATTATCCATATAGAATTAGTTTATGAAGGTATATCATCAGAATTCCATATACTCCTTTTCATAAAGTCGGATACCTAGGAATGGGGTATTTCTGTGTTTCAAATACATGTAGGCTTCCATCAACAAGGTCAACACCAAAAATTGAAATCTGGTTTTGCTGAAATTAATGGAAGCTCTGGCATTTAGTCAATCCAAAAAGTCACCATCACTTACCTAATACTGATAATTATATATAACTCATTTAGAAAAGTTGTATAGCTATATATTGCATGTAATTTCATGTAAGAATTCTAAAGATAAAAACAAACTTTACAAGCAAGTAGATCTTCATTGGTTTAGAACCTTCCTAATTGAAATACTACTTGGTTATTTGGAACTACTTTGACTTCCATTAATTGTTAATATTCATTTGCCTCGCTAATTATTTTCTGTCTCCAAAGTCTTATGATTAAAGGATTATCATTAAAAAAAGTAGATTATAGATCATAAATATTATGCACATACTTTATAGCAAGTTAATGGAAAAACTGATATTGAAAATTGATAATAAGAATATTGAAAAAACCCTGTCGATACTTGTTGCCTTAATCTCTACATTTAATATATAAAATCACATATATGGACAAATAATGATATCTACTGGGGAGAGAGGGCTGCAGAGGGAGAAGGTAGAGGCAAAACAATAGGAAACTGGAATTTCAGTATTTTAGAGACAAAAATGTTAGAAAAATCAATCAGAAAAAATCTTATTCTTCTTGCAGTTGTACTGCCTTTCTAATAGTTTTGCATAACAACAGGAATCCCCACAGGTCTTTTATGGATGATATGAGAGCAGATGGAGTGGGAAGTGAAGTCCAATAATTAGAAGTGGAACAGATTATCTTGCATTTTCCCTAAATAACCGTGTTCCAATTGCCTGATCATAACATCAGGAAGAGTCCTGTCCTTGCTGTATTTGCAGGAGATGTGAGTCACACTCCTGTCCCTTCCCTCATGCAGCTGTCCCTCCGAGATCCTGAGGCTCAGGACTCGCACACCTGCACGGCCAACAGCAGGGAGTTCATAGCAGTTCAGGGTTTCAGTGCTTCTCTGTTCATTTCACACATTTGTTCTCAGTAGTTACATTTCCAAGCCAAGTGAATGCCACAAGCACTATTCTGCTATCAAAGCAAGTTTGTTAGCACTGGCTCCTTGTCAAGTCGAAGCAATTAAATAAATTACAAAACATCCTTTACTATATTTAGAAGATACATGCTGGCTGGAGTACAATTGCAATTTGCTATTATCTGTAGATACTATGGAAATATTTGCCATTAGTTTCTTAAAAGAGATAATTCTCTAGACTTCTACTGCAACTCAGACTATTTATTTGACTGAAAAACAGAGCACCAGGTCAAGGCTTAACATGATCAAGCTCAGTAAGCTGGGTTTTTACTAATAAAACAGAAACTACCGTTAATAAATGCAATGTGCTGGCCTACCTTAATGTCAGCTGAGATTCTGCAGTCTATCCCTAATTTTATTTTTTTTTCAAAATCCTCAGTATGGGTCAAGCTTCTCCCTTTGGTCTCCACAGACTGAGTGAGCAGCATTACCCCCTCCTCTGCTCTTATCTGCTTCTAGGAAACATTGCTTTGGACTTGTTTTCACTTTGAAGTTTTCCAAGTATGAAAGGAAAAACAGCTGCATCCTTTTCAGTTCTCTGTTCTCCTGGCATCTGAGCAAATGGAGGTCTTTCTGAAATCCCTAGGATCTTATTTAAACCAGCCCTCGCCCTTGCATTTTGTACTGTCCCAAACCAAATGCAGTGAGAGAAGATATTTGCTTTGCTGCTGTCACCCTTAATTGAAAACACATCAGGTAATACCTACTGAAGCCACAATGTTGTCCAGAGCATGGTGTGACTTCTGTAAGTCTCCATTTATTTTCCTCAGTGCATTTTCTTTGGTGCTGGGCACCAAGCCTGTAATTGCGGTGCTTAATCCTGCACTCCCTTCCCTTCTAGTTCAGGAAGCACAAATTTTCTTACTAACTGAAGCTTCCCTGATCAAGAACAGGAGCAAAATAACCCAATATATATTACCTTGAAAGTTCCAAAATTTGGAGGAAAGCCTTTAATTGCAGTTAGTTTTTTAGAGTCCGTTATCTCTTCAACTCTTATACAACCTGATTGTTCTCCAAATCCAACTCTTACCCATGGATTCTGTCACTGAGGCCAGAATTTAACAGTGAACTCAGCACAGCCTTTCTTTCAGGAGGTACTGAGCTGCTGCCCACAAAAACCAAACAAGTCTGTCCCCAGGAATGCTGCTAAGAAAATCATTTGTTATTTGTTGGACAAACCAATTTATGTTTGCAGCTGGTTTCTTGCTCCTTATTCCCCTTCAATATGCCAAGCCATCAGTTCAGTAGTGCTGTGCACAAAGGTAAGAGGGGTCTAGACTCACAGATCCTCACAGATGTGTCTAATCCCTTAACCATATTAGACCATTTCCAATGCTCTTGAACATCATCATAGCTCAGAGAATTTCATGCCTCATGTGCTTTTCCCACATAATACACAATCTCCTATACAAAATGTAGTTGCCCAAGTTGCTCCTTGTTTTCTTTTTTAAGTTTTTCTGTTGGTATTGCCCCGTAAATATCCTTCAGATAAAAGACTGCTGCAAGAACTAATTTAGGTTATACAAAGAGGTCTCGTGAAAATACTGGCAATAGAAACCCTGGTCTCCACCAAATGAAATCTATTTTCCTTCCACTTATAATTTTCAAGTTTTCAGAATTTTCAAAAAAAGTTTGTGCATTCAGTCCACCACTTTTCTATCCAAATCATCACAACACCAGTCACAATCTTCCCCTTACTTGCCATCATTTCCAGACCTAGGCACATGCTTTTAGAAGAACCACTATTTTTCTGTTTAGAAATTAAAAAAAAAGATTTAAAAACCTTCCTGATATTGTCCATGTAGTCTACAGTATGCACGTGTTCCGCATTGAATTTAATTGCTCTGCCACAGCAGAGGCCATGCAGCACACAAGTACCTGTTCAAAAGAGATCTAACATATACAGGTTTTTTTCTAGCTGCTGCCCCTAACTAAAGCAACAAGAATATCTTCATAGGATTTCCTTGAGGATTTCACCTTCCTCCTAATCAGATGCCATACTACATCTACTTCTTTTCAGAGCTCACACTCTTTAACATCAACAGCAAGGGACAAGTCAGAGCTCAAGCTTTACAAGTTACCAGTGCATCCTGTCACACCATACCTGGAAAAAACAGTGCAGAGACCTCACCCCACACATGAAAGTAGGAGCAAGGCTTAGCACTTCTCTCACCTAAAAATACAAAGAAAGGAACTTGAACCTGCCTGTGGAAAGAGCACAAGAGCTGCATTCTTTTTCTAGCTTTCAAAAGTCCTGAAGGCCATTTACAAAAGGAAGGCAAGTACTACAAGGTTACCAGGGCCTTGCAATATCCAGAAGCTTCATAGATTTTTGCTGTGACCACACAGTCATGAATAATTTTAGCAAACCAAAAGGCATAATAAAACACAGACCATGTAGTCCCCTAAAAGCTTCCCACTATTGATCAGTGCCATGATGCTTACTTACATCACTGAGATTATAATCCACCACCTCTGCAGCACTTATACACATGCACATATAAACATAGTCTAAGATTCAGAGTTAAATAATAATTTCATTTCAACATGGTGCTTTTGTGGCTTCAGGTGCTGTGAAATAGTGAGCAGCGATCAAGCCTGAACAAACCTGGGCTTCTGTAATTGTGTGTTTAGCTTTGCTGATCTGCAAGAAGAGCACATCATGTGTCTGAAATGTGCCCCCTGATTCTTGGGGCTGTCCTGTGCAGGAGCAGGAGCTGGACTTTGATGATCCCTGTGGGTCCCTTCCTACTCAGAATAATCTGTGATTATGTGAGTGTTTGCAACTTGACCCTGGAAGGAGGGCAGCCTGCTATTCAACATTAAAATATAACCTAAAAGACTGATAAGCTGAATTTCACTGGCATTTTCCCTGCTATTCTTCTTAGAATTAGACTTAAAAGGATTACTATCTAGCTGTCTGCTACAGAGATGCATTTAAAATAACTTCTGCGGGAAGAAGAAAGAAACAAAAAAATGAAAAGAAATGGTGTCTGAATTTTTTGAAGAGTTCATAAAAGAGGACATCAGAGCACAGGTTACAGACAGCATGAGGTCATGGCATTCAGAAGATCAAAGTCCACAAATCCTGTCTCTCTTGAATTAAGGTGCACTGCTTTACTTATTCTCAAAGTCAGCATTGATGAATAAGTAAGAACTTGAAAACTTATAAAACTAAAATGTACGCTATCTACTCTCTTTTTACACAGGGAGAATGAAGACGATATATTCCAAATTAACAGATCTGCTAGCTCAGATCGCCACTTTGGTGATGTTACTGAACATTAATTAAACACCAGTATCTGACTATAAACCTTATTCTGCTTTGGGGTGCAGCACTGCTCCAGTCCTGCCAGGGCTGATACATAAAGACTTTTGATGCTGCTCTGCTTTCAAAGAATGTATGACATGAACTTCGACAATTCTACCCTCAGATTACCTTCAGAAAGAGAGAAGAAATAAAACCAAATAAAGAAAAGAAGCAGGTAACAGAATGTTTCTGTTAAATTCAATTGAAATTGGACTAAAAAATTTTTTTTACCCAAACACTTGAACTGATTTACCAGTGCTTCAACTGATATAAGCCCTTCAAAAAAAGGCTTGTTTTTTCTTCTAGTTTCCCAGAGACTAATTAATATCACTTTAATATGATTTATTTCATCAACCAAATGTAATTAATCAAAAACTAGGCTGAAAATAAAGACAAATATAGAGAATTGTGAAAGCATTTTTGAAAGTGTGCCATGCAACCTACATCTACTTTCCATGATGACACCAGGAGCAGGCTGGACAGCTCCATAGTTCCTCTTCTCGTAACACTCCCCTTGAGCCAGCACAAGGAATCAGACCAGCAGGAAACAAACACAAAGCAACAAAAGAGAAATGTGCCTTCAAGCAGACCAGTGAGCTGGTCGAGCTGAAGTCACGGTTGTGAAACAGAGAGTACCAAGTCGGCAGCAGAAGAAAAGAAAAATTTTGTTGAGTATTGATGTGTCTTATTCTCTTCCAGACTCATCTGAACTAGCCCTCATCTTTCCTGCAGTGTAACAGTCAAATTTCATGCCTGCCACATTGTATTTCTGGTTATTTCTCTCAGAATGGTATCTGTTTAAGCTGAAAACACAGCAGTGTTAACTCAAGTTCATCTTACAAACACAGCAATCCAGTCCTGCATCCACACAACAGGGATTCCTGCTCATGTGCTGCATTGGTGATAACTCAGCTCCTGATTCCCTTGATATACTTTGGCATAATTCAGTTTTCCTTTTCTTCAAGCGAAGATGACCAATTTCCTCCTAAAGTTAGTCTGTTTGTTCTTCTCTTTTAAAATACTGTGACCCCATCAGCACTCCCATTGCTCTGGAACGTATTTTACATGTACCACAGATCTGTATTTCCATCCTTGCAAGTATCCTTGTGGCGTGGCTGGCAGTGCTTTGAAGATTCTGGTTCATCAAGACACTCTGACCAATTCTTGTAGGCTTTTTTGTTTATATTGGCAACTATCTCATGAACACAATGATCTTTCTAACAAAAAGTAATCAAAAACTGGTTCCATGTAGTTTGGTTTTATCAGACTCTCATGATAACAATCCATCTTTTAATTTGGTATTCTGTAAGTATTGTAAGTGCACTTAAAGAAAGATTTATTTGTTCGATGCTTATTTTAGTCTCATTTTATTTTCTATTTTCTTCCTACAGATTAACGTTGCTCTTTCTTCATCATTCTTCACAATTAAAACCTCTTTGCATTTCCTACCTCTACATACAGCCCTTTTGCTCGAATCTCTAGGAATTTTATAGTTTAGCCAAATTATTCTTGCCACATTTCCTAACTTGCCTCTGCCCTGGGACAGATTGCAGCTGTGCTCTTATTAGGGTTTCTTTAGAAGAATTTTCAAACCCTTACAGTATGCTTGATAAAAAGAAATATCCTGATAGGGATATCTTAGAGAAAAAACTCAATCCTCTTTTCAGAACTGCTTTCAGTACTTATTGTTTGGTGAGTTATCACATTGCAACATTTTGCTGCATAATTAAAAACCAGGCAAGATGGCTATTCTCTTTTTTTTCCCTACTAGAAAGCAACTCCCGCTCAGTTCTAATAAATAATGCTTTTCCCTATCTTATAAATAAGTGCAAGATTTCACTCTAATTTTAAAAGCAATTTTTTTTTCATATTCAGTATCCTAAATGCTAGTTTAAAGATGAATCTAAGCAGCAGAAGGACTCCAACTTGCCTCCTGGAACAGGTATCCTATTTCCCTTTCACTTCTAAATCCCTGGTTATATACACTGTAGTAAATAATTGAGCCTGTAATTCTGAGTAGTGAGAAAGAAGCAATGAGCTTCACTTTTTTTTCCTCCCTGTTCTGATGCCTAACTTAAGAATATGTTTAAATTCCCAATCACCGGGCTTTAAATTAACATTTAAACATTATTAATTCTCTCAAGAGTATCACACATCTTTAACCTGGCTTCATACTTTGTGGTTGGCAAGACTGAAGAGAGAATTTTCTGACTGAAAGGCAATGCACATTTAACAGAAAGCATATGGTTAGAAATATGAATTTGTACTTCTAAACTATTCAAAATTTAACAATAAGAGTTGAAACTATATAATTCAAGTAAAGGGTGCTTTGGTTTTGTGAAGTGGACAGAACTGTCAAAAGCACAAAGGAGGAAAAATACAAGGCAAAGGCATGCAAAGGCATGGCTTCCACCCCCAGTGTTGTTTATAGTAGCTATAATGCCAGTCCCAGTAAAAGGGAGAGCAAAAACACTGAGATGCTACCCACATCCTTGGAGAAAGAATTATTCATGTAAGATTTTGAAGTCACAGTTGAAGGTATTCGATGATTATACATTTAAACACAAAGAAGTCTTTAAAATACTTTATCTAAAATATAACTCTGCTTTTCCCTTTTAATTGCCTGTATTTGCAAAACCAAGAGAAGGAAGCTTGTTTTTATAAACTTAAGATCTGGAGCTGTGATGAGTGATGTAAAAACCTCTAACAAATAATTCAAACATGCATCTATTACCCTGGTGCAAATCCGTCATCATTCCTTTTAAGTCCAGAGAATCACCAGGATTAGCAGCAGTACAAGTGTGAAATTTGGCTGAATAACTTCAGCTGGAGGAGCCCGGTGTAGAAGCAACAGCTGCCAGGTCAGACACTATACTGACCCTTTCCCAGGGCAAGGCAATAGCAAGACAAGGCACCAAAGTATTTGTTATCAGTTTCGTGTCCTCAGTTTGATACTACATCCACAGAAACTGCTATGTGCTCTTTATTGACTAATAGTTCTCAAAATGCTGCACAGAGGAAACCACTGAGGACATGAAACATGCCAACATTGCCTGGAAAGAGGTGAACGACTGACATTCCACAGAACAGTACCTGTAGGAGGAACCCAGCAAGGGAGTAGTGAAGGGTGACTTGGAGTGCAGGGAGCGCATCACAGCCCACCCACTGCTCTATCTAATCCCACCTCTATTGCACTCTCCCTCCATTTGTGTGCAGGAGTCCAAATTAAAATGCCTTACATAAATATCTGCTACAGTAGCATGCAAAATCTGCAAGGCAAGGATGAAGCACTGTCGCCCTGATTTTTTAAGACTTTCTAAGCCTTCTGATATTTACATTTTTGTAAAGAACTTTCTTACACACTTTCTGTAAACAATTCACTGTTTTTGCATTCCTTCATGGAGGAAGAGAAATTTGATGGACTGCTGGTCTGCCCAGCATCACTGCAGAGGTGGCACTGTCACCCTCCAATCCACTGACATTTTTGGAAAACTATAAAAGACAGGGTCAGAAATAAAGCTGTCTCTTTTCATCTTCACCTGAGCGGCAGTGCGTGTCTGTTCTTTCGTGTCCTATGGCGACAAAGCACCAGCTCCTTAGTAAAGGTCAAGGCTGGTGTTTCTGTGGATGCACCAGACACAGTATCACAGTTCATCATTTAAAATACACCATGTATCTCCCCAATAGATGCAGCCTTTCAGAGTGAAACCACAACCCAAAATACACTCAGTGCCATATAACCTAAGGATCCTAACCAAAGTCCCTAGCTCAGGAGCCAGAGTTCCTGAAGCAGGTGATCAAGCAGGCAGCTCTGAACTTGCATTCTGCAGCTGCAGTTCAGTTACCTGCAGAAGGATATCCCACATTTTTCAACACAGCCACCTCCAGCAGAAGCATAAGTGATCTCCCTCCATCGCCACTGGTGGTACTTACACCCTTGTAATTTCTGTGTCCTTCTTCCAGAATTTTCAAAACAGTTCTGTGGAACAACTTGATTTGAGTCTAGGAGAAATTTCTCCATTACTCCATTGTACTAAATTTCTCCATTGTATATGAAATTTCTCCATTACTACAGTATATGTCTGTCAGCAGAAGGAAGATCAGGTAACAGAACTTAGGATTAACTTGTTTTTATGCATTTTGACCAGGAAAATGCATGATGACCTTAGCTGGTTCCACAGAAAAGATTCTTAGGGATTTGAAAAAGTATCGTCAGATTGGAGGAAATAGAAGAATAAGTCCATTTGCCAATAGGAAAATGTTTAGAGAATGTTATGAGAAAACTGTAAATTATTCTAAATCTACCTCAAAGATGAAATAAGTATCAAATTTTGTTGGTTTGGGGTTTTGTTTTCTTTGGCTTGTTTTTTTTTAAATTTAAGGTCNATTTAATCCTCAGATATGCTTTATATTACAAAATAACAGAAATGTATGTTACATATTTTAAATGCTTTATGCTTTATGGAACACACTTGAGATATAGAGTACACATGAATTGATTACTATGACTAATGTCTCAACTGGAATAAAAAAAAAAAAAAAAAGAAAAAAAAAGAAAAAAACAGATCAGTTTGTCCTTAGACAACACCAGAGCCAGAATACAAAACAGCCATTAACATTTTCTTTCCTCCCCCCAGATTTAACAGCATTGTTTGCAACCAAGGATTTCAGAAGAGCAATCGTTGAACATGAAAAAAGAGGAGTAAATACGATTCCAATACAAACTGAGAAATTCATCCTGTGACATGAGTGCTCACCTGCAGCAAATTATTTAATCCTTGGGATCCATTATGAAAGATAGGAAAAATTAACTTAAAATGAGAATAAGAAGTAATCATAAAAGCAACTGGATTCCAGTGTGGCAAGCATCAGACAACTGCAGCTGACTTTAATATTTCAGACTTTGATGCCTACAAGAACAGAGGTTTGAACATGATGAGCATTGCCCAGTATTTCTATTTCTGTACATACATGCTTAAATATAACAGTGGAGAAAATCTGTAAATCAATCTAAAACCAGCCAGTCTGGGCCAGGCATACTTTGATAAATCACTATTAGGCAGTGGTGCAGAGTTAAAAAGACTTAGACAAAAAACTAAAGAAAATAAAAATATCTCAACATTTTGTCTCAAAAAATTTTAGTGCCCTTGGTCATGCAGTGAGAATTATAAAAAAAGATGTATAAATAGTAAAAATGCTTGATGTGCTTCCAAATAATACTTGAGTTAAAAGAGCAAGGGATTGACGTGCCAGAGCAGCAATTAAGGTGAAGGAAGAAAAAGCCCAAAAGAAGCCTAATAACCTGGTTACAGCTTGAAGGACAAAGCTCAAACTACCCCTGTATCCTTTACTTGAAGAAAGGACTCATAAGTCCATCTCTGATAAAGCTTATTGTGCTGAGCAGCAGGTACCTTTGAACTGGGAAAGGATTTACAAACTGAAAAGAGACTGAGGTAAAGCAAGCTCTGGGAAGTCTAGAAAACACAAAAAGTTGAATATGGACACCCTTGGAACAATACACGACAGATGTAGAGGCCAGAGGGGATACAGGTATTTGAAAGACTTCTGACGTGAAGAACTCTGAAAGGTTCTGAAGAACAGAGAGAACTGAAATAAAAAGATATAAGTGAGAAAAACAGGTCTGAACATCACACAAAGCTTCTTGACACCAAGATTATTCTGAGAGTTGTTTAATGTTCAGAGTGGCATCCTTTTTTAGCTGAACCAAAGCACAGAAATAATCTCCTAAGAGATTTTGAGATTCTCAAAAGCACATGCATTTGTATCAAGACTGAATAAAACAGTGCTGTATGTACAAGAGAAGTAATTCCACAGTGGCAAGGAGAGGATTAGATGACCAGCAATGGGCACCATGATTGCACTTGTTAAAGACAATTTATAATAAGGCATCGATAGTCAGTGTTAAACTTTTATTAAGCAGAGGCATGGCCTTGCTTCATTTCAAGGATGCCATATCTTTCAGAGAGTTTTATCATGAGTTTTGAATGAGAGATCAATAAAACAAAAAACAAACAAAACAAAACAAAACAAACAAAAAAAACCCCACAACCATACGTTACCGGCTAACATCAATGAGAACTCCAATGCAATGCATTTTATTGGGTTCATTTACAGCAAAACGTGTGTCCTTCCTCCACAGAGTTGTCAAAAGCTCAACATTGTAACATAGAAATAGACAGAAATAGCTCTATATTTCTCTGTATAGAGCAGTAAAATGCTCTAAGAAACAAGAACACTTATTTCCGTTTCAAATTTGCATTTTTATTTTCTGATGGTACTTGCAGTCTTTTTCACTGGAAGTGCAGAAGACAATATAAACATCAAGAGTGTCATTCTGGAATTGTGTACCTATTCCTGTGGAGAAGTAAAGCAGAAAAACTTTTTATGCTTCTGTCAAATCTGGTTGTTGACAACTGAACAATTTAGTAGTTCTCAATACAGGAGTAGTTGCAAATTCTGGGAAAAGAAGGTTGCTAAGATTCCCTCTCACTCTGCAAGTGGAATTTTCCACTTTATATAAATACTATTTTTATCAAAGAAATTTTTACAGACTCATGCTACCACTGCACATGAAATGGAAAGTTCCACAGCTGTAATGGAACTGGGAGCTTTTGTTCATGGAACACTTTTTATTTTCATATTAAGGACAAGCATGCGTCATAGTCAAAAGCAGCATTGCTTATCTTCACAGTAAATACAAGATTTACAATTTTCTTCCTAAATATCAGTTGTATCTCATTTTAAATGCTAATGTCCCATAATGCATTCCTAGCAAAGTTCATGCTAAAACACCCTGAGCACAGCTGCTAGTTGCCATGTCCCTTACATCTACTGTAACAATCAGCTTGCATGCAAAGCACTGTGAGCTGAATCAGCAAAAAGCAGGAGGAGCTTTCATTTAGGGACATCAGGATTTGTGCAAGTGGCAACAAAGGAAGATATCTATCCAACAACTTATGTTTACTCTTTCTAGAGTGATGGCAACTTTCAGCTATTATTCCTACATGTGTCAGAGCATTTTGATTAAAATCTGATCATTGAATCATGGAAAGTAAGGCTGACAATCTCAAGTCATCCAATCCATCTACATGAAAGACAACAAGAATTCTGCCTCAAATCTACAATCTCAGTCAAACATCACATTATTTGAAAATCACTTTGCTAAACAGCACTCAGAACAGTGGAAAAGGAAGTACAGGTAAGTGAAAAGCTGGCAGAGTAGAGGAAAAAGAAAAAAAAGACTGGCTCCATGGAATTTGGTGCATTTTTCAGTACACATGTGTATATAAAAAAGTCATATCTTTTAATAGATCCATAGATGAGAAGCTACAAAAGTTCCTAATACATGCCACAGTTAAAGGAATGGTTAGAATTATTATGTGATATTAGCAGAATAGATGGGAAATAATGACAAGTGTCAAGATCTTGCTCATAGTCTGGAACTTTAATTACTTAAAAGAAAATATAGAGGAAAATAATTAGAAAGATGATAGCTGTTAATGATGCAGAATAATTGATGGAATTATAACAACTGCTTAGGCATTTCAAGGATCATTCTTCAATAGCAAGAAAGAACTGTTCTGTCTAATAAAAGCAAGAACAATATAAAAATATCGACCACTTTTCCCTGAAGGTCTGGAATCCCACTGCTCCATGTTTTTGCTTAGGCTGGAAAAGCCATAGTTACAAAAGTATAAATATGTATTCGGCTTGCAAAGAAAAATGTCACTGGTGATAAATTACAGAAAAAAAAATGCAACTTTCAGTTTTCAGAAGCATTTATGGGGCTGGAATTTAGGACAATAATATCTTTGCTTGTGGATTGAACAACTTGCAGAACTGGTAAGATTTAACACCTACAATATGTCAAAAGGGAAATGCTCCCCAAAAGAGTCAAGCAAAGGGAAGAGTACTAAAATGGGATATAAAATTTCACTGATCCAGTCAGCAGACTTCTTGGAATTGAGCCTGAGTGGATAGTGACTTAAGCAGGCACTGCTCAATTTGAAGCCAGGCTGAAGTTACCTGGTGGCCTTCAGCTCCGGTCACAGACATACATCTGGCACCTTTACACACATAACTGTCCTTCTCAGGAGAGCAAACAGGTACAGAAAAACCTTCAGTACCTGCACTACAAGCACTTTACTAAAACGAGCATATCAGTCTCAGGAGCTACTCTGTTATCCTCGCTCTTATTTAAAAAAAGTTCATTTCATTAAGTGCCCTGGCAACTACAGACCCCCACAGGCATAGACCAATATCAATTAATCTCATCAATTTAAAAAATAAATGGGTAGGTTAGAATTGAAAAAAAAAAAAAATAAAAAAAACCCAAAAAAACCCAAAAAACCAAAAAAACCCCCAAAAAACCCAAACCAACCCACAAACCGAAAAAAACCACAAACAAACAAACAAAAAAAATACAACCCAAAAAACCCAAAAACCCGCAAAAAACCACCAACCTTGCCTTGAGGGTCCCCACCCCACCCGTGGTGGCCTGCTGTCCTGGGAGCCTGCTCCCTCTGAACTATTCTACTTTTCACCATTGCAGTTTCACACAAAGTTCAAGCCCTGATCTGGAAGAGATCCCTTGTAGGGAGCCACATTAGTGCTGATTACAAAGACAGCTTTCTTAAGTGGTCCATCTTTTGAAGGATACATATTTGTATAAACTTAAAAATAAGTAGGAGAAAATAAGCTAGACAAAAATTTCATTAAGTTAATTCAAACTAATATTGAACTTTTCACACAACCATTAGGGAGCTGTTAACACCAAGTAATAAATAGCAAGTAACAGTGCTCTCCTTTGAAATGTTCCAGTGTTAATCACAACAGTGGCTGCACTGCTTCCTTAAGCTGATCTGGTCTCAAACTGCACAGGAGAAGAAGCTGTAAGCAAAAAAAATTGAGTATGTGCTGTAAGACCTTAGCTTAAGTTTTGTCACGCAACACATTGACATTTGAAAGGCTGCTGATGATGTAGGTTAGAATTTCAGTTTCATTAAGAGTCTTAAGACAGTCTAAATAACTGGAAACTCTAAAAACTCTACTATTTTATTTGAATTTAATGTATGTTTTCTGGTTATCTATACACTTTGAGACCCAAAAGAATGCTCATAAATCTTTGACATCTGAGACGAATGAAAATAATAAGGAAGTCAAACTTTAAGCAAGAGTTGGATGTATTTCCTAGTGCAAGTAGGCTAAATTATTAGAATGCAACAAATTAAATAAAATACACTAACATTATCTTGATTTAAGAAGGGCAGAAGCAGGTGTAACTGGAGCCACAGGTAACCAAGGATCATGTGAGTATCTGTCCAGTTTTCTGAAGTCTAACAGAGACATCAGATGGTATCCTGTGCTGTTTCCTGTGAATGAAGCTGTTCTGTTTACCTGCATCAAAATCGGGTTTGTTTGATGCTGCCAGGTAATTTCTGGAGAACAAGTGGCTGCACTTTCCATCCTTCATCTTTCCCATGGAGGAGAAAAGCCTTCTTTCATAACAGACAATTCAAACAATGGGGAACCCCACATTCAATAAATGAGGTGAGATTTTTTTAAAAATACAGAACACTAACATGACACTTCAACTAAAGAAAGTGGCAAATTCAACTCAAATTCAGCTAATTCAAGATTACAAAAAGTGTCTTGGTACATGCTGCACTGACAGCATACATACATATATATGAAGAGACAGAATTCCTACAGTACATCCAACACCAACAGTTAATGCAGATTTGTCAAATATAGACAAAAAATTACTCAAAATAATAGTTTTATTTTCATTAACTTAACACATCCGTCACTTTTTTCTTAAGAATGGATTTCCTTATTTAGCATGTCTCTACATAAATAATTCCTATTCTCCTGCTTTAACATCAGTCATCCTTTTTAAAAAATTTTATCTCATAGTTGGTTTCCAGCACTAGTCTCAGCAGTGTTCAGTCTGACTTTCTCATGGCTTTTTTCCCCCTGAAATTTTTTACAATTTTACATGTCAGCAAAACTTGCAAATCCCTGACACCATGAGATTAAGACCAAAAACTGATGATAATCCTACCCCAGACCCTTTATATTTTATTATTTTTAAGAAAAGCATTGCCTTTTCTTTTTCCTTTTTCTGATCAACACTGAAGTTAGATGAGAACTTCAACTTTTATCGCCTTTAGGAACTGACTCCACTTTTCTAAAGCAGCTCTTGTGCTCTGTTCCATCAAGAAACAGAGAAGAAAGCTTGAGGTGCTCTCCAGGTGGCATATATTGTACATACAAGGAACTCTTCACTTTTCATGCAATTCATTCCATTAGAGAAAGCAAACCACAGTTCTGAATTTTAAAGCAGGACCTCATGTATAATTTATAAAAGCTGCCAATTGCATCAACCTTACTTTTTCTGGTGTGTTTTCTGCTTCAAAATGTCCCATGCTGTTATACTTCAGCCATAGGTGCAGTATCAATTACTGGCTGTAAGTGACCCTGCACTGGCATCCATGTTGTTGCTATCAACAATCCCTTGAACATTACAGAGTTTTGGCTGACAACATCACCTACTGCTTTGTTGTTACTGCTTAAAGTTTCCATAGAGACAAAAGAACAGCTGAATAGCAATCTTAACGCTCAAGAAACGGTTATTCTTTAGTAATAAGATGCTACTTGCCAGTATGGAGTCTCAGGTTCTAATGGAATTTATTTTCAATAGTAAGTTTTGAGTCACAGCCTTGCTAAAAAAAAAGGAAAAAAAAGGCCAAAGACAAAAGAGCCTTCTGTTTCCTCCTGCCCACTGAAGTTCCGCTGCTAATGAAGAGGCAAAGGAGACTGTCTCCCTGTTGTGGCACAAGAGATAAACACAGCAGAGGTTGACTCCAGCCCCACAACCTGAAGGATAAAACACTCACTGCACAAACACCCTTACCTTATTCTCTCTTCTTACATATATATTTTCTCTTCTTATGTCTCAAAATGGGAGGCAATAAAGAAGCTTCATGCTTCATCTTCCTCACCAAGTGAAACGTTTCACCATCTCACACAAAGTGTGCTGCTTCATCCATAGAAACACAAGACGACCTAGGAAAAAATCAAGGATTCCCTCCTTGAATTTTTCCTCTAGCCATACAGATCTGCTTTCTTTATCTTTCCAGTACTACCCTTCCTGTGCAGAGTATGTGCAGAAGCTCAGACTAACAGCTGAATCCCACTGCTCCCTGCTCATAATCCATTAACTCATATTACAGTATAACTTGCAACTGATGGGAGTTGAGGGCACTCAGCCCTGAGATATTTGGCACCTTTCAGATTCCAATCCTAGGTTCTGAAATCCTTCCATCTCCCCACAGCTTCTGCTCCTCAATGGACAGAATGCATGGGATCAAAGTATTACCTTTTCTATCTTAAATCCTGCTGTTGAGGAGCTAGAGAATTTCTAAAGATAATTATAAATAGCAGATTATCCCTGGTTTGATACAAACAAAATGCAATAAATCAGAACCTTATGCTGCAAAGCCATCCCACGGGGAAAGCAAGCAGCTGTCAGGAACAGCTGAAAGAATATTTTCTTGTTCAAGAGCCTTTGCCTCACCCTCAACTCGACACTGCTGCCCTGTTCCCGACACCTTAGTGGCAGTGTGAACACAAAACCTATTCCCAGGGCTTGCTGTCTGATCCTCTCCCAGCAGCAGGAGCAGCTTTATCCCCTCAATTTCCTGGCCCATGAGCAGATCCTGACTTGTCTGTTCCTGCAAGGTGCACAATAATTGTCAGGAGGAATACTCTCACAAGACAACAAGTAGTAGTGGATAATGCAGAAGAGGAGGAGAAAAACTGAGATATGTGATCCTTCCTCCTCCTCACCAGGCCTCCCTTCTGAAAGATTCCTGCACGCCCTTTCCCAGTCACCGAATTTCTTTGCTCCCTGCCTCTGCTCCCCACAGCTCTGACATCCCACTCGAGGCTCCTTTCACCTCTGCTGTGGCCTCTTGTGAACCCTCAGCTTTCAACAACCTGGCCTCTGTGCCAAGATACATTTTGTTGACACTTCAGAAAGAACACTTCACACTGACAATCATGAGCTTTTGCTCACATTGGACAACACCTGCTTTTACTAAGAAGCCTTGAATTGACTTTGGAACTCACACAGAAGCAAAAAAATTAAATGTTAATATATGAAAGGGCAGGCAGGCTGTAACAGTAGAGGTTTGTTTCTTCAGCTTGGGAGTTTCCAGCTGAGTGAGAATATTCTAATGATAAACTGAAATTAAACACACAGACTGATTCCAGTTTTACAAATTCTCTGGTCTACAGCAAAGGTGCTTAATGTGGAAATAAAATCCTTAAAAATCACTACTTTTTTTTTTCTTTTGAGCAAGTAACATTCTATCTGTTGAGGGTGAAGATGATAAAATTTGACATCTCAGACATTGCTCATCCAGGGGCTAAGGGACATGATATAAGCAAACACAACAACAAACAGAATAGGAATATTCCAAAGTAGGAATATAAAAGCAACTTCATCAAAAAGAGAGCAAGACCATATTTTAAATAAGCTCCTTGTTCACTCTCAGGTGTTTCTTTAATCCAACCTCAGCTTTGCCTCAGCAGATTCTGCTCTAGGCTTGCTCAAACAGATTGCCCAGCTTAGGCAAATCACCTGGGCAGACACCCAGCAAGACAAGAGCTTGTTTCAAAAAGAGAAAGTGCTCTCCTCTGATGGAGGAGAGGGGCAGCAGCCCCTGGGACAGGGATGCCCAACAACAGCACACAACGCACCCAGGGGAAAAGCATCCTCTGGAGACTGAGACCTGGGCACCACCCACCCCACCCACACAGCAGCAACTGCCAGATCCTGAGCCAACTCACAGCCCCAGCTACAGACAGAAAAATGCAGTCTGGCACATCACTGCTGACAGATTGCCAAATCCAATTCTACACCTCTCTGAAAGGGAGAGCTGAAGGAAAAAGACAAATATTAATATTAATAATAATAAACACAGAATTAACTAGGTTGGAAAAGACCTTTGAGATCATTAAGTCCAGCCTATGACCAAACACCTCCTTGTTGACTAAACCACAGCACTAAGTGCCACATGCTGTCTTTTCATAAACACCTCCAGGAAAGGTGAGTCCACCACTTCCCATGATGATGAAAATAATAATAAACCACAGTGACTTTTCTGATCCTTGTGCCCCCACAGCCAAGACTGAGTGGAAGGGAAAGAAGTCCATACATGACGAAATGAGGTAAAACTCAAAGGGAAAAGGAAACAAGTGGAGTGGCAGCCTCAGACTCAGTCCCAATGGTATTTTTATCAAACATGTTTGGAATTCTTCTCACCTTGGGAGCAAAAAAAGTCTTCCCTGAAACATAATTTAAAGAAATGTGTGATGGGACAGGAAATAAAAGGTTTCACTTTAAAGGGTTATATGGAAAGACTATTTTATAGGGGAAAGACTTTTGGAAAAGAATTTTCAACAAAAAAATTCCAGATGGAACTCAAAAAGAAAAAAAGCAAGATACTGATAACAACAAGGACAAGTTGTATTTTAAGATTAACATACATTCATAATGTATGAAGCATAATGAAAGGGTGTGTATTTAAAATTATTAAGCTATTCACACAAAATTGTTGTGAAGTACACTGCACTAGCATCTATGTGAAGCATAGATTAATTTATGTAAAGAAACCTGAGAAAAAAACCAGACATATAACTTCTTCAAAGTATGAATCTTTCCTTCACATGATTGAAATGATTATAAACCCTTGACTTGCAGTGCTAGCAGTTTGCCTAGTATTTCAGCTTCTATATTTCTATTTTTAAATACCTTAAATAAAGAACAGTGTCTGGATAAACTGGGAGACAAGGAGTAGGGCTCTCAGACTACATAAGTGCAGAGGGAGAACTGCATTTGAGACAAACAGTAAAAACAGAGGTCAAATACAAAGTTTTAAAAGGTATCAAATCGAATCAGGAAAACAAAGGACTATGCAGAAATTTGCAAACACACCCACAATTCATCCAGCAATTTCTAGCAATAACCATGAAAAGCAGAGATTTAACTGCTGTGCTAGCGAAGCAGTTCCTTGCCGCACTAGTGCGTGGAAAGGTGACTTGCTTGGTGTGAAGGCACACGTGAGGGAAGCCTTCCCCTCAGGAGGTCTGGCAGGGAGAAGCTGCAGGGCTGCCCTGGAGCAAGGGGCCCTGCAGAGCATGGAAGGGCTGCCACAGCCACCATGCAATGGCCTTGCAATAGCTCAGATTAAGAAGCCTTGATGGCCTTCTACCAAGTCCGTCTTTCATCTTTTTGATCCTTTTGTGTGAACAATCATTCCAGATGCAATTAAATCGGAGTTTGTGTACTTTCTCAGAGGTCAGTAGCAGATATGTCATTATTTATGTTCATGCTCCCTTAGGGAATTAATCCTTAGGGTATCATGGTTTTAAAATGCTGATGAAAGGCCTTAAAATTCCCCCCGGATTTGTATTCATAACTGACAGTATTACATAACTTTAAGTACTGAATGATTCACAATTGGATACAAAATACTGACTTTGTAGAAACTTGGTTATGGTTCTTAATAGTTCTTACACTTCCTTTGCTCTAAGGGTCTAGGATTTAAATCCCTGATGTTTGGATTTACAAGAAGCAATTCCTCTCTTTCAAGTAGAAGCATTTTCTTTGTTTAATTTTAAAAAGCAAAGACAGTGAAGAGATCTAATTTTTGTTAGACTTGCATAACTACATCTCAAAGTACTTCTCAGGCAGCTGTAACAGCAGGATTTCCCAAACTTTACAACTCCAACTAGGAGCAAAATAAATCCATAGTTTTGCAGACTCTGAATGTTAAATGTATCTGGATGAATCTTTCCTATTTAGAGCAAGCATTAGGAAGTTTGACTCTGTGTTCTTTGGTTAGCTTTTCTGTTATCAGCTCACCCTCTCAGCTCACAAAAGCTGCTCATTCCTGTTAATTCAAAATGCTACTCAGATCCTGGTAATGCATCTTTGGAACATTAAGACTATCACTAGCTCTTAAGAATCACACCAAAGTATAGTAAGTCTTCACATTTAATTTAATTGGAATCCTGTAGAAAGAAAGTTATCTACTTGGTTTTGTTTGCTTGTTTGTTCCACTATTATTAAACTGTAATAGGATCCCATCCCTTTCATTACTTGATAGGATTTCTTAATGACCAAACTTGAGCAGGGACTCAGAAAGTGAAATGATAGTGCTCCTAATGTCCCACAGCAGACTGCTAAAACTGTAAAGTGATACCATTTACAGCTGCTGGAACTAAGCATTTGGCTTAAAGACCTCTCATGTGATGAAACGTGTTTCAAAGCACCACATATGCACAGAGAATGCCACTAAAAGTAGCTCCAAGGCTGCTGCATGCAAAGGAGTGGCAACACCCAAATGGGTGAATACCCAGTGCCACCTTTATGATCCTGGTGACCAGGACACAGCCAGTCACTAACTTCACTGCAGGGACAGCACTGCTCAAAAGGTATCTGTGAGTTGACTTGAAATCATCAATTTTAAAATAAATATTTTTATGAGGTTATAAAGACTGTTCAGTTCAACCAGAGAATACCATTCCTACCTCTAATGCCAGGATTCATTTAAAAGGAAATTACTATCTGAACCCCTTGCTGCACCGCAGATGTTTGAGGCATAAATACTGTAAGCAAAGAGTGTCCCTTAGTTTGATACACCATGGTTATAATTAGGAATGAAGAGAGGGAAGAAATGAATGCTATTTCAAAAGCTTAATACTGGGAAAACCAATATCCAAAGCAATCTATTCAATAAAGCAAAAGGAAAGTGACACACAGGAAAGGCAGGAAAACCAAATAACATAGGACTTTTAAAGGAAGAGCAGATAGTAATGAAATTAGTGAGTGTAGCCTATTTTCATGTGTTTCAATATCAGTTTCACTTGTATTTCAATTGTATTTTTAATATTAAAACTTATAAAATGTATTTTAAATGTGATAATTACCATAATTTTAAAATTTAAAGAGCACAGAGCCACACAGTAATTATGTAGTCTCTAACACTGCTCATCTTGAAGTATATCCCTTACTACTGAATATGCTCAGTGAAAAACTGATTAATTTTGTTCTACAGCTAGAGTTCTACTTAATCAGAAATGTACATCACTCCCCATGGACTCCTTTGCACTCAAGATGCAAAACTTAAATGAAAATACACCCCCTTTTAAGAATTTATTTATCTTCCATTTAAACTGGACAAAGACCAGATTTTGTGGATTGCTGATCCTATTTCTATTCTCACACATGCTCTTGTCCATTACATTAATTCCACTAGCCTCAGAGGAATGACATGAGTAAAGAATCTATGCTGAGAAAGCCAGCCATGACACTTTGAGCTGAAGCAGGAGCCCTGTGAGAGGGTGACCTGCAGCACATTTAGCAGCTGATAGGCAGGAGAGATGGTGACCAGCCTTTTGTTTTAAAGCATGTCAGAAACACAGAGCATGTCGGAAACTGCTTCAGAGGCCAGCTCCTCATTCCACTGCAGCAAGCAGCAAAGCTTCCAAAAAAACCAGAATCACAAAATAAAAATTTAAAGGTAAAGGACAACAGTCACAGGGAACCTTCTAAATCCTGCTCATTCAGCTTTATAGCTCAGCAATACCATAAGCTATAAAAAGAACAGGAAACAGAGATGGACACCCTACTCCCTCACCCACTCAGTATTCCAACTAGAAGTATATGACAAGTTTAGCATTTCTGGGGGGCAGTGTTGGGGTTTTTTTTGAGGTTTCACTAATATCAGTCTGTTCTCAATCAATCAAAATAGGCTACTCTACAGGCTTAGAACACCATCCCAAGCTGTTAAGCAATGTGGTGGGTTCGTGTAATGTGGTGAAATGTATGCATGAGTGCTTCATTGAACAAGAAACACAGGTAACCAGGAGCAAGACAAACTTGGGCATTCTTTTACTTTGGACAAATGCCTCGACGTTTAACAGTGCATGTATTGTCGTACAGTGACAAAGGGGAAGGCTTCACAAAGCAATTGTCTTTCCTCCATTCTGACAGCTCTGTCTTTCCTCAGGTTCCCCATAAGAATCTAGACAGAACAATCTTATTCCGTACTTATCAACTTCATCAACTTCATTTTAGCTCAAATCACAGCATCACCAAGGGCATACATTTTAGTTACTGTGTGACTAAAAGCAGAGGAAAAAATTAAAAATCGCTTCAGAAGTAGTAGTTTAGCTACACACTAAACTCTCTCTTTTTATGAGATTACCACACAAGCACAGCCACACAAGGAGGGTGCTAAAAAAGAAAGCAATGCAAAGACACGAAGATCCAGGATGGCCAGCAGGTAGGTTTTGAAAATAACATACAGGAAGTACTCTGTGTTAATCCATGGTGAGATCTGGTGAGATGCTTCACCCCTTGTGGATAACTGCACTTAGCACTGTCATACCAGTCTCTGCCTCCTGAAGTGAGGGAATTTGCTTTAACAGGGAACACTGGACCTTGGTTCAGATTTATGCCTGAAGGGTGTATATAAAAATTCTTTGGGATACACTGCCCTTTGAAACATGGAAGACTGATGTATATTTATCTCTGGTAATTGCTAATGAACTTACCTAATAAAACAGAGATTTCAACCACAGACTACAAAATCAAATTTGGTTTCATAGTATAAGCTGAACTTCACTATCCAGTTCGTATTACTACAACAGGCAACACATTTAACTAGGAGGTTTGCACATTACTTTTTATTGCAAGACCACATTTCTCAGTAACTTATGTCAGTCTATTAGTTGAAGTTTTCCTTGCTTAGTTTAAATTCCTGTTATTGCTTTAAACTTCAAGTCACTTCTGAGAACAGCTATTATAGGTAACTTGATTGCATATAAGCTTGAACAAATTAAAATGGATAGATATTACTCAATTATCTGATTATCTGTCCACAGCAATGGATTCCTAAAATTTTGAGGGAATTTCTCATATTTTCACTGACTGTTGGTATATGAAAAAAATTTGCTAAGCATGTCCACCTAATCATTGGTTTACTGAAGTACCTTCTGAAGTGTTGAAAATCATCTTTCCCTATCCTCACCTTTGCCTCAGAGAGATTTCAGCAACCTCCCAGAACCTCTGATCAGCCTCTGAAAAGAGCATGTGACTTCTAAAGCTGAGGCCATAGCCAGCAGTGCAAAATGCCACCAGGGTAAGAGAGCAAAACGTCCACTCTCAAACCCAAAAATTTAGCTCAGCCCCAATACCCCTGTTGACTCCTCTCATTCTGATGGCCAGCTTTTTCTCCAGGGGTTTGAGGACAGGCAGGTTTTTCTGTAAATCATTCTCTGTAGGCAGCACATGTGACTAGCAATTGCTCCTACCCACTGAACTTAGGGAAAAACAATATTTTTTTCTGAGTTCTTGCAGGAAGGATAATGAAAACAAGAGGTACAGAGACATGTATAACTTCCACTTACAGGTTCCTGGATTCAACAACTTTTTGCTTGAATTGAAAATGGCCAACTTTTTTTATGAGGTAATATTAGGCTTGTAGATCAGAGAATAACAAGAAATAAAAGTATACTGTCTCCCGCCCTTTCTGGTTTCCACTGAGGTCAGTGCATTCTTGCACTTTTACCTTTCCGCCCACAGTGAGGACAAAAGTCTCCCTAAAGGCACACAGGACAAACAAATAAACATGATGGCAAAGAATCAGAGAAATATGTAAGTTAATCATGCATAAAGAAACTCCTTTTTTCCTTCAAAGCAAGCTGTGTCAGGATCAGATTTCTTTAAGTAATCTTGATTAGAGTTTTACCAAAACACAACTGAAAGACCTGATCAAAATCACAGAAATTAAAGCAGAAGAAAACTGTTCCAAATATGACATACTAAAAAAAAAAAAAAATTCCTTGTTTTAATTGCACAACTCCAAACCATGGCCAACAAGGTTCTGCAGAAATCAAGCCAAATCCATCCTCAACCAAACAGGTCTAGCTAAAAGCAAGCTGTTCAGATAAATCCTACCTTCTTTTACCAGTTAAACCAACATTTGTAGGAGAGAGTGCTGCTTGTCTCCGTGTTCTTTACTCTATTGATTGTTGTGTAAATATTAGGCTTCCTGCTTGTGGAGAAACTACTGCAAAGTTTCTTTCAGTTCTGTTTGCACATTTCAAACTTGTGCATGTTTTAGAACAAGGAAGTTTATGTAATATTCCTGAGAAAGTGCAGCACATCATGGCTCATTTTAATTCAGGTATGAATACATGACACAGATGAATTCACAAAACACTCCTTTCATCTGAAATTTAAGTAGTAACCCTTTTTCCCCTGAAGGTTTAAGCAGCTTTAAGTGATGAAATTATTAGATTTTCCTGTTTCTTTAAAGCAGTACTGGATTGAAACAGCTTTGGATGAATCTTTCCTGAGTTTATTCAAATATGAATACACCATCAACCATAAGAATATTTGAATAAGTCATCCAAAATATGACAATGTTCTCAACAGCCACAGAATATAATTTTAAACTTTGCTCAAAGCATTTCAGTACTACAGCACATAAAAGCATCTTCTCCCCAAAGGCCAAATTTTCAAGTACGGAAGAAACCCAAATATTCCTCTGCAAAATCAAGAAATCTGTACATGCACCTGGGATATTAGTCTATCTAAACATAAAACTTTGACACAAATTTTATTTGCACACTGTTTATTACCAGTGCTGCATTACTGAAATTCTTGCCTACCTATAAGGCTGGTTTCATTTTTCGTTTTTAAACTACTGTCTTTAGAAGGTTTCATTGGGAGAGTGACAGCAGTCTACTTCTGTATGTATGGATTACCATTCTTTACTCAAACACCTCCCACAGGTTCAGGGTCCTGATCAAACACCCCCCCCTTTCCAGGACCCTTCCTGACCCCCACTGCTGTCTCTTGTCCCTGGGACTCAGTTCTGGTCCCCACTTCCTCAAAAGCGGGGTCAAGATAGTCACTGGTACCAGTACGGATCACACGTTTTCTCCCATCTGACAGCATTTGTACGGCTCAGCTCTTGCCAAAATTTGTATCTTAGTTGGTGCCCAAGTTTCCGAGTTTTATTTGGTTTCCCTTCTCAACAGATTCTCAGCGCAACAGAGCTGCATATTCTGCATAAAGCAGTTTTGGTGGATAAAAATGGAACGTTTTTGGTTAGTTGAGTTTGGTTCGTTCGGAGGTTTGTTGTTCATTGGGGTTTTCTTTTCATTTGTTTGTTTGGGGATTTTTTCGCTTCCTGAATAGACAGAATTTTCTCCTTTGCTTTAATCCCTGTCCAACTGTCCCCAAAGGCTTTTCACCAGTTTCTGGACTCTCAGCTGGCAAACCATTTTTGGGCTTGCCAGCTGCTAGCCAAAAGAGAGATGATGCCTGGCTAGCATGGACTGTCCACTGCCTATGCCTTGTCTCCCAGGAGACAGGAACCACCTAAGATCTTTGGGCTGCCTGCACTGGCCAGCAGAGTGGCCCGTTCTGTGGGCTGTCAGATAAGCCATGCTGGGCAGCCAAAGATAAATGTGAATCTAGACATTACCATGATAATGGTAGCACAGGGAAACTGTGATGTTTAACAAAGCCTCTTGAGGCTGGATGGAGGATGGGGATTGCTTCAATTTCAGACAGAATTAACACATTTCTAAATAGAGATTGCTGAAATCAAGTAAATTAACAACAGGAACAACCAAATCACCAGATTTCTCTCAGGCTTCTCTGTTAAATCTGCTGCAACATGTATTTCTGTGAAATACAGCAAATTACTATTGTGACTGTATTTTAACATAAAAAACGACAAACAAGTAAAGGTCTTGAAAAACCAGAAAGCAATTCCCTACAACAATCCAGCACCCAAGGCATAAAACTATGATCATCAAACAAAACATAGAAACAACATCACAGATACATATATGGAGAGAAAAAGAGACAAATGCTTATGAAGTAGCTGTATTAACAGTCCTGAAGCACATACAAACATGCTACCTAATTTGCTGAAATCTCATCAACTCAACCAGACTAAGTTAAATTCTGCACTAATCATAAATTCTGCCTCACAAAAGCACCTCTCCAGGACGTTTTCTTGTATTTAGAAAGTTAAATAAGTTGATAGTAACAAAAAGTTATGGTCAATAATCATGCATCAGTTCAGGTAAAAAAAAAAAAAAGAGAAAAATATAAGTAGTAGTTTTAAAAGCAATGGAATCCTATAAGATGTAATTTTGTAAGTTACTACATACCAAGGATGATCATACTTACATAGAAGAAAAAGTAATTTAAACATTTAAATAGCAGAAAATTAGTTTTCTATTACTATTTATTTCAACAGCAGAAAAAAAACCTACCAATGACATTCCTCCAGTTAAGGTTGCCTTGTATGAAAAAAAAAGTTGAAGGAGTTTTCTGCAAGCTAATCATCCAACTAAAAACAGGACTTTGAGGATAGAGGAGAGTGTTTATATTTTTGACCTAAGAATGCATCATGCACATTTTAACACTGCAGTTAAGCGATGCTGTATAATCTGCAGCACATTAACAATTCAGAAACTTAGTAATTTCAAGTTTTTCTTTAAAATACACATGAAGACATTCCCTATTTCAAATGCTACTACTATTTGTGCTTACTAAAACTACTATATAAATAATATTAGTCAACAGATTTTAGCAGCATCATGATAAAAGAGAATTAAAGATATGCAATCATTAAGCATTAATTTTTTTACAGTGAACCATCAGTAGGCTCACAAATAAGAAACATTTATTTTCATATTTAAGAAATACATTCTTCCAATGGACTTACTAACAAAAAATTTCTTTTAGAGCCTTCCTTCAGAAAATGTCACAATTACCATCTAAACAGGCGAGAAAAAAGTTCAAATGCTGATTTTGGCATTTGTATTCCTTTAACACAGTTTACCCAAAGATAAAAAAGTATCTAAAAAAATAGATCACAGTCACCCACAGCGCTAAGATTTCCAAATTTGACTACTCTGTTCCTAAACTGCAGCAAATGAGTACAGCTTTCACTAATGGATTGCTATTAAAAATAAATCAGCTAAACATTTCTCCTTCCATACAGCTGGAGCAAGCATACAGCGCTCTATTATGCAGCTGCTTGAAAGACAGATTTCAGCCTCCACATGGAATTACTTACCCAGAAGCATGTTTCTCTTCTACAGTTAGTTCAGCAGAATAGAAAGTTCTGCACAATAGATGTAGCAAAAGAAATGTTCTCACAAGCTCCTTTTTGACTTGGTGCAAGCCTTGAGTAGGGTTTGAACTTGTGCTGCTGAGAAATATGTCTTGCACCACAAAGCTGCTGGGACACTTCACTTCACTCCCATTGGTGAATGATACCTCTTCAGGATATGCACAAGTGATGCAGACAGGCGGCAGCTGCAGCCACCTTAATTTGAGGTAACAAAACCATTAAGAAACGAGAAAGTAATCACTTCTATAAAATTTTTAAAGTAAATATATTTTAGTATATCTGTCCTGCAATTGGTTTTAAACTAGTTGCCTATCATTCAGCAAGACGAAAAACTCTTTATAGAACTAAGAGAGTGTGTCAAGGACAATCTATATGGTAGGCAAGTTCTGCAAAAGTAAACATCCCATCTTTCCATTATGCCTAATTTCATTACAGCTGAATTTGTCTGCTCTGATACAAAAGACTTCTTTAAAGAAATACAGACATGGAGCTGGTTTGGGACTTTTTATTTCACTCAAAAGTCACCTACATGACCACATGGGATAAGCCAAAAATAACATTCAGAATGCTGCTGCTACCATAGCAAGTCCAGTAAAACCGACCACAGACTATTTGCCCACTATGAATATTAAACTTAGCAATGAAGAGGAGAAATATCCCTCTTCATATTATAGAGGCAAAAGGCACATAATCGCAAAGCTGCGACTTCTCTAATCTGCAGCCCCTAACTCTGCGATCTGCTGTGTCAGTGCACCTTAGCTGGGGCCTGCACAGAACTTCTGACTCTTCAAAAGAATTTTTTCAAGCACATCCCAGTAAGAATATTGGATAGCAAGAGTTTTATTAAAAATAAATTAAAATAAAAAAAGAGAGAGAAGACATCCAATGTCATTAGGAACAGATTTTTAGCTGATGCATTTTGCAGTTACGTCAGATAATTCCTTAGAGAGACATAAAGATTACAGAAGAAATTTTATATATAATCCTTCCACTTTAGTGCTTTGTGTTAAATATATAAAGATTTACTTAATCTTCTAATTTCTTTTTTACAAAAATGAAGGAATGAGAAGAGAGTTAAAAGATGACTTTAAAAAGTAAACTTCTTGGAAGAAATTTCCATGTCTCTAGAAATACTAGACAGAATTTAGTGACAAGATTAAATTTGTACCCAGTCCTGAATAAAGTATATTGTTCCAGTGACAACGTTCTTCCCTAGTATGTGACTGTTGGTTACTCAAAACAGCACATACGAAAATTCAGCTTAATCTTATTTTATTCTACAACCTCCTACTCCTCCCTTCCACTAAAGGGGGATTACTTTGATAATTACCTGCTAACATGAGTTGTCAGCAATTACATAATCTTGTTACATGTCCTGAAATATTTAGTACTCTTGTTTAAAAGTCCACTTCTTTAAAAAAAAAAAAAGTTGTGAGCATTGCTAACAGTGGAAAAAATGAATCAGCTTTGACATAAACAGGCAAATAAAAATCAAACCAAATTAAAAATAAACCTTTCTGATTTTTAAGCAAATCTTGGAAGATGTGACTCATTCTCATTGCACAGTTAGGATTGGCAGCACCAAACTTCTGTGAAATTTTATGTGGGTTTTATATAGACTCTGATGACTTCACAAGATAGATGACCAGCATTCTCAATAAATACTCTGTTCTCTCATGCTGATAATAATATTAATAACTGCATTTTCTGTGATGACTGAAGGATTTTTTTTTCAGTTTCACAGTTAACTGCAGAAGTGTCTTACACATTCCATAGGCATGTGGTAGGTTTATGCATTACAGCAAGACAAAACAGCAGGGACTGTAACTGCCCTGAATTGGAGGCATAGCTCCCTCACTCCCTCCACTCAGTCAGTGACTGGAGGGTCACTTTTTTTGGCAGTGTTTGATAGTCCTTTACTAAAACCATTACAGTGCACTAGTTTTAACCATTTATCTAGTTTAACATGCCATAGCTCCTTTCTATTTCCCTCTTAACATCATGGGACACCCTGTCTCACAGAAGAGCAGACCTTGGTTTCCAAGGAAGGTCTTAGGACACACTAATATTAGATTTAATGTGTCAGCCTGCCCCCTAGCTCACATCTAAAATGGGATCTTCAACCACAAACCGCCAAAGTTTTAACTACGGTTCTCTCTTCCCCTCCCTTTAAACAATGTCAGCTCCCATCTACCCAACTGACAGCCACTGTCCCAAGATTTTGTAGATGCCCTGACTTTTATTTTGTCTGAGAAGGCCTCTTCAGAGATCCATTACAGCATGGAAGGCCTCCCCACACTACGAGCATGATGGACTCTGGTATTGAGGGCATGAAGTGCATTTGTTCAAGCACAACAGAGGTCCTGTGGTGAGCAGGAAAGCAGGATGACAGCAATTCTCTTTTGGAACATGAGGCAGTCATGAAGCTACTGCATTATAGATGCAGAAGTCACAGGGTGAGGATAGGTGGCTGGAAGAGAAAAAGGAGAAAGTGGAATGCAGAAGAGAAAGATGCAGCGGGAAGGTTTAAAGAAAGCATGATGTGTGCAAGAAGAACACCATCAAAGGGCAAATGTTACTACACTAGAAGGAGAGATTTAAAGCAATAGCATTAAGATGAAAGCGAAAAAGGAAAGAATAGTAAATTAAACAAAAAAAAAAATTGCATTTTTGTTTCCAAAAAGCTATGATGTGTTGACCTTCCAGAACACAGTGGTACAACGTACACCGCAAGTGTCACACTCACACCATGCATCTAAGCAAGGGGGAGAGAGAGAGAGACAGCACAAAAGTATGCACATTAGAACCACAGAGCTACAAAAAAGCCTCCTGAAGAGGTTATCTGAGGGCAAATGTGCTCAGGTGTCATTCACAAGCAGCTCCTATAGTCAAAGAAAGGAAAACTGACACTGAACTGCTCAACTGCCAAGATGCTCAGGTGGTGGCTTTTTTTTTAAACCAAAGTTCGTACTTCAAACCCTTCCCCTCTGTATTTTTTCTCTTTTAATGTGGATGCTGGAGAAGTGACATTTTGAGCATTTTCAAAGGGTTACTTATTATCTCAGTTAACAAGTTTTAATAACAAACAAAAATCACCAAGAATCCAAAAACATCTACACAAAACATGTTGTTTTCACTTAGAATCTATGTCCATGCTCTCCCCACACGTTGCTTTGATACAGGAAACTCTCCCTAGAAGACTGGAATACAACATGCTTGTATTTTGGCTGATTTGACTCAAGAGAATTCTACAGTCAGGATGACTCAAGTGAAATGGACAGTCTATGTAGAAGTGTTATATTTTCAGATAGATCCCAGTGACACTACTGCTGAAATAAGTAGTTTTCTTTTAGAAAGTGATGACACAACATTAAAAAAAACCCCAAACAAAATCCTCAAAGACTCACCCGTAATTTTTTTTTTAATCAGCATCCTCTATTGTTAAGGGATAACAGGCATTAGCAAGTCATCAAATGGAAGCAGAGCGGATCACAGTCACAAAATGTTACATAAGTGAGAAAAAATGAGGAAGACACTTGCTACAACATGAAAAAACAAACTCAACACAGTCTTCTGAGACATTATTTAGTTTGAAAATACATTCAAATCCTCTGAATGACTAAGAGTCTCGGGAATTATTAAAAAAAATAAATCACAAAACAAACAAGCAAACAAAATTTCCACCCCCCAACAAAACAAACGTACTTGTTCTTTTCCCAAGGACTAATCCATAAAGTTTGAGCATAGGCAAAAAGCATCAAGACAGTTTTACTGAGAGTGAAGGTATAAGAAATAAGCAATGCATCCAGGTATATTATAACATGAGCTGACGGCTCAAACTGACTCCACGTTACCATCTGGGTTTTTTTTTATGAAAAGTCTAGCATGCTGACGCAAGAAGAAACAGAAAAAAGAAACTAAACCACATAAAAAACACCATTCATGACTCATAGGCTCACTAATTAAGGGATCTTATTGGAAGACTTACTCAAAATATCAGTATTTCTTTCTGTTCAGCTTTTAACTTACCACGTCCCTCCTGAATGGACATTCTTGTTTAATGGCAGGACACAACAGGAAGTTTCTACAGATGAGATCACTTCTGATAAAATGCAGGGCTGGAAGTCTGTACAGCCCAGTTCTAAGCCAGGTGTTCCAACTGGGTGCAGGTATGACACAATATGACTCTCCAAGCATTTGTGTTCAGCCAGAGTCATAAAACAGAGGCTGAGGAAAGTCTCCTGCCTTCAGGGGCTGAGTTGCTTAACTGGCACAATCCAATTTCTATCCATACTCTGTAAATGTGAAGTGAGATGTCTGTTCTTCTGTGGACTGTGTATTGGCTCCAATGTTCTCCCACACAGCCTCTTCAAGCTGGGGAGGAATTGCACATTTCACAAACTCCCTACCCCTTCCTCCTTGTCACTCAGTTTTCCTTTTCTTGGTCTTTCCATCTCCATCCTTTCTCTACTTAAATTCACACTCCACTGTTTGTAACTATGGTCATACTGGCCTCTCTTCCTTTGTTTTCTCTTATTGCATACCAAATCCTTTTCCTTTCCAGTGATGCTTGCTTTAGCAGCTGAGTTTTTTCATTTTTTTTTGGGTTTCTTCCCCTCCCCCCAGGATTGCAAAATACCTCATCTTGGAGTCTGGGTTTCAGTCTGCAAAACATCAGATCAATGGCACCTACTTCAGAGCCAGCTGGAAAGAAAATACACTCTTGCATCAGCATAACTACGTTTCAGACCATGGGAAGGGAGAAAGCTGATGGAATGGAACCACCCAGCACAAAAGATTCCACGCCAGGGCTATTTTGGACACAGAAGATGCACATCAGACGCTGACCAAGGGTTCTGTACTGCACTGGGAGGATTGTTTCTGTGGTCAGGCAGCTGGATTCATGTAGTAGGACACAGTCTGCTATAGTAAATCTTTTCTGAAGCAGATGGATGTTGTTACTCAACAAAGAGACCAGTCTCTCAGAGCATGGTGACAAGTAGTAGCTCATTTTTATTTCAGCCTTAGGTGTGAAAGTCATTTAAACTGCTTAACTGACACAAAACATGGGGTTAATTTTTCTTGGCAGACAGCCTTCTTTTTTCACAAAGTCATCAAACTGTGTACATGGGTTTTGCAGAGATGTGTTCAGACACATCAGAATTAGAAGTAGATTTACACTTGCTAAAAATCCATCCCTAAAGGTTTGCAGGTTGACAGATGCACACAGTGGTTCAAATATTCCTGATTCTCCATAAGTGTATATATATCTGCTATAAACACAAGCATATGCTCCCAAAGTTGTGCATGAACAAGCGCAAGATATACGGAAGCTTGGCAGAAAAGTTCCAGGCATTGAATAGAAAACCCAACACACTCCAGCTCCAGTTACAGCACTGCAGCAGTGGCTTCGCTGTCAAACCTCCACCTATACCATTTTGATGGAAAATTCCATCCGTTTGCTGTGCAGCTTCCAAAGCTAGCAGTTCTAAAAACATCCCAGGAATTGTGTAGGTTATGTTACTACAGTTCAAAAATCACAGCAACATCTCAGAGCAACTACTTCATCCTGAAATATTAACTCTGAATCCTGGTATATTTTATCAGCATTCCTTATAGGTTATATTTGCATCATGTACATGACATCCTCCCTTTCTCAATCTGGATAAGATGCTAATCTTGAAATTTCAACCTCTAATACCTCAGCTGGTTTTCATCACATGCATTTGGGTATGTGTTTCCTTCAGGGCATTTGAGATGTACCTGTTTTATCCCTTTGGGACAACATGACCACATCGGACATCCTTTCTGTAATGGGGTGCTCAGTCAGCTAATCCAAGTTCTGCAGAGACATTTAAAGCACTGAGAGCATTAAGTAAGGTCATTCCAGGCACCTGTTACGAATTTCAAAGCACCCTAATTTAATTAATCATAGACTGAAGTAATTTGGATTTGCTCAGTCAGATTGGCATTTATTTTCTCTGATTTTCTTGAAACAAGTTTGTTTGGACTTCAACAGATTCACAGCACTGCAGTCTGCCACCCTTTTGGCAAGGTACCAACATACTGCAATGCATGACAGGATGCAGATTTATTCCCATAAAAACATAATTGAGCTTCTAATCATCATACAGAAAACAAATAAGAATCACGTTTTTTTAAATACAACAGATAGGCATAGACATTTTTTAATTTAAAAATACTATTCAAATTAAGTTATTTTAACATTATTATTAACTAAATAAAAATATCAAAGTGTAAAGCCATTTGACTAAGCCTTCCCTAATATGATGATTATTCCTGAGGGCTATTTCACTATTATCTGCCATTCAACCCAGTTTCCCAAAGCACTGATCCTCCAAAGCTGCACAGAAGCCAAAAGAAACTGCAGATACTGTGCCCTTGGAAAACTAGGCCAGCTGTCTTTCTGTAGTTCTTCAGCTTCACCTCAGTTTAAGTCTAAGTCTGAGGTATCCTTTAAAGAAATCACAACTCAAACTCTCTTTAAATGAATGGTACAGAACCACAGTTGCAATCACGCCTGCTTACACAGCACTAATTTAGGCTGCCCTGATTGGCTGGATTCCCCTCAAAAATGTAGGAAGAACCTACCAAAGTGAATGGGGCTTACACGTGCCCAACTTGTGAGTGACACTACAAGACAGCTTGTGCTGAGCCAGTTGACTGTGGAAGCTTTGTGCATTGGCCCACAGTGAAACATGAAGAACAAACATCCAGGACCAGATGAACTAAAACCAGCTGAATGAGATGGACTCTGCAGTACAGCCAGTATCTCCCTTAGCCACAGAACATTCTGGCACCTAACAGCACTAAAATTTAATGGAAAATTGAGACAATTTCCTTTGTCTTTTAAACATAAAAGGACTCTCTCCTTGAAAAGGTTTTCTAGATAAATGAGCACACCACATCTTTACCAACGTATGGAATTATTCTCATGAATCCCTCACTTTGCATATGTATGTCTGGCCTGTTGGGCTCAGCAAAAAAAGTGGTGGACATCATTCAGTATTTCCTAGTTTGAAAAAATCATAATAATTGTGTTCTTAAATAGAACATTGAAAGTTAAGAAATGCAGTTTTGACTGAATTGAGCAGAGGGCCACTTTCTGTAAATGAGTCAGTTTATGTAGTCTGCTCATTTTGACAGCCGTAGAACCATACTAAAACACCTAGGAAAGGTATCATAATGACTACCAACATATTTAAAATTCCAGTAAGATTTTTCTATGTCTCCTTTAGAAACAAATGATAAATAATAAATTGATATAAGTAAATAAATACACACATTGATTATATAAATATTGTCTGGAGAGATTAACTGTAGCATGGGTTTGCTGCTGCTCTACAATACTGCTGGTTAAAACAAGTACCTTAACAAGTGCCTTTACTTAGTGAAGGGGCAGTACTAGAAACAACCTCACCTGTTTGCAATGTATCTGCAATTATTAAATCAGGATATTACCTTACTATTTCTGTATTTTGCATACTTTTCTAGGTTTTCATGCCCATTGGTCTACTGAGCATATCAGGTATCTCCTTTCATTTCATTGATTTCAGGAGAAATTTTAGTGGGTACATAGTGGTTAAGCAGACTTAGTAAAACATGAACAAAAATGGTTGATCTTAGAAAAACTAAATCATAGATTTCCTCTTCTAAATTTCATCTTTTTTAGATATAAAAGAAGACTTTTAAGAATTTTCTTTTGAAAACTTGTTCCTGAGATGGAAACTTGAGAAAGAGTAAAACTGAATGGACTTCTACAAAAAACACCACACATGCAGATAAATCAGTGTTCAGTTTGGCATCTCAAATCATTAAATTAATGTTGGATATGAGAAAACAACTACTTTAGAAAGGAGTATGGCTTTCATATAAAAGACAGCTCACAGAAAGGAAGAGTCTGAGTAATTAACTCAATGTCAAATACTACAAGCCAAGAGCTTACGGCCTTCAACACCAGTGTGAAGAATACAGACCACAAAAGCATATTCTGTCTTCAGTGAGTTAACCTGAACAGGGCAGCCATTCTCAAACACACCACAAGAAAGATGTGAGTACCTCCTGAACCTAGAAAAGGACCTTACAGAAAATTTCTGCTATCTTTGGAAATAAATTGACCCTTCAGTCAAGCAATTCTCTCCTGTAATTGTAAATAAGCACATAAGATTGGCAGCAACAGACCTGAGAAATACTAGTAGTGCCACATTAAGAAATTGGCAAAAAAGGTAACCGAGTGTTTTGTTTTTGGACATCTCTGATGTCAGGCACACAAGTGCTCTTCTGTCTACTCCTCCCAAACAGTTCCCGTTAACTTGTTTCAGTCTGCATTGCTGGCTCCTGACGAGAAAAACTGACTAATGAGACAAGTGTTCCTTACCAGAGCCAGATTTGGTCAAGACTGAAACTTGAGATACAATGAAGAGCCAGAGAAGCTCTGTCACAAGCCTTCACATAACCTTCTACTTTCATATATGAAACACAGTGACATAAAGACCAGCACAGAAATACATCTTGCAACCTCACATCCACTTTTTGAGGAAGACAGATATCCTTTTTTTTGTTTTTTTTTTTTTTTTTACAGAGGAGTGGATACCATCCATCCATAACAACTCACATAGAAAGAGTAGAAAGTAGAAACCACATCTGACATTACTGGCTGTAAATCCAAACACAGAGATTGCAAACCAGCATAACAAACTCTGGTCATTTCAATCACTCTGAAATCTCTATGAAAAAAACAGTATGTTTAATCTTAATTAAGATTAATCTTCAGTCCTGAGGGGCTTTGTAAACAGAGATAGAGATCTGATCATCCCAATCTGCTCGGCGCTTGTCAGGCTGCACCCACAGTACTGTGAACAGTTCTAGTCCCTACAAACCAAGAAAGATGTGGGCAGAGTGGAGAGGTCCAAAGAAGGCCCTTAATGGTGATCAAAGGTCTGGAGAACCTGCCCTGTGAGGAAAGACTGAAGGAGATGGAATTTTCTCCCTGGAAAATAAAAGGCTTAGGTAGGAACTCAGAACAGAATTTCAGTACTTAAAGGACAGTCACAAAGAGGATGGATGCTCTCTCTCCATGAGGATGCACATGGAGAAGACAAGGAGTGGGAAGTACACTGGGAGATGCTTCATCTTGACATGAGAAAAAAATTACAGGGAGATGATGAATTCTCTGCAACAACCTCCCCAGGAACATGCTGAAAACCTCATTGCTGGAGGTTTCAAGATGTGGACAAGCTGCTAGATAATCTCATCATGACTCCTCTTCCCAGGAAATCTTGGATCAGATGGTCTTTCAAGATCCCTTCCAACCTGGGCTGTTCTCTGATACTACGATTAACCAGTTTTGCAAGAATATGTTGTGATAAAGGTTATAAGCATCCACATAGAAGCTTACAATACCAAAAATACATTAAAAAATTATTGTATGACAAAAATGTGGCACAAAAATGCTGAACTAGCATTACACAATTATATCAGAGAATATAGCTCTTTTTCACTTCTTTTGAAAATAGACATGTGAAATTGTGATTTCCACAACTCTGCTTTGTGCAATGTTTGTTGCTTAAGCAAGTTCCAGATCACAGACACTATACATAGCACAGTCCAAAGATCAACAGTTTTACCTAGCAATGGAAATATCTATACATAGAATTCTAGAGCATGAAAATAACATTAAAAAATCTCATTAAATCTATACTCATTAAATAAATCTACAAAGAAAAGTGGTCATCTATATTGCAAACAGCCACTCGCTTAAATCCCTCTAGACTATATGAAACAAGTTCATTCTTTCTAGAGAATTCTGAGAGGTGGAAAAGCCATTGTTCTTGTTACTAAATGATCACAACTCAAAATACTGTGACTTAAAATATTCAGAATATCAAAATTCCAAGAGCGATTCAGTTAAGAGGCTTTTAAAATACCTGCATTGCTCCATGTGTTCTCTGAAGCTGCAGTGTGAAAGTGACATAAGAAATCCACGTTTGTATTCAAATAAAATTATTATATGATATCAGGGTTAGGAAAGGTGAGTATGAAATAATTTCATGTCTTCAGATGCTGAAGTACAAGAGGAAACAAAAGACCCCCCTACAATTTGTCAGGTTCTCTCATATAATATTGACAAAAAAGTGCTTTTGTATTATAACTAGCTGTGATAGCACTCAACATCAGATGTTCCTTGTTCCTCCTCGAGGAAAAGAGAAAGCATTTTTTGTAGCACAATAGACAGTAATACTCACCTGGAAATTGCCTTATTACCATTTTGCATAGGTCTTATGTCTTATTATGACATATATCACTTAGTTTTTTAAACAAAAGTTCAAAACTCAAATCCTTTATTCATTTTGTATTTCTCATTTGTGTGTTGTCTATCAAGAAGAAATTCAGCTCACCAAAATAAAGCTGTAATCAGTTTTCAGCATATTACATTTCTCTGACACATTCTTTCATCTTCCCTACCTTAGTTCATGTGAACTTCGTTACTGCAGCATTGGCTACTGTTCTATTTAAATAATCTCCTCTCTGTTACATGTTAACATAAAGCAACAGCACATCATTTCCTCTGTTACATGATAAAATGACCATAATAAATTCTCAGCCAAGAGGTCTGCACCTGCTTTGAACAGTTTTCTGTGCAATAGAGAGCTAGCAGCACTGGCACATAAATGAGAAAGAAAAAGGCATTATAAAAAATTTGTGCTAAATGATGCTGGTTCAGGAAATGAGAGACCAGCTCATTTATACAAGAATCTACCTTAAACCATTGACATAGCTTCCTGCTCAGACATCTTCAAATAGTAAATCAAGTGGATGTTACTTAGACTACTTCAAAGATCTCTTCTCAGTGACATAGAAGAGGTCAAGGGTTTACTTGTCAATATTGTTAAATTAGAGCTTTACTACTGGTCACAATAAATTGAATTTTTATATAGAAGCCTCTACATATTATCATTAATATTACTTTACCCAAAACAAAATAACCTGTGAAAATGCCAGCCCTATTTCCCCCTGCATACCTTCTCTAAATTTGCTGAGTTATTTTCATTTTTGTTCCTTGCCTGGGCAAAGCGGAGGTCATACTTAAGCAAGTTTAACCACCTTGCTGAAGAGAACACTAATGTGCAAGTTACCAAGAGCAGATTTATTGACATAATTTAAGTCCAAATCAAATAAAGCAAATTTCCCCAAACTTATTTTACTTTTTATATGTATTTCTATAATTGTATATAATTTTGTAGTTTCTGAGGTTTTTTTCTCAACTTTTTAGTAAGAACAAAACACTTTATGCTTCAAGAAAATTTCTCCTCATCTTGATTGCCTTGAGGATCTTTCCATCTGGAAAGGAAAGAAAAAAAGAGGTAAATTCTAATTACAGCTCTGGTCCTCTTTCTTAGAAGTTTGGCAACCAGAGCTGCTTTGGCTTAATAAAGTAGCTGCAGAATAAAAATCTGGCTCATCTAACACCAAAACTTTCAAAGGGGTAAGAGTAAAATATTTAGGAAAGTTTTCCCATGATAGCCACTGGCAAAAATCTTAATTATGCTGAAACTGTGAGATCTATTTTGTCTTATTTTTTCTACCATGAATCTTCATCCTGAAACAGATACAGTTGTCTGAAAAATCTCAATTACATTATCCCTTAGTGCCTCTTGATCTTAAGCAGACTGCTCTCATAGTTAACATTTACAAGAGAGCAATTGCCTCTTCATCCATAAAACATCCAAGTTTGAACAACATCATGTGTGAAGGTGAAGCTCACTATGCCATGTGGGACTGAAAATCAGGATGTATCTTAGCAGTAGCTACATGAAATCCTGCATACTTGCTTTTATGTCTGGATTTACAGAAGCTGTGACAATTTTAAAATCAGTTAATGACCTGGGACAAAAAATCATTCCCTGAAATGATTTTGCAGCCCTACTACCCCAAGAGAACGGCTTCCTCTCCAGGTACAAGTAACCTCAGATAGGCAAAAAAGTATTCTGCCTTACAAGCCCCACCAGGAGTGCCACAGTGAGAAACAGCCTGGTTCTTACATCACTAAGACCAGACTCATTTTTTCCCCATGCTCGTCAAACTCCAGCTTCTTTAAAAATGTCTATCAGCCAAGTGTGATGATGCCTATGGTAACTCCAGAAGACTTCCAAGTCATAAGATTTGAGGAATAAATCATTTAATGAAGATTAACTTCAAGACTTTCAGTCTTGTCTAGATTATAGAGTTACTATGTTTTCATTAATTCTACACCCATGCAATTTAAAATACATATTGAAGGTTAAGACAGTGAACAAAATCGTAATATTTTCTTTTTCAACTCTACACTACTTCCCTTTCTCCTTGACTGGAGACAAACAGAACTGGCCTACAAACTCATCAATCAAATTTAGAAACCATTAACTCAACCTACAAGGTCATCAAGATAAGAACAAAATCAATAGGATTGTCCTTCGGAGCTCTTTCCTGATGTGGCTAATAAGTCTCTCCAGCACAGTCTTACATACTGGCTCATTTTTAGTCAAATATTTACTCTGGTTGCAGTGCAACTTCTGGTTTGCTTCACAAGCTGTCAGTGTTCTGGTTCTGATTATAGCACCACTTAGAGCATCTGGTGGGACCACACCACTGTAAGGCCATGCTCAGTGTACATAACACCCCAATCAAGCCTGGCTAGTGCACAGCTTGCTGAAGAAAATTGGAAAATAATGCTCAAATAATGGAAGACATCATCTAGATATTACAATTATGACCAACCATCTAAGCCAGAATGAAAATTTGCATTAGGGTTTGATGTTGACTCATTAAACAGAAGTGCAGAAATTAACTGTCTTGGCCTGCAGCCAACGATGAGCCCTCTTAAGCAGACCTACTGCACAGCCTGAAGGAAGGCCTGCACTCTGAACACACCAAAACTCGCTGCATGAACTGGTGGTGGGAGAGCTCTCATCACTGGACAATGACAAGCCCTAGCATAGCTCATGTTTAGATGCTCAACTTTTAAGGCTCTTTGCAAAGCAGTCCCTCCACGCCCTTTGTCAATCCTTCCACCTCTAAAAGTGAGCAACAGCTGATTTACTCACAAGGAGATCACAACTTTTGCCACTCCTGACATGGGAAATTTCTGTCTGATGGCCACCCCATCCTAAACCTTGTAGTGTTGAAAATACAAACAAGACCTGCAAAAAGGAGCAGCTTCCCTTTAATGAAGTCAGAACAGTGGTACTGCCTATAAAGGCACTAAGTACCAGCAATGCCAGCACAGTGTGCCTGCTTAGCATGTGCAAACCCTGAAACAGCCACTGCTGGGCTAAGCTTAATGACACACCAGAGAAAACATTTGAGAAATAGACAGCAACACCTGCCACGGATGCAAATTGGCCTACCTAGCTTCTATTTTCAGCAATTTGGTGCCTAACTGCTATATTTGAAAAAGAAAGAAGGAAAAAAAACCCACCCAAAACAGTTTGTGTTTGGGAACCATGCAGAATGTTAAAATACCAATTCAAAACCAATGATCCAGACAAAAAATTCAGCTCAAATGAGTGGATAAACAGGTTTCCTTTGGCAGCATGGGAAAACCAGGGCTATCATCCAGGCACAGATAATTTCACCTGTGCAGAGAAGCTTTGCAATTTGTTGCACTTGAAGAGATGCAGAACAGCCTCTATCTAACATACTGAACAAGGAAGGCTGTCACTGCTTCACAACTGCAGCTAAGGACCATCCTTGTCATCTTTCAGCATAAAAAGGCACCACAAGAATGGTCAGCAAAATCCAGTACCCCAGCTGAAGCCATCTTTGTTCACAAGGAGTACTGTCTGGAGGGAGTTTTTCTGATAGCATGTGAGTCTGAAACTTCTCCAAGATGCTGACAATAATATCCAAGTCATTCTCAGCAGACAAAAGTGGAAGTAATTTTAAGGCTTGCAAAGGGCCATAAAAGTCATTAACGAGGCTGAAAAAACCAAACATCCAATGCGACAACAATGCCGCAAGCACGAGACACAGACACACTCAAATTTGTTCCACCCAAAGCCTCCCATCACACTAAAATACATCCTATATCTTTATGTTTTTACTTCTCCAAACCTTCCTTGCAATTATCTTCTGTACACAGGAAAGAAGAACTGCAAGTAAAAAAATTCTCAAAATATCTCTAAGCAATTCTAAGGGCATTTGCTATGACAGTGATAAGGAGCATATAATGTCATGGATAGGATGTTTTACGTGCACTTGGTTGGCTTACATATGAGTGATTGAAAAGTAGTTATCAAACAATTTTCCTTGGTTGGAAAAGAAATAAAATTATAGTTTTATTTACAGCTACAACATACAATTGACAAGCAAACCTGCTTATTTAGAAGTTACTCTAGAAAAGCATCATTATTTACAGGAATCAAAAGTTTGAGCCTTTGACTTTCAAAACACTTCCAGATGTGCCTCCAAAAAGTGGATTTTTTAGTAGTTTATGCTAATGTTACAGCAACTGTCATATTTTAAACATGAAAAGCTGAAAGTTAAATGCCGTATTATTTTATAAATGACATCCAGGTATTGCATATCTCTCTCAGTGACTTCAACTAGCCTGTCTCTTCCACTCTTGCTAGACTCTGTCATCCTGAATTTTACATATTCCAAATCAAAATTCCAAACTTCCTCCACTTGGACATAACAGGATATAAACTGAAATAAGAACCAAATAATTTATGCAGTTTTCTATGAATAGACACAATTCCAATTGTAATTCCTTGAAATAATTTATCACTCCTGAGGTGTCTAGTGTATCACTGCTCTGTCCTCCTCAGTTTTGTACTCTGGAATTATTTTTATTTTTTTAATGCTAAATGTCCATATATATCCCTGTAAAAATGATAAAATTAAAGACAGCTGATTTAACCTGTTAGACAAAAGACTAATAGCCAAATAAATTTTCTGACAAAAAAAAATCAAATCATGCTTTGAAAAACATTTTTAATGTAGTAAATAACAGGTAAGGAATTTCTGTATTCTTAAAAGTTAGGAAGAAACAGGCTTTGAATCAGCTCCATATACCCATAAAAATGCATGTTGGATTTGATTTCTTTTACATTTCTTTTCTGTAATGCTTTATTCGACTTATTTTGAATTACTCCTTGGGATATCTTCTTGTAGCCACTTATTTTGTTGAGCAACATTCATGTACTTTAAATGTTTTTACTCTCAGACATTGCTTAGGATTTATTTCCCTTGTCTGTTTTTTTCATTATTGAAGTATTTTAAAGCATTTCAGAATTTCCTGAGATGCAATCTTTACCTCCTCCTATAAAAATAGCAGGGCTTTTTCTTAACCTTGTCTTTTCTATACTACCTCAATCGCTTAACATTTGGAATAACTGTGTTCTTCCTTGAACTGCTCAGATTTTATTTCCTTTTGGTTTACGAAATTTATTAGGTGTGAAATATTTTATGGCCTTATTTACTGGCTTCAGTGTCCTATTCTGGGAAAGCAGGCAGATCAGCTACAGGCACCCCTAAAGACAACAATATTAATGACTCCAGCTGATGTTCCTGCTTTTCCAGCCAATGGAAATGTGAGCTCTGTTCCTGCAAGCAGCATGCTTCCTGAAGCACTGCCCCAGCGTACTCCAAGCGTTCACTGCCCGGAGTGAAGCCAGACATATAACCCAGCCTGATGCACAGAAGTGCAGGAGACACATTCTGATCATCACTTACCAAAGGAAAAAAAGTCATTTATATTTTTAAAGAGCAGGACTACTCAACATAAAACCTAAATTTCCCTCACCGAGAAATATTAAATTGGTCATCCAATTATCAAATAAAGAACTGAAAAGGGAATTTAGGCAACAAAAATTTATGACCAAGAAATTCAATTTCCCCCTCGAATGCAGAAAAATAGGTTCAAAACCTGAAGTATTGTGCTACTACCGCCTATCAATTACTGTGCCATCCCCGTGTGCCACAGAGCCTGAACAACAGTCACTCCAGCAAACCTGACAGTCCATCACAGATACTTGTATTTCATTGATCTAATGTATATTGACCAAATAAATATGTAACACCATCCCAACACGTCTAGAGCAAAACACAGTTTAATAGCATTAGACAAATGAAAATAATGAACAGGCAGTGTACAAGAACACTGATTATGATCGTTGCAGATCAGTGTTAGAAACTCCAAATTCAAGTAAATAATATTTTTGTTGAAGTGTAATGGAAGTTTAAGATTCAGCAGGCATAGTTTGGATTCTCACTGAGAACCTGGAACCCTGTGTGTTTGCAACATGCTCCACAAGTTGAGATGGGAAGAGATCATTGAGCTCCCAGCTCCCTCTCTCCTCCTTCATAGCCTGTTAGACTGCACACTCATTTCTGAGGGTGGCTCCTTGACTCATTCTTCCTTTTCAAAAGCAAATGCCCTCACGGCTGAGCTTTACTCACAAGGCATGGAAAGAAAACAGCCACTTGTGTAAGGAAAACCACCAGATTTTTTTAGCTGTCTTGTTAACATATCGGCTATATCATGGTTAGTCCAATTAAAAAAGACTATAGCCCAATTTAAAAAAAAGACTACCCTGCCTAAGTCAAAGACTGTCCAAATAATTTCAATATGCAGCAAAACAGATTAATGTTAAGAAAGCTCCTCTTCTTGTTTTGTTCATATATTAGACATTTTTTTACTGTGATACAATCAAGTGTTGCCAAACAAGCACTCACTGTCATGAGAAACATCAAGAAAATCATGTGAGTTTAGCAGATCAATTTTTCCTAGATCCCTCTATCCTTCTAGTTTGCACTGCTGTTTTAATGCCTTATGTTTCAAAGGCAGATTTAAAAATGTTGGGAATAAGTCTTTTCCATAATTCTGTACAAGTCTAGCACAATAAAACTGTAGCTCTTAAGACATAGATGCAATATACATATATGCATAATTATTCCTTTCATTATGGTAATATAAAAGACAACAAGCTCCAAGCAAAATGCCTCTCATTTGTAAAGATGGTCATGACTAATCCTAAGCCAAGACAAGACCAAAGATTTTTTTTTAAAAGCAACAACTACAAAAAACTATGGCACAATCTAAAATCTTGCTTATATTTTCTTTTTGCTACAAGGTTATATTGAACAATTAAGTGATTTTTGTTTTGTTTTTTTTCCATCATGAAATCAAGATTTAGAGTACGTGTGAATTCAAAATTCCCTTACTGGACATGAATTTCAGGCAGGTATTTTTCATTATAATTCAGCACATCAATTCTTCTTTTTTGTTTTTTTCAAGGCACGTTATTAAACCTTCATGCTCCACATCCCCTCCAATTCTTATTACCATTTTCATACCCTATGGTGAGGCTGACAAAAAGCAGTGTAGATTTGACAACCATAAGCACAGGAATCTAGCAAGAAATTACTATGCAAATGTGTCTGGGAGAAGATAACATTAATAAATATTTGCTGATGGGCCTTTTGCTCCAGTAGGTGGCACATTTATAATGAAAACTTAACAGTAGCTTAAGCCAAAGATCAGAAGTCTCAGATGTACACACCACTGAGAGATGATGAAAGACAAAAAAACACTTCTACATGTTGTCATTTTAGAGGAACCAATCCAAGATCACCAAGTTTGTAAAAATTTGGAAGGAAAATATTTTCATCTTTCTATAAATGCTTTATTTACAAAAAAAAAAAAAAAAAAAAAAGCAAAAGCAAATTTTGTCAGCAGTTACTAGCAACCTCATTTAAAAAGGACCATTAAAAGATAATAGTTGTTCACAAAATAAAAAAAGTCAAACCTTCAAAGTTAGACTTTAGTTAATTTTGCAGCTAAAGGAGTGTAAGCCACAGGAAAGCACACCACATTTTCACTTCACTGTGGAGAAAGATCAATTAAAAACCCTGATACTAAGAGAAAAATCTAAAACAAGGGGAGAAAATACTACCATGTGATTACACAAAATTTGAACTAAAAGAGTGTAAGATGATGTTTCAGAAAAATAAGTAACTAACCTGAGGTAACTCCTTGACTTCGGAAGGGGAAAGTAGAGGAAAGGCTTACACAGCAGGAGAAAAAGCAGGCAGTTCAGGAGTGACCAATTTTCCCAGACATTCAGTGATGTGCAAAAGAGAATTCTACTTCTGTTTTACTTTGAGCATTTCCACTTTAGATACCACTACAAAATAATGTTTTTCTTTAATTCAAGCCATGTTGGTTTTGGACTTATTCATGGGCAGCACTCAAAATCTTGAATACAGGTACACATACCCTGACCCAGAAGTGAGAAGAGCTTAGATAAAGGTCAAGTCTCAAGTAAACTGCAGAAATAAATTCCAAGCAATACTGAAATTCATAGAGCTCTTTCATTCCCACTTCTGTGGGAGAAAGTTTAGTATCAAGAAAAAATTTTTAAAAAGCCATATTGTGGCAGCACACTCTGTGGAATCAGAAATACTGAACACTAGCTAGTAAAGTATTAGAAAGATTAGTATTAGTATTATAGTCACAGGCTTAGGAGCAAGCCTGTTAGCAGTACGTCTTGTCAAGACAGTTCTGCAGTTCTGTGCTTAACCTTAAGTAAAAGGGTAAAACAGGAAGGAATTGGTTGTCCAAATAAATTAGTATGCACATGCCATGCTTCCCACTCTTGCCACAAAGTACAGAAGGAGGTCTTTGTGGATAGATGGATGTATCTGCTGGGGACACGCTCCAAAGGAGGTAAAGACATTCCAAGGATAATTGTCTGAATATACTCTGGCTGATATTGTCTCCAAACAATACAATGAAGTGAGAAATAGACAACGGCTAATGAGCATGACTGTCAGTACTAATGTATGCAAAAAAGATAAAAAATCACAAAATTACTTACATGGTTAGATTACAGATATTCTTGTCCCAAAACCTAGGTAAGACTGTAAGGAAGCATCTGTCAGGTAAATCATATACACAGAATCTTTACAAGCTGATTAGATTCTCTATTCTCCCCTTTCTGTCTTCACTGAAGGTATGCTTTAGATCAACAAAAGCTTTTGAAACTACAATCAAGAAAATTAGGCAACATGATAAGCACACATCACATACAGGAAATCAGATAAAGTTACGCCAATAACAATCCTACATTGACATTAAGCTAAAATATTATGCGTTTTTATTTTTAAATTGGTAAAATAACTGAGTGACAGGTCACTGCACATCCCAGAAGGTACCAAGCAGCAGACACAGAGTTGACACACAGCTGCCTTTCAGTATTTAAAATACAGTATTAGAAATGGAGTCCAACTTCTGCAAAGGAGCTAAACAAGCAGGCCCATACCATAAGCAAGGAATTTGACCTGGAAAATTACTTTCCTTTCACTCTCTTTTCGCAGAGAAAAGCTTGATCCTGCCAGCTGAAAATAACTAGAGAAGAGGTAAAGACAGCAGAAATCCAGAAAATCTTGAGAAGTATCAGTATCGTGCTTCTAACTTGATGCAAAGAGAGCTTTATGAACTCACTCCTGGTTGAAAGAGTATTTGTTCCAGTTACAAGTATGTTGTGCAGACTTTAAACAACTGGACCCAACAGTCCACGACTGTGGAGGCAGAGCTGTCGTTCTGATTCATTGGCGAGTCACAGGCCACTGATCTAAAATCATGTTATTAAAAAACTAATACATAACCTTTTCAAATGTTAACATCAAAGTGCTTGAAATCGCATTCCTAATACAAACAGTGTCGGACTTCAAATCGAGATTCCTTGCCATTTTATAAGAAAAAAATTTATCTAACCATAGAGGTTCTTTAATAGTATAGAGGAAAAAGTATCTCCTAGCACATGATTACAAAATTCAAATTGGCAGTAAGATTCACTTCACTGCAAAGGTAAACGTTTATTTAAACAATTCAACAGCGTAAAAAGTAAATTCATCCCATCCTGAGGTCCTCAAATTGAGCTTGAATGTGTCTCTAAACAATGTGCTCTAGTTCAATTGCAAATTTATTCGACTTAACAGCAAACACTGGCATATTTGTGAGAGTAATTTCTTCTCCTAAAGGAATTAATGCTTTGTCCAGTACTGTAGAATAGATAAGGCTTGGTGATTCCTTCAGTCCTCAGAGTCTGTGAGCCCCAGTGAATGCACAGATTCCGACTTTGCTTATATCAGAACTATCATACAAGACCATACATGGCTTACAAATGTGTTGACTTCCAAATTTCTTGGTAACAAGTTAACTTTGATTAGTGTAACAATAATAATTTTCTCATTATTTTCAGTTAATTGGTCGATGTCCCTTCAGACTTCACTTTGTGCTGGCAGCTGATTGCTCCACACCGCAGCAGTAACATCATGTTCCACTGGCATTCAGCAACAACATCAAAGGGAAAAGAAGAAAGGGGGGGAAAAAAGTTTTTAAGTGATTATGGTTCCTCAAAGGCTCCTCCTCTGTGTGTCTGCACTGGCTGTTCTATCAGCAATGCAATTCCTGAAACCTTGACCTTGTGTAACAGTTTCTCCTGACCCAAGAACTCTATTGAAAGCAGGCAGTAAACAACATGTTCATGCAATAAATGGCCTAGAAAATAATATACTGGGTAAAAGGATTTCAATATCAGGCCAGGTAGCACAGTAGCACAGCAGTTTTTTGCCGTTTATCATCACTCAGCTGCCTACTAAAAGCTGCTATTTTGACACATTTTAGGATATGTAATTTCTAGCTAGATGTATATGACCACTCAAGACAGAATAAAAATTGCCATTTTTCATCCAGACTCCATGCATGCTCCCTGTCTGAGCCTGGATGAAGTGCCCAGGTATTTCTCAACTCCTGGTGTTCTTCCAGCAGTCTGCTTTTGCCACAGAGGGGTCAGTGTTGAGCAGGCAAGGCAGATGCTCTGCGAGAGGGGCCACAGCAGCTCCCTGCGCACAGCTTCGGTTCTGAGAACGATCACCCCGGGAACGGGATGGATGAGACTCCGAGGGCACAACAGACTGCTAATCTGCAACCAGCAGAAACAACACAGCCCTGCTCTCCACTCTGCAGATATTCAATTAACGAACGACAATTCCGCAGATTGGGATTCTTATATTCGTTATTTAAAGCAGTTAAAACTGGTTTGATTCACTGCATCAACCGTGCAAGGGGTTGGTGATTTGAAGCAGTCAGAGTAGTGTGCTATCAAAGCAACACCAAGCTTCCAAATGAGGAAAGCAGCATAAAGTAGAAATACTTTTAAGATACAGATAGCTTTATCTGCCCAATTCATCTACTGACTTCAAGTCTGGATAATCACAGCAAGTATTTTTGAAGCAACTGAATTTGAAAACAACTGAATTTAGTCTAAGGGAAAGTAAGTGCCTGCCATTCCATCACCTACCAATAATTTAAGCAAAAAATAAGCACATTAAGCATAGATCCCAGGCAATAAGTAATAACCAGAGTAGAAGTCTAATATATAATTAATATCAACTCAAATATTTTTCTGCTAAGGTAATCTGAAAATCTCTGAAACAAAGTTGAATTGTTTGTTTTGAGAAAGATTGGAAAAAAAACAATTTTCCATTGAAGGAGAAATACTTAATATATAGGGTGAATTAGTAAAATGAGTAAGGTTTTTCAACTAATTAAATAAAAGGACAACAATATTTTTACTTTTTTCTGCCAGATTTGTCCTTGTTTCTGTCAATAGAACAGATCAAATCTGGAACTACACCACTTTCCATTTTTTATAACCATGTTTTAAATACCCAAAACCTGGAGATGTTTTCTTAAATATTTATTCCCCAGTCATTAAACTTCTGGTGTTGCAGCTTTGGCTTTTCTCAAAGTCTCAGCTTTAACGCAGCAGCCAAAGTGACTGAAGAGATTAAATCTTATTTTCGGAAGTAACTTGGGTACACAGAAGGTAAGTGCTGTTTAGATTTCCTTAAAAAAAGCTTACTACAATCATTACTTAATGGATCAGTTTTACTGTTGAGAACCTTACTAGAGATGCAGAGGCTCAAATGGTACCACTAACAAAGCTGGCCACAACACATGAACTTCAATTCCTAACAGTCCTTTCCCGCAAGTCTGTTTTTTCTTGATGAAGTGATTTCTGTGTCTCTTTATCCAGATGTGCCACTCTAAAGCCTATGAATCTTCCTCACCTCTTTATTTTCTCCGTGTTGCACTTAAGTTTGATCACCTGATTAAAAAAAAAACTCAATTTCTGCTCACGTTTAAATGCTCAGTCACAAAACATTTCCTGATGTCATCATTGCAAACACTCAAGGCTGAGGCAGAGGAGATGCACATGTGTGAAAATTTTGAATCCAGCTTGAGCAGAAAACCAGACAATTTCAAGAACTTCCTACATAGATTTCTTACCTCGCCTTCATCTCTCCACCACTACTATAAAATATCCTGAAGAAAATGGAGACTCCCAAGTGGAAGTTACAAACCCAGGCACTGTGTTTCAATTTCTGCCATCACAGAATGCTTGAAGACAGTAAAAGGGAAACTCACCCACCAGAGATATGCTCTGTCTTTTCTAGCTCAGTAAAAATATAAACAGTACCAATGTGAACAGCTAGCAAAACCAAGCAAAAAATCCGAAACTCATCACACCACAGTAACCCCAGAAGTCCCTTGTCATGGACACATCCTTTCATCACCTGAACAGAGATGATCTGAACACAGATCTCCTACACCATCCAGACCAATCCATAAACTAACAAGTGCTCTTACCAAGTGCATCATAACACAAATTCTTGCCCGAAGTCTGACAGTTTCACAAGTTGCTTAAAGGGAAAATTTTGTCCACTAAGCTTTCATAGTCATATCCTTTCCCTCAAGTAGCTCCTGTAACACGCTACATGAATTTTAAAACCCCAATCTTTAAGGAAGCTGTATTCCTCTATTCACAGAGGATTAAAAAAACTTCCTCATCTCCTCCCAAGATCTGCACTGCTCAGTCAGAGACACAAGCACTTCAGTGTAGGTCTTGAACCTACCCAAGGCTAAGGAATTTGGCCTTTCATCTGCCCTGACTTCTGGTATCAATACAAAAGCACTCTCCTCACACCTCTGGAGATCAAAACATACCCAGCTTTCCTCACTTCCAACTAAAAAATAATTTTAAAAAATCCATACAGGAACACAAAAGCATATGTGAAAGAGGGAAGTTACTTAGCTCATTTTCCCTTCAGAGTCACGTTATGAGCACTGCCCAAAATCCAACAGAACAGAAAGCATATTAAAAAAACAAATGAAAAGGCAATTTCTTGGCTGAACATTCTGGGTGGGACCTCCAGAACATCTCTGGCTCTTTAACCTACAGACAGGAAAAAACATATAAACTTGAGCTTCAGTAGTAAAGCTTCAACAGTGAACTACAGTTCTCAGTGCGCTCTGCTCCTCTGGCAGGATTCATGAGTGACCTTCACTAAAAAAATAGCAAATTTCAGAATTTCCACCAAGAGCTTAGCTAGACTTGGATCCCAGAGTCAAGTGACTAACAGGGAATTGCTCACAACATACCACTTCTACAATTATTTTTTTTTCCTTTTAGCTTAGTGTCCTCTTCAGAATCGTCTTGTAAAGTAATCTTGGCAGTAGAGAAGCTGCTACCCCTTAAACACTCCCAAAGTGCAAAAGATCATCATACTTTCACACTTCCAAAGGAGTGCGCACATGCAACTGAAAATCTGATACAGAAATGGCTAGAGAATGGATACAGAAGCAATAGAGCTCCACACCAGGAAGTGGTTTTGTCCTGCACAAGCACACCAAATCATGCCTCTCACTTGAGCTACCAATATGAAATGGCAGGAGGGGAAACATGCAAGAAACATGGAAGAAGGTGCAAGACCTTTAAGGGTAAAAGGACCTTGCAGAACCCATCTTGAAACGAAGAACCAAAGAAATTTGGCAAACTTATATTCATAATGAAGCAAAGAATAACCGATAAATAAAAGGACAAAGAAAGGCATTCTAGCTCAAGTACTTAGAGAAATAAAACAAATTTTATATGCCATGGTAGCAACATGTCACACATTGTTTTCCAAATGTTCATATTTTCTGCCTGGTAACCTTTAAACACACTGAAGAATAGCAAGCGAATATATTCAAAGGTCCTAAAATGACAACAATATATATTAAACTGCCAGTATGCATCTCTTGCGTGACTACAGAAGTATCCAAACACGGTTTTGAAAAGGGAGCTTTGTTGAAGTGGGACTGCAGTGCTTTCCAAGTGCCTGTGACAAAGGGCAGTCATCTCCATAGCTTTTACTTCTTCTCCTCCTCCATGATGATGGAATAATAAAAAACAGGTGCATCAGCTAACATTTACTTCTTAACTAAACTTCTGGCAACTACTATGACCTCCAGCTTTTTCTTATCCCAGGAAGCCATAACAGTAGGTGGAACAGGATCTCTCCTCAGCACTTAACAGAAGAGACATTACCAGCTCTAGAGCCAACCACATTTTGCACAAAAACAAAAAAAACCAAAACACAATGTCAAATTTTGCTCCTTGCAGACAGAACTGAGCAAAGAAGCAAATATTGTGTCATTAAAAAAATGCTTATTTCGGGATCAAGTTTAGTTTCAAAAATATTAAAAGCAATGCTATTTTAAATGTCCTATATACAAGAAAGAATAATGTAGGCTAGACAGAGTAACCCAGCTGAAGTGCACAATGTTAACCACTTTAACCTTTCACCAAGTATAGCTCCTAGTGAGGGAAGAGTCACAAATCTGGCACAGTTAGAATAACAACAAAAATCTGCCAAGAATGAGACACAGGTTAAAAAAATAAGTTGGTTCATCAATTTATGAATTATATGTATCCAAAAAGGTTTTAATAACAACTTATTTTGACTTCTATAGATTCCTGAAGAAGGGGAAAAGCTTGTAACGTATTCTAAAGCTGCTATCTAAAAATCATCCTGAATGTTTAGGGGGCTTCATATACATTTTTTCAAGTGCATTTTAACCTTAATCATTAAATAAGCACATGGAGAAACTTAGCATTGAGAGATAGCAATTTTACAGGTCCTGGGGGGAAAAAACCCCAAAAACTTATGAAGTATTAAAAGGTATTAAAAGGTGACAATTTAATAATTTTATGTCAAGAATGACAAATGTTTTCTGAAATACTACAACAAAGCAATTCCAAATTGATATCAGCAATGTCAGGAGTTAGGTCATTTGGGAGAGCATTCTTTTATTCCCTAGGATTCCCACCACAGTGTTTTTGTTGGGGGGTGTTGTTTGGGATTTTGTTTGTTTGTCTTTATCTCCAAAGAACACCTTAGCAGAAGCTATCAGCTTTGACAGAACACCAAAATTCTGGCACTGAACCATAAATTGACCATTACCATAAAAAGAACTGCTAAATGAGAAACTATGTGCTCAGTATAAAACTAATTTCATGCTTTCAAAAGCACACAGTGGCTTCTAGCAAGATAGTGGCCCTGGGACTTGCAAAGACAGATTGGCTAATACAAATGGTGTGTGCTCCTGATGCAGTCTGCTTAGCCAAGCTTTACATGTACTGGCAGTAAATGGAAATTCTCGAATCTTCTGTCAAACAAATACACACTTATCTATAACTTTGGAGCTGAAAGCTATAAAACAGCTGCCTCATAAATATATTTAGCAGGAAAAAGCATGAGCTGTCCTAGTTCCTCAGAAGGAAAAAAAAAAACCCAAGAAAAAAACAACCCAAAAAAACACAGCAGTGTCTACATAGTAAGCACAGACATTTCTATAGCAAGCAAGAAAAAATTTTAAGATATGTTTTTCAACATATTTCTTTGTTTTATTAACAAAAATTACTATCAGCATACACAAATATAATCATAGGAGGTCTCACCTCACCATCTCAATATTTGCATAAGAGCAGTGCTTAATAAGTAACTCACCTGAACTGATTTTTTTGTTCTGCTATAAGTGAAATTCTCAATAAAACCCTCTTTTTTTAAACACAGAAGTACAAAGTCTGTTTAGTTTACGATAATACTTTCAAGCTTAAAAATTTACTACTAGAACTTCACAGGCTACCTTTAGCACACTATCTGTTACCTTAAATAAAACTTGGTGCACTAAATCCCAAATTTAACTGGTTAGGGAGAAGCGACAGTAATTTTATACCCTTCTCAAAGAAAGCTGTCAGTGCAATGAATTACTGGAAGCCATTCAGGGCATGACAGATCATAACTTTTAATATGAACAATGACAGACATATCTAACATGTCAAATCCAGTATACGATTTATTTCATTCTTTACTTTTTTGTTTATCTGGAGAATCCGACAGCTCTTGTGCTTCACACATCATTGTAACTATACTTTGAGATTTAACAAGCCAGAAAGCAAGGTCTGGTAAGAGGTATTTATTCACACTGCTAATAAGCTTCTTTCTACAACAATAACACAGCATCACTGACATTCAAAAAACATTTAAAATGCATAGGAAGTCACCTACTGGAAAGATGCCCTCTGCAAACAGCAAGCAAGGAAAGGGAGCTTGCCACATATTTAGTTACTTTTAATACTAAAATAAGAAGAGAAGAAAAAGGTGCATTATATGCCTTGACAATTTTATTATCCTTTCCACTGGAATAACTAAAACAGAAATGCACTGCACATAGAAATAATGCCGAACATGTAAGCATCCACTCAATGTCGTAGCACAAAGCAATTCAGTGAAGTTTAATAATAAAAAATAGACTCACCTCTACTGGGAAGCCCACTCCACATTATGGCAATACTATTTAAGCAGGTTAAACAGCAACCAAGTTACATAAACAAAACTTCCAGTATGTGACCAATATGATCTACGGTGCTACAGAGTGTTGGCTCCAGCCCTGATCATCTGTGTGACAGTTCACTGCTATACCAGAGCAGCCTCCAACCTTCCCAGATGCTGGCTTATTGCACTGCTCATTGAAAATCCTTCACACGCTGGCAACATTTTAGGGAAGGACAAGCACACTCTGAGTCATTTGTAAAGAAAGCAAAGCAATTTCAGTTCTGTATCTTCACGCGTACCGAAACACAGAGCACTGTCAAAGTAGAAGTCTGCCTGAATTTATGCTGAGAATCAGGCAACCCAAGCCTTCATTATCAATGCATGGAATCAGCTACAGAGATCAAATTCAAACAAACCATAAAAAAAATAAAAAGGATATGACTATGAAAGGCTCTACAGCTTCAGCTCCAAACCACACAGAACGAGGAATCATCTATCTAGACTGTGTAAATGTTAAAAATAGCTCTGTCTTTTCTACAATGAACACGAGACAGAGGAGCATCAGCAGCCTGTATTGTGATGAGATTCATTATTGGGGGGGGGCAGAAATCCAGCTATAAAAATTAATGATTCCTCACAGCTTTTCTAAATCAGATTAATTCAAAATTATGCAAATGAAATAAGCATTTTTAACCGTGTAACAGATGAAGTCTATTACATATTAAAAACCAGGATATCTGATAAAAAGAGTAATAAATATTTGGGTAAAAACATTTGGAATACTGACCTAACAAAGACCTGTACTGTCTTGCAGATTAACTATTTGTACAAAAATAAAAACATGAATACATGACCAATGCCTTCATTCTTCCAAAACAACAGTAATTTTAAATTACTTACTATGAAAAATCTCCATGGCTTATTAAATTCATGTTATTCCTACTCCCAAATGGACTTCTCACAATGTACATCTTTTTATCTTTTCAGGTGGGATGGGTTCTTCACAGGTTTTCCTTCCCCAGAAAGGTAAGAGCATGTGTTGCTGTGCATGCTCACACCCAGAGATACACAGCACAAGACAGATGTAATCATAACTAGGCTTTCAAGAAATGGAAAGTCACAGGAGTTTTTTTTTATTATATTACCTCTACAGTTATCCAAATGGGTCATGAGACAACTCTGAAAGAAATTTTGACAGGATCTGATCCCAGATGAGAAAAATTACTATACAGAGAAGACATCGGTTTTTCCTTTTACAAATTAAAAATAATAAACAAACCTGACTTCATTATTTTGTTTCTTCCAGTAGTTTTAATACAGAAATTATGGCTAGATATACACATGAATAAAAATGTCTGAATTTAGAGATCCCTTTTCATCTTAGCTGTCTACACCTCTAAACTGTGGATCACCTCCTTCAGTGAGACAGTGAAGAAATTCTTGCAGCAACATCAACTCAACTGATTTAAGATGCTCCCCAGGCCATGCCCAAAGTGGTTAAATGACAAGGGATATGCTCCCAACTGAAGCAGAAGTTACGTCACCACCACTTCTGTAGCCATTCTCAGCTTGAAACCATGGCTGGTAACAGCTCTATTTTTGGTCCTAGACTCTAGAACATCTGATTTTCTGATGTTTTAAATGCTGCTTTATTACTACAGTGTAACTGCCCTTGAAGAGAGGTTAAACGGTTCAGGAAGGCATTTTGTTACAGGAACATATTTATGAAAGTCGTGGCAAAGGTCCCGAATGTACTGTCCAATTTTATTTTGAAATCCTTCCACATTCCACACAAAGGACCACCCCTTACAAACCATTTTTCCCCATAATAGGTACAAACTTTGTTTGCTTAATTTCATTCACGTGGTCCCCACCTGAGAGAGAATGAAGTGGAACCTAGAGATGAGTAATAGGTCTGATAACCTTTACCAACTTCAAAAGAGTTACGGTTTTCAATTTACCATAAGGGAATTTGGGAATTTTTGCATATTTGCCCGGATGCAACTTATCAATTACTTTAAAACTACTGACCTCAACAAAATAATTTCCCCCTTTTTTTTTTCTGAAGACTACCAGTAAGAGCACGTATCATCTACTTAATATTTTTTATTAATTTTACCAGTACTTTCACAGTGCAGCTACTCAAAATACAGAATATTATGGATACAGTGTGTAGTCATTGGCAAATAAGAAACCAATTTTAATGTCAGTTCTGGGCCTTGATATTAACCCTAATCTTCAGCATTTTGTAAGAAGTACCAAGTACCCAATACAATAAATCTGCTCAATTTCAGAGCAGCTGATCATAATCCTGATGGGTCCCTTCAAATTGAGCAAATTCTATGCTTCCATGATGACTTGTGAAAGAACAGTAATTGTTTATAATAAATGCATTTCATACTGTAAGAAAAATATGATGTGCCATTACCTGTGTCTTAAGTAAATAAAGAGGCTCAGGCAGTGCAAAGAATATGGGACCATCTAGCAAAGGCAATCTTCTTCAAGAGACCACTGAATAAGAAAAAAGTCAACCTACCCTGTAGCAAGAAGTGAAATAAGAAGAGTTTCCCAACAGCTCACTAAGCTAAGTTTCATTATGGGCATGTAACTCTTTCATTATTATTTCTATTATATTGGAGATAGTTCTGTTTTGTAGGAAGAGTCTGATATTTTACAAATAGAAAAATGGATTTTACCTAGAGTAGGACAGCAAAGCGTGGAGCAACCTCTCTCTCACAGGGAGACAGAGAGGGAAGCCCTGAGGAGTTGCTCTGCTTTGTGCCCCCACAGAAGCAGTTTTCTTGAAACTCTTTTTGGAAAGGTTGGGCTGTAGGCAGCAGACATGGAAGGCAGAACAAGTGCTGACCTTCTAGTAGTCTAAAAAAAGGTTTTGGCTCAACACAAAAAAAGAGTAAGCTCACAGTGCTCTCTACAGACCTGTGCACAAATTCTTTAGCAATGCATGCACACATTTAATAGTGCTCAGATCACAAACTTTTTCAAGATACTTTTGGTTGCTGCTTTGCATTCCTCTGAGTACCTGCTAGAATAATTCATAAAGATCTTCTGCAATAAAAATTGGATTATCCTTGTCTTTCTTTAGATTAATGAAAGACAAACACTGAGAAGGAATTGAGGACCTAGATCAAGAGACAAAGTAAGCAAAAGTTCTGTTCTCCATTATGTGGCCACGAAGCAGTCTTAGATGGCAACTAAGCTACCTGTCAAAGCCAGATAAGGCTTGGCCCATATAAGAATGAAAACTTACATACAGAAACCAGTATTTAAGTTTAGATTCTTCTGACAAAACCAAGGAAAAACTCCACTGAAATGAGAGCAGCACACTGCAGATTCATTCTGTTGTAACCAACCATCATTTAAACCTGCACTGATCTGGTCATCTGGCAAGATAATTTTGTTCACAGTTTCATTAAAAAAAAAAAATCTTGCTCTCATGCATGAGACCAAAATTGGGAATGTAGATTTAAGGCTATCTGGAATATTTTCAGTATAATTTCTCAATGTCTAACAATAGTTTGTTTAATTTTTTGGCTGAAGATACTATTCACACTTTCCATCTCTCTATTTTTTTGAAAGCTAATATGCAAGTCAGCTATAAAGTCCATGGGTTCTACCAAGAATAATCTGAGTTCTTTAATTGTAAACCTCCCTGCCATCATTAACTTGATAGGTTACATAGACTTACAAATTTATATGGCACTGCAAAAAGAGACAAAGCTCTGCTGCCAAAAGTGGAACAAGCCCTGTCTTGTCCATGCTCCCTTGTTCTTCTCCCAAACACTGCTGCTTTACCTTCTCCCTTCCACTAGTACTACTAGGCCCTTTCTGTGACTTAAGTCACAAACACAAGTCTAGTAATTTTTGTATTTATTTTGCTGCGTTAACAAATCCCTGGCTGTCATTGCTGTGAACCAGATAACAAAACTGTGTGTTTATAATACCTCATTAAATCAGCCTGTGACTGTTTCCTCGGTAATGCAGCGTTAACACAACTTGTAGCACTGTTCCCTACAAAAACTCATGGTATAGCATCCTTCGGCATGTCCAAACCATCCCACAAGGTCAGAGATTTGAAGAACAAAAAGGCAGAGGTTCTACCAGAATACACTGCATCCTGACGTCCCAATCACACCTCCAGCCAAACCTACAGGAAGATCACATGGGCACTAATGATTGCCACCTGGGCCCTAAAGCTCATGTGCTCTTTAAAACAGCCTAGGACCCAGGGAAAAGGGCTTCTCCTTTACCCACTTTTAAATTTGGACACTTTCTGCAGCAAAAATGAAACTTCCCTACACGGTTCTAGAGATCTGAAAAATCCAGACTTCGACAGGCATTTCTAGTACACTTCATTAAAACTACACCAACTATTCCCATGTTATCATGGGGGCAAAGGAGAGAGAACCAGGAGACTCACCAGGAGATACCACCCCATGGAGGAAGCAGTGTGAATTCGTGGAGCAAAACCGGTATCACCTCCAAGGAAGGAGCGGGAGGAATGCAAGGCAGCCACGCACGGAATGCCCAGCCGGTATTAGCGAGCAGCGAGCAGCTCTCGCTCCCAGCGCCGGGATGCTGCAGGCGCGGCTCCGGCACGGCCCGGGCTGCAGCGCCATCGCGTGGGAGCCGCGCTGCCCGGCCGCCGCCTCCGAGCACCGCCGGAGGCCTCCGCTCCCCGGCAATTCCCTCAGCAGCCCGCAGGCAGCACGGGGGAAGCGAGCACACCTGAATTAGCGCTGAGCCGAGCTCCTGCCGGACGCTCCCGGCCGGCCGAGGCCCCTGTGAGCAGCGGGCGCTCAGCCCCCGGCCGGGGCAGGTGGAGCTCCGGTACCCAGAGCAAACGGGATCTACTCCGCGCTGCTGCAGGATCCAGCAAGGCCTGCTCGCTGATCAACAGACTTTTTCCAAAATTCATCTCCCCAGGGCTGCAGGAAACCAACCTTTCTTTTCCTTTTTCTTCACAGGAAATACATGAAATAATTTCCAGCTTAAGCTGCGAAGGCAAACACATGCTTTGTTACTTTCCTGAGTTCATTGATGTCCTGCAGCAGCCTGTCCATACATCGCTGTGTATCCCTGGCACAAGGGGCAGGATGGCCCTGGGAGTGGCAGCACTGAAACTGCAGCAAGACATGGTGGGTGGGCATGGCTGGTAATAAACAAGCACTAACATAAGCAATAGTGAAAGCTCTAAGACAGTGTGAAGTGTATTTTCCAAGTAAAATACTCTTTTTTCCAGTTTTCAACATAAATGTAAAGAAAAGGAGGAGTTCAACAAGAGGATCAAATCACTGAAGTCACCTAATGTAACCCATCAATTTCTTCATTGTGGCAATATAAAGAAAAGCAGCTCTTAAATCTTTATATTAAGTCTCATTTTCCAGGAAGTAAATTTAAATTGCATGTACAATAGCAAAAGAGCTTGTATATTTCAATAACTGGTGAGGCAAGATAAACTAGAAATAGAGTAAATTTTCTAGAAAAATATGTTGCTGAATATATTTTAAATCCTATCACAATTGCACCCTTACCCTAAATACGAAGCAGTAACTTTAAACTAATCTCTACAATTATATTTAGGCTTTAAATAGATAAAGTCTTTCATCTATACAATTAAAGGTATTCTTGCCAGGACCTGGAATCCCAGGTATCAAATCTTAATAAACACTCTAGTAGTAGTACAACAAGAACCATTACCAGCAAGTTAAGAGCAATGAATTGAGCTTGGAGTTGTAAAGCACAGTGGAAGTCAAAAATTAAAAGACATTTTCTAACAACTGAGGGCCTCCTGTCACAGAGAGGACCACAAAACAGAATTAATATGAAAATATGTCTCATCTCCATTTATAAGAAAGTCCACCAAGTTTCAGGGAGAACTGGAGTCAGTGATCCATCATTTCTGTCACACAGAATCAAGACAGTTCTGGCAATCCTGCTTTCTGTAATCCTGGTTTCTGAAGTGTCAAGGAAAATTTACAGTCATGTATACTTTACAGTCACCTCATTTTCCAGTGGGAATGTTATTGATTTCGCATTTATCTTTTAAATACAGAGAAAAATTTCAACCTGACACTGGCAGGAACTTTTGCAGGAAGTTTCCTAAGGTGTGCTGAGCTGTTCACTAGGTGCTTTGTTAGAAAGGTGCAGCAATAACAGTGAAGTATGAGAGGGGCTATTTGCTTCCTTTGTCTGTGGAATAAAGTCTATTCACTGGTGAGGTGAGATTAATATAATTGCTCTCTTACCATCTGCACAATTAGTTCTGTTTACAATGTTAGCTGAAGAAATGGGAAAGAAAGTCTTCCATTAAAAGAAGTAATAACACTCCAGAGGACATGGATTAAAACTGAGCCTGGATAATGTCAATTTATAAGAAAATTAATTTCAAGTTATTTTTGGAAAAAATTCTTTGAGAACTACATCTCAGTAAATCTTGTTCTCCCACTGGTTCTTAAACAGTGTATTAAATTGTTTATGCAATCACTGTAATAATAAATTGCCTATTGTAAGGCATTTTTTTCTTTTAAACTTTATGAACACAATATCCCTCAGCTGTGAAAGAAGAATGCTTATTTTAATGGGCACTGGATAGACCAGCATGACTAGCACACAACTAGGATATATTCTAATATGGAGATTGGTGAACAAAGTACAAAAACCATGAATTTTAACTCCCAAGCTATGCAGTAAGCCCAAAGCACGTGCTCCAGCAAACATAATTGTATTCTGAGCATCAGAGCATTCTTTGGTAACAGTGTCAGAGCATCAGCTATGATCCCCAGGAATGACGGCAAGGGCATCAGATAAAGGGGTTCAAATAACAAAAAGCAACTAAATTAGAAAATATTTTTATGTGTTTGCACTGTAGATCTACACACAAAGGAACCTTAAATCAATCATAATGTCTCTCAGATATTCAGTTATTTTAAGAAAGAGCACAATTTAGTAATCTAGATGTTATTCTGTGGAAATCTAATCTTTTGAATCACAGGCCTTACACAAGTGATACCCTCACACTACTTAGTTCTAAATCAAACAAAACAGTACCACAGACTTCAAAACAACAAAAATTCAGTTAACAAGAAACAAAATCAGAAAAAACGAAAAAGCTAAACCCTTCAATGCAGATTGACATTCTATACAAAATGAAATAAAAGAAACCAAAGCTATTGTCTTAAGGTAGCAAATAAAAAAATTACAATTAAGAAAACTTCTTGTATGGAAATTTGAGATCTGTCAGATTTTTCTTAAGTAGCTATGAACTGAGTCTAACACTGAAATAAAAAGAAACAAACTCCCCCCGCCAAAAAACAGAAAAGCATGTGTTTTGCATTTCCACATTATACATGCTAAATGCATTTTGCCCAAGACTATTGTTTTGACTAGTAAGTAAAAAGTCTTATTTTGAAATACTTCTTAGACCCTTTCCACCCTAAACCAATTCTATGAATGAGAGTAGTTAAAACCCAGAGGGCTGAAAGCAGAAAGAATTAAAGGGCTAGGCCTGTTAATTCCAGCTCTCCTCCTCCATCATTCCACTAATAGATTTCATTTAGAAGTTTCTCCTGTACACATCCTGTACATCCCTCCAGAACTTTCTTTTAGGAACAAAAGCAAATGACAAAATGTGTAAGTATTTGGATCCACAAGAGTTACTTTTAAATAGACCATATCCCAAGGTCCAACACATAATGGAATATTGCCTAGAATAATGGAATATTCCCTCAATACCACCTGGCTTCACATGAGACTACACCAGTAATTCTGAACAGGGCAAAAATATTATTAACTACTAGTATTAATCTATATTAAGTTTAATGGCTATGATGGATGGAGCAGTTAGAGGTTAAAGTTAAAAGCTTTCTCAGAATTCTTGACCAAAATCCAACACCTCAAACTAATTATGTACCTGTGCTTGAACTTGCAAACAAAGTGCCAGAAGCTGTACTTGTAGGGACTTTTCCATTATTTAGCTGCTTCACTCGTTTCAAGTGAGATTTCCCGTTGTAATGAACTTGGGCTTGGGCTGCAGAGTTCAGCTGTATATTGCACACTTCACAGAAGGAGAACAGTATCTTCTTTTTTTCTTTGCTTAATTGGTAATCCTGTCTGTCATTCCTCAGTCCTTTTTCTTCAAAGACCTGTAGAACAGCTGGTTGATTCATAATCCCATCTTCAATGATGTGGTCAGGACTTAATGGACGCTTCATACCTACAAAGAAGAGAGGCAAAATTGTTACCAGATAGCAACAAATCCTTACTGTTAAAACAGTGTTTTCTTTTTTTTTTTTCAAATGCTATAATGCATGACCCAACAACCAGTTCTAACAAATAAGGTTCCAAACTGCAGAGGCATTGCTTAATATAGAAATAAATGCATTTGTGACACACCACAGAGCTCAGAAATAATAAGTTGGCAATATATCACAGTCTGTGCACAGCAACTTGCAACAACTCATTATTTTGTTAAGCAAGCTCTCTATTTTAAAGCAGATTTATTATTGCATCTGCAGGAGAGGTTAAGATTATTTTCAAATACATTTCCTCTGCTTTACTACACACTGGTTCCAGAGCTTTTTAACTTCCCAATGACCATAGCAGCCTCCACTGCCTCAAATACAATTATTCAACAAAAAAGGATGCCTTTTCTCCACCTAACGAAAGGTGTTATGGAAACACTGGAACACAGCAGACTGCTCAAATGAAACTAATGAAGCCCTTCCACTTTTACATACGTCCAAATCTTCAGCTTCATACAAAGACTGTATGTTATCTATATTAGTCCATCAGTACCTTCACAACTCATACCATTGTACTGAAGAAAGTCAGTTAGACATTAGTCTTATGCAAACCACACAAAACTGTGGCAAATGACAGTCCCTAAACAACAAGCCAAGAGCCTGAAATATTAACTTGCCCTAGAGAATAAAACCCTCATCATCAATCTGCACAAAGAACAGTTTTATATGTAGGGGGAAAGTCTCTATTTCATTTAAGGCATGGTGCTAAACCAGCAGAGAAGAGGGGTATAGGGTAAGTCATATAGAAAATCATTCTGTTTTCTTAGTAGCTACACAACTTGACACTTATTCTTTTCTCCCACCACCCAAACATTCTGGATGGCCAAAAGCTGGCTCAGAGAGCTGTGCACAAAAGCAGCTCTTTCCAGGAAAGAGTGCACCCATGTTCAGGTTTCAAAAGCAAAAGACTTCAAACACAAGGTCCCTTTTCCAGCTTGGGAACCAGAGCAGCACAGAACTTTGTGTACACTGACCACTCTGTTAGGCAGGAGCACTGAGAGACACAACATTGAAACCAGAAGAGGCAGCAATCCTCCCCAGAAGAGTGCAGCATTCACAAGTAACACTAGAGTACCCCTCTCATAACCCAGTTAAGTTTATTACCAAGAGAAAGTCTGTTCTGTTCTCTGGCACAGGGGTGTACATGGAAAAAGTTCCTGAAATAGTTTGTCATTTATGTGCTAGGACAGAGTACTTCATCACATTCCTAACTCAAAACCACGCTTAACATTTTAGTATTCGTACAGATTCCTTCTCAAGTATAATTCACTGATCAAGTATTCTAAATAGACTTCATGTCTTTGTTTCTTATAGGTGAAAGTTCTGTCATCAAACAAACAATATTAACAATACATCAAATAAAATTAAAACTAATTAGTAAAAATAATCGTAGTGTACAGAAACCTAATTAATTTAAAAATACTGGTGATCCTGAAAACCTAGGCTAGAGACTGTCCCACTAAATCATTTACATGTAAGTATCATATTTCAAGGCCAGCAACCAAGATCCTTGACTCAGCTGAGCTAAGATGACATTTTCATCTGAAAATTTAATCTGCTTAGAGCTTCAGTATTTGTTATTTTTCTATGTATTTTAAACCATAAATAACCTCCCCTAGTCCCTTTCTTTTCTGTAAATTTTTATTTCAGCATCACCCTTGTAGCTTGTGTTCTCTGAAGTAAAAGGATCTGAAACAAAAATGCTTTTACAAGTTGTACATCCAAACCATTATAGAATAATAAAATATGTTACAGTTTAAAAACGCTGGCCTGTCAGAAATCTCATACATTTGGTTACAGACAGAAAATAATACAAAATATAATTCAGCAATTATTTCAATCATCTGTAAGTTCTTAATTAAGCTGAGTTGATTTGGATACCTTTAAAATTGGCTGAGGAAAATATCTGCATTAGGAAGCTGTGTGGATCAGAAGGAAGACTGATGGAGCTGCCTGTAAGAGCAGCAAAGCCTTCCCAAGGAGGGTTATTTTGGAAAGCACCAGGCTGGTACTGCATTAGCACATTAGCACTGCAGCACAAAATATGTACACTCCTAGACTGCATGTTTCTGCTTACTTTCCTCCAAAGGAACAAAACCTTGGTGAAGCCTGAGACTGCTCAGTTATGGACCAAAGCAGGGTACATGGGGAAAATCAGAACATTTGCCTCAAAAGTGCAGTTCTGACATCACTAGAAGTGTTGATAAATCTGGAAGCGCCCAGAAAGAACAATTGGGCATCGCAAGGAGTCACACGCTGCGCCCGCACCCTTAGGCATCCCAGCTGCCAGTCTAGAAAGAAAATTAACCTTCAAACAAATAAAAAAGAAATCACTGCCAAGGTACGCTTCTGTTTTAACAAAAAAAACCTATAAACTCAATTTTACTGCAAAGTTGCATACACAGGAAAAATGAGTCCTTGAAGCAATCTCTTGTTACTAATTTATGGATTAAAAAACCCAAGCTGAAATTTTAAAACAACCTTCATTGCCTTAAGCTCTGCATTCAAATTAAAAGGTGGCCTGGTTATAAGCAGTAATGACCCCCCAACAACTGATGGGAGCAGCAGATGCAAACCACTTCTGAGCAAATACCTTCATTGAGCATAGAAGAGCTTGCAGCAGCATACTGTGACCAGTCCAACCCCGGAGAGAACCTGTACGTGCAGCCAGACAGGATCATGCCAAGCCTCAGAAACCTGCCTGTTCCTTACAGAAATCCCAGCCCCCATGCTCCTGGGATTTGGAGATCTGAACATTTGGTAAAGCAAATCACTTGTGTTTGAAAAGCTTTGTTTAGTCCCTTCTGGAGTTTTTAAAAAGAAAATATTGGTGGCAATCATGCACTGAGATTTTAAAGTATGGCCATTTTTTACACAGTGATGCAGACTATCATAAATGACCACATCTTGTGGTGTATGTATTTGTTCAGGAACTAAAAAGGTTATTACATGCAGGAAAAGTTTCCATTGTTTTCAAAATTTTGTCTCCTTCTTTTCTTCTTTAAAGTTCAAGTGGAAAAAAAACACCTTTGAAATGTTCTAGAACATACAGAGCAAATACAATTCTCCATTCAGTCAGTGTTAAGAATCTCACCATGAATGAGGTTTATCTTGTACAAGCTAACCTTTCTTTAGGAGGCCGTCTGAATGCTTAAAACTTTTATGAACAAAACATGTACCTACGCATTAAATTGTAATAGAAAAACCAAACAAACCCAAACCAACTGCTTTCTTCTTATTCTCTAAACTTTGTAGTCACTCAAGTTTATGTAAGCACACATCTGTCAAGTGTTTTTTTACTTTCAAAAAGAGCTTATTCCTGCAGATAGATAGTGAAGAGCTCTAGAGAGTACTTGTTCTCACTCCCCAGGAGTCAGATATGAAACAGGGCCATTTCATTCCTCAGGTTTACACAGAGCTCAATAACATTATCATGTAACAGAAGCAGCTACTTGAGACTACAGTCAGTGAGCTGAGAATAAAGAGAAGTTACATAATCATTATATTCTGTGAAACAAAAAAACCCAACAATTTAATTGTTATAGCTAGGACTGTGAAGTATTTAGAAGAGTAAGGACAAGAATGAGTTCATTAAAAGGCAGAAAGGTTGTGAATATGGAGAAAATACACTCGATCAATCCTGCAATCATAATATAGCACAGTGTAAGCCAAGTTCTAGCAGCAGCTGATACATAACAATATCCACAATTTAAAATGATCCATACAAAAAGAACATGATTCTGTGCATCATACTGGATACACACACATTGCAAAGGTTGTCACTGTATTTACTCAGCGAGGATTAGGCTCAATTAAGAATTGAAAGGTGAGAATGGGAAAACAAGAAAAACAAAGCAGGAAACACAAAGGAGCAGCCATATATCCATTTCTGAAATGATCCAGAAAAATGTGAAGTCTGTAAAGGGATTGTATGCCCCATCAGTCTTTCTCTTGCAAAAACAAGTTCTGAATCAAACCAGATATACTCATTTTTATTCTAATCAAAATCATAAAAGGAAGCAATGTAAAGTATTATAAAGGGATTTGACATAAACTGTTACCAGACTAAACAGGGTTGTCCTTCCATCACATTTCCTCCCCAGTACACAGAACTGATCTATCTCAATAGATTCTGCAAACAATACTGGAGCAAGAATAAGTTAGTGATTTATGACACCACATTAAAATTCTGAAGTGCCATGAGATACCCTGTTAGGATTTCTGAAAACACATCTCCTCAGCCTCTTGCAGCTGGCAAAGAAATCTAAGCGTGGGTATCCTCTATACTTGAAGCTCAAGGCAATTAGCCTTTCAATTTCGCTGGCTAATTTACTTTTAAACAGAGTTGTGCTTTCAGAGGAGCTACAAAGAAGTATTATATATAGTACAGTGCTGTAGGTGAGAATGTGCAAATCTTTACTCAAAGGAAATAAGCTTTGTTATCCTAATGAATTAGTGATAGTTACATGATGCATTCTTTTCCCGAGTGCTGGTCTAAACTTTTGCAATGCCCATTCCTAATTAGTTCATACTTCAAAGAACCACTGTGCTGGAAATATAATTAGACTGCCTTTCCTCTGCGGATCTGTGCCAGGTAAGCAAAAAGGAAAATGTATTTTAACAACTTACATATAGGCAAAGAGAATTTTCTCCTTTAGCCTTTGGAAATAATCAAATGAGTTGTGGAAGACATGGGAACAAATACCAAAATTACCTGGCTTTCTGTACTGTTAGATTTCCAAAAATGTTCATTCAGACAGCTGGGGGAAGGGGAGGGAGAGAGAGAGTGCCAGGACCCAGCCTTGTGTTGTAGTCCTCTTAAGCATCTCAGATGGAGAAAATCTATGCAATGAACTAGTGAATCCTGCGTGCATGCCTTAAGAGCTGGGGTCTCACACTGGGCAACTGTGATTCCCCACATCCTCATCTCCGCCATAAAACATTTACACACATCTCCCAAAAGAAAAAAAAAAATATACACAAACCAACTTTGAATACCCCCAGAGCATTATTTAGAAGAAATTCACTAAAGCTGTTTTTTACAAGTCTTATGACCTTTCTTGTATTTTTAGAGAGTATTTCCCAAACACAGATAAACTATCAAGAGGCATATGGTTTGCACCATCTGGGCAACAAGTTCTTTTGGGATACTGTGGTGAACAGCATATGCATAGTGCCTTGTGTGCAGTATCCTACAGAGTTAAAAAAAGCACTGGAGACTTACTTTGAAGCCAACCTTGAAAAATCCCCCATATGTTTAAGGGACCTGCTTTTTTTCAGAAGATGTGTTCCTCTTCCTTTCAGTACAAACCCAAACAGAGAACTGCCATGTTTAATCTTCATCTTGTTCTGAAATTCCTCAAGGAGTCATCATACTGTGCAACAGCTCCACCTGTCAAACTATTTATTACCTATTCATCCATATCTGATCAACTCTTGGTTATGTCTATCATCTCTGTTTACAAAATGGAATGTTTTTATTCAAAGGTACAGTAAAAATTGGATGATTAAAAATTAAAAAGGTGTTTAACTTTTCTGAAGACAGATAAAGAACAATCAATTAGTCACAGTACACAGACCAAACTGGGATAAGTAATTTTTTAGCTTTAATTTTGATGCTAGTTTATCAATACAAAGAGGAAGAGAAACTCAGTTTGCTTTCACTGTGCATGAAAAGTTTTGAATGGTGGAGTACAACAAATGGCTGACAGACCCTTCACTAACACATTTTAGAGCATTTCACATTTGAAGGAGATTCTCTTCAAACTATAAAAACAGATGGTTGTTTCACAACACAAACATTAGTTGTTCAGCACAAGGTAATTCAGAAAACTGAAAACATTCAAATAGCTAGCATTTTTCTTTGCTTTACTAGCCTTGAAATTTTCCATTTTAAGGAAACCTAAAATTAGACCTACTGGGCTAGATTGTGAGCTCAGCTAAATTGGAGTAAATAAAATGACTCTCAGCTGAGGTCATCACTGGCTGCTGTTGCATGTGCCAATATTATAAGTTTATTATAGCTCTAATTATAAGGTTGATCCTTTCCTCTGTAGCACCTACACTTACAGATTTCCGGCACTCTTAGCATTAAGAAGAATACGAGAATCTATTTACACATCAGTTTATTTGCCAAAGAGATATAGCCTCACCTGACCTAACATACCAGGCTGCTGCCAAGCAGCCTAACCAAGTTTGGAGTCCAGACAGCTACCCTGGATTATGCTTCAAGATGAACAGAGTTTTACAGAATTATCATAATACGATTTTGCTTGATGAACCATTTGACAAGTTGGTGCCTTCTACTCAGCAGTCTGTCATTAAGCCACTGCTTGACTTCAGTTAACTTGCACTGTAAACAATCTTAGCTAATTACAGAAAAATATTTAATGTCAAATGTGTCCAACACATGGTTTAGATGTCATTTTAGATATTTACCCTCCCCTACCACATGCAGAAACCTATCAGGGACAACAAACCTTCCAGGAAAATGGATACTCAGCTCCCTTAGCTTTCTCTCTAAGAAGTCTTTTGAACAAATCCATATAACAATTTCAATATCCACACTGCTATCCTTGGTATGATGTCTGCAACAAATTCAATCAGGTACCACATGGTCCAGTCTGTGTTTTAGTGTCCTCATAAAAAAAAGAAAAAAAAAGTCAGTTTCATACCAGCCATCACTAATTGTCTGTATCTGAACCTATTTACATTCTATTTCATCCAGGAACTCTAGTTTCCTATTAAAGGCCTAAATCCCAAATACACTGTATTTGTAAAGCAACAGCCAGGAAGAACACAACCAAACCACAAAAATAGAGACACTTATATTAGCTCTTTCTTGGACATGGACAGGATTAAAAAACACCAAACAAGGCCAAATGCCAAACAGACAGAAAAGAAAACCAGTTAAAAAAACATGATATCTTAATAGGTTGAACACAAAAATTAAAAGTTATTTTAACAGCAAATCTTCAATTTTATAAAGCTAAATTTTTCTAAGTTGAAATTAGCAAAGTCATTTTTCTTATGTATATTTTCAATTTTCCCCATTTTCACAATCTGCTTTCTTGAGACAAGGGAACTGTCTTATCAATCACAAATTTAGTAAATAAATTGAATAATATTGCCTCTAAGAATTTTCTACAAAGTTGTTAGGCTAGGATTTTTACTTGTAACTTTCAAGGTATTGGATCTGAGTACTATTTAAATCAAAGGATTCATTGTATTTCTCCCTAGAAAACCACTGAATAACACAACAGTAATGAAATGTATATCCATCAGATATTACAGCTTGGAAGAGCTGAACACAAACCTGTAAAGGGAAAATCCTGTAGAGGATATAGTTTCAACCTGCATTCAACAATAAAAGGACCACAGGAAAAAAGAGGTTTTTAAAGAACAAATTATTTTTATATATTTAAGAAGCTTAAGATAACTTAAAGCCAACTGCAAAACAAGTGGGTTTTAACTCTTTGGACAACTGATTCAAGATGTAAGGTACTTCTAGTGAAGCAATGATTTTATTCTTAAAAAACTGTTCATGGCATAAACTTGCAAAAATAAAGATCAACACCTGCTGACATAATCTGAGGTTCCTACAGGGTATTTGTACCTGGCTCTTACTTTATCTTGCTTGAGCATAATCACATTTGAAGAGCAAATCAATCTTTGGTCTCAGGAAGTAAAAATAATTTCCTACCTTCTTAAAAATGTCAAGAATTATCTCAGCATAAAAGGAAGCCACAACAGAAAGTCAGGCGTAGTAGATGGCTGTCTTGTTCTTAAGTCTGACAATGCTAGGAGCTGAATATACACTGTACTGGAAATCATTAATTCAGGATAAAGCCTGGTAATGCTGTGAAAACACTCTTGGACACAAAAACTTTGATGATTCTGTGAAAATAATAGCTGGGCATGAACAAAGAACCTGCCAAATTCAGAAAAAAAAAGTGAGATTGAGATCTATCAGCTTAATTGGAAGCACTAAGAATACAAAGAACAGAAAACTGCAAGCATGATCGGTGGGAGTGAATGCCAACTCTAAAGTGCTCCTAAAAAGACGGCCCCAGATTAGCCATAATTCATAAAATACTGTCACTGTTGATGCAAACAACTGATTCTCTTTTGGAACTGAAAAAATACTGAAACCAATGTTGCTTTATAGTATAAGGGGACATCACACCTGCTTTGTCTTATTAATTACTCAAGTTTTATGATCAAGGTATAAGAATATTACCCAACTGGTAGTGACAGACCATAGGAATAATGGAACACCTACTTTGGAGCCACCTGCAGGCAGGCCAGGTTAAAGTTAGCACTGACGAACCTAACCCTTCGCTTTCCCTTTTCACTGTTAAAAGGAAACACAGCCAAGCATATTTTGTGCTGATACTGAACTCAGAGACGTGTCTGGTGAAGACACAGCCACTCCCTAATTCCTCCTTCCCATGCGCAGACCTCTCCTAAACTCAGGCTGCCAGTCACCTCAGGCTTTAAGGGACTGTTGCTTGCAAAATCCATTCTGAATACCTGTCTTATTCCACATTAAAATACACACTTCCATTCATAAAAAAGAACCAGCCTTTTGCAGTTTTGCTGACATTTCACACCCTGATCCAGAAAAAAGAATGCTTGTGCTTCCATGCCGTAAATTATCCACTCTGCTCTCCCCTCAGCTAAGAGCCATGAGAATGAGTGCATTTGCTCGTACAAATTTGGCAGACACTCCTCATTTCTGTGCTTTCCAGCCAGTGCAACCATATTAGTGATTTAATCTAATCTGTGTTCTATAAACTTTTGAACCTAACTAACTTATACATTTTAAGCTGAAGGTAGTACCTGGATTAAGAATTCACGCTGCAGACTGTTTGGGATTCTTCCTTTTTATTATTAATTTGTATAAAAACAGTATACTATTTGCATATCATACTTAATAGCCAAAAATACGTGAAGATACTCAGGTAATATATTGCTCTACCATAAAACCTTCACACCAAAGGTCCACTGGCAATTCCAGAACCACTAAACTGCATAAACTGCTTAAGCCCCACCCTCTCGTATATATTCAGGAGACACTGAAAACAGAATAGTCAAGTCAGCTATTTGAATCACTAAAGTAGATGTCACTTCCTTTAACTGTTGTTTCCTAGAGCTCTGCAGACCCCAACAAAAGAAAGGCATGGGCCTGCTGGAGAAAGTCCAGAGGAGGGTCACAAAGATGATTAGAAGACTGAAGCACCTGTCCTATGATGAGAGGCTGAGAGAGTTGGGGCTGCTTGGCCTAGAGAAGAGAAGGCTCCAGGAAGACCTTAGAGCACCTTCCAGCAGCTGAAAAGAATATGAGAGAGATGGAGAGGGGACTTTTCACAAGGGTATAGAGTGACAGGACAAGAGGTAATGGCTTCAAACTGCAAGAGAGTAAGTCTACATTCCATAACAGAAAGGAATTCTTCACTATGAGAGTGGTGGGACACTGGAACAAATTTGCCAGAGAAGCTTTGGGTGCCCCATCCCTGGTAATGTTGAAGATCAGGCTGGATGAGGCCCTGATCAGCCTGGCCTCATGGAAAGTGCCCCTCTCCATGGCAGGGGGTTGGGAGCTGGATGGTCTTTAGTGTCCCTTCCAACCCAAACCATTCTGTGATTCAATGACACCTACTTCAGCTGGTGTACAGACCAGCTAAGTGTGAGTAAAACAATAACACGAACCAAAATGGATGTTGGAACTGCAGTAGGAATCAAGTTGCATGACAGATGCACAGATCCTTTCGAAGATGTTTGTACTTGATGCAACTCAGAGTTTCCTACAAGGCCAGCTTTGGTGTCTAAAGTACTCTACATAAGGAACCTGCCACATGAAGGACAAGCAGCCCTTCCAAAATATCAGATCAAAAAACATTTCTCAAAGCACTTCTATTCAGGAGAGAGGCTTAGTGCACAGAGCCAGGAACAGAGAAGATGAAGAAGTGGCCTGTGGATATCCACATGGTTCAGACTTCTGTCTGTGCATCTTGCCCAGGGGACAAGGGAAAATGGGAGTAGAGGAGGGCCAGAAGATGTGCATTTCCATTCCTGCATCTGGAACAAAACTGTGGGGTGTTTTTTGCAAGCAATTTCGTGCCTTTTTCTCCAAGCTGTCTCCTCCATTTCCCCATCAACTCAGAGTACACTGTCAAAGCAAGGGCACATTTCATATCTTGCATTTATGCTTACTATCAGCATCAGTTATGAAGCAGTATGAGGCATCTAAATATTACTGCTGACACAGTACCTAAGAGAATAAAATGTTTAGCACAAAAGTAGTGACAAAGACCAAAGGTCTGTCAAGATAAGAGCCATTCAGGTTTGCCATCAGAATGAGTAAGATTCAACTTACACCCACCCATAATCCAGAGATGAACACGAGACACACAATTCATCTTTTGCTGATTACTGCATAAAGTGCGCTTCTCATGGTGGTGAATGCATACCAACTGCCACGTTAACAAGCAGTGTCTTCCTTCAGACATTTACAAACATCAGAATGCTTATTCATGACAGTCCCACATATCATCTGCCATCCCAGATGGCGACTGGTGGGATGCTGACTTTGTCCTAAGGCAGTTACCACCCACTAAGATAGTATATGCAGGGCTAAATAAAAAGCATGTGCCATCTGCTATCAAGTTTAGAAGATTTGTTGAGACCTACTAGATTAGTTTCAGTTTATTTTAGATCAGACAAACCAGGAGGTTATAGCCCTCTAACTGCCCAATAAAATAGGAGTAAGTTGCACTGTAGAAGACACACAGTAAATTAAGAACAAGTTAAAATGTTCTGCTGGTTCCACCTACTGACCTGGGAGCAGCTAAGGATTCTCACTGTGATCAGTGGCAAAAAGCACATACGGCCCACAAGTTCAGAGGGAATCCGAGACCAAGAAGCAATTCCGCAGAACTTACAGATTTCCTTGGCCTGAAAAAAAAATTTAGGAATTTTCTTTCTTGTCAACAGGATGTATTTTCTGCCTCCTTTTCTTGTGATCTATCTACTGCTATCATTTTGATTGCTGGTCCTCCATCAATCCTTATCCAGTTCTAGTTTTCTTTCTACCTTCTCTGTAGAGTGCTATCCTCCTGCTCATGCACTGACATTAATACAAAGAAGAAAGAAAAGACAATTAAAAAGCAGAACTAGTATGATATCTTCTGCCTGCTTCACAGCAGGCATAAACTCACTTCATCTGTCATATTCATTTATAGACAGTTAATAGAAAATACAGCCATTCCCCAATGCCAATTATTAGGAACTCAAAATGCATAAAATAATTCTACAAATTCTTTTTAAATTATCTAATTAAATTTCTTTTTGTACATTGATAAATATCCAAAGCAAGCAGATAAAATAGAAAAATACATCCACAGAAGCATTTTTACAATCTTTTTAAATCACCAGGTACATGAAAACCTTTCACAGGCAGAGAATTAACCCTTGCACAAGTATAAAGATTACATCACTGTCTGCTTGGATGAAAAAAAGCATTGCTTAAGCTGAACCCTTAAGAAGCAGAATTTCAAAACATAGACAAATTGCCTTTAAATGATTAACATCAGAAGAGCAGGGTAAAAAGGGGGGAGATTTTGAAGGTCTGTACTGCACAGTAATGAGGGAGAGGGGTTGCAAAGGTGTCTGCAGGGGCCCTACACTGTCAGAGTCCCTGGCACTACAGCCCACACTGCTGCACCGCAGAGATCCTCCAGAAGGCCCAGCAGCAAATGCTCAGGGAAGTTTCCTCCAGCCCAGCAAAAGTGCATCACCACCTCCAGCACTCAGACCATGAAGGGCAGAGGAACAGAATACACCAGTCAACTGCAGATGACAGCTTAGCTCCTGAGAAAAAGCTCAGGGACTATCTAAGGAGAAAAAAAAAAAAATCTGGAAAGGCACAGGACTTGCAGCCAGAGGCGATGAGGGGCAACAAGGTAGTTTTCCCAAGCTCCTTCAGCATGTTTCCTTACCCTTCCTTAAATGAGTATTTATAGAACTGACAGTTGTTTTAAATCATCCCAGACTGCTTCCTCTGCTGCAGAGTTCACTCATCTGTGCATCCTAGCGCAGCTCTCTGTAGAACACATGACTTTTTTAAATGGCCAGGTAATAAATGCATGTAAAACTCAATACCAGTTATTTAAGACAAAAAGACCTGACATCAAACTATACAAGTCACAGTCAGTCTTGTGCTGCCATCCTACATAGAATACAAGGCTGGCACTTGCTCAGGGATATGAACATCGTTCCACCTGTCATTTTACAACTATGTATTTGAAGTCTTCACAGAAATTCATGCATACTGCTCCCCTAAAAAGTAACAAAAGTCATTTTGCAAAGAGATAAACTTCTGATGATGGCAGTCACACAGGAAAATTGGCCATTAATCTCCTCTGAATAAATATAACCCCCAGGAAGATGAAAGCATGAGGAGAATATATATTTTTTGCACTAGAAAATGCTGAGGTGTATAACGAGAAGCTTTTACTTAAGCATTTTCAGCTCAAGTTATCTTTCAGAAGCCCATTTTATTCTCAGGAGATATTTCTCTCCAGTCACTCACTTTTCAAAGCCCTTTGCAACTGTAAGATTGCAGTAAAGCTGACTTCTATACCTTATTTCAGTGGCTCTCTCCCTTGTCTGAGCTGTCACATTCCCTGGAGACATTTGGTAGTTTTAAATTTCCTCAACATTTTTTTAATAAAGGAAACTTTAAAAACACATTCTTTTTTTGATGTGAAGACACTTGACTTCATAACACAAAACATCCTTGTGATAAAAAATTCGTCTATAAAATCCTCCAATTAATGAAGATCTTTCTCTCTCACACTGGGTTTACCTAGTTGATCTGTGCTCAAGTTGTCCTTTGCTGAACAGGTGATAATGAACACAATTTCCTTTAAAGACAGTTTTAAATACACTTACTGCCTGAAAAGACCCAGCAGACTGAATATGCCTCCTGCGTTGACATCACAAGCATTAAGTTTTGAAACATGAAACATTTGGAAAGGTTCACTTCATAAAAGCCCATTTATCAATCCGATATCACCTCTGCTTATGACACTCCACTCACAAATTCAGGGCAGCTAGCTCTCAGAATTATATCTTGCAGTATTAGGCATTTTTCTTAAGCCTGGGTCATGCAGTCATAAAAATCCCCAGGAACTCCAGCTTTTAAAATATCCTTCTAATCCTGGCAGAGCTGACTGAAAATGTGAACCCTTAAAGGCTCAAAAATTAGAAGGGAATTAAAGAGAAACCAATTTCAATTTTCTTCTAGATCTGAGATGATTTTTGAATGTTCAGAGGTGACAATGTTTAAGCAGGAGCACTTATCTTCTCACAGCCATGCATGTGATCAGGGTCTGGACTGCTGCTATGCTTTATCACTGCCAGAAACATAAGACTAAAAAAAAAAAAAAAAAAAGGCCAAAAAAACAAAAAAACCCAACCAAAATTCTCCTGAACTGAAACCTAAATTCTCGTCCTTGTGTTCTTCCTCCAGGACAAACCCTGAACAATCATGACTTAGGTAGTAATGACTTCAGTTTTGCTCTCAAAACTACCTGTAGGGACAGTGCACAGGCTGATCTAATGCCTGCTCCTGGCATGAGGGTATATCTTATCTAGATTATCTGAATAAATCCTGAATAACAATGGAGGAATGGTTTTATCCCGCACATAGTTTAGGGACAGTGACAGACAAAATGAAACAGCATCATTCTGAAGATCTTGAACAATTTTTCATGTGTCTGACTGTTTTAGACTGTGAACAATAATTAAGTACCATTTCCTCTGGTCTCTTGTTGACCTTCCAAAATCAAATAGACCAGGTGGACCAGAAAACCACAAAGTTAAATTACTTTTTTTGAAGACATTAATCTGATTCCTTTAATGAACATGCTAATTTCAGGGCAAGCATAAATCTGGGGGGAAAATCTTGAGAAAACGTGAAACTTTCCCACTAAAGTTCTTATTGGAACAACAACCCAAAACAAAGTAATATTTCCCCAACACTGAAGTTATTAATAAATATAGCCTGCCTACACTTTTTATTTCACATCCTAAACAGTGTTTCAGGATATCATAATGTCATTTTTATGCAACACACTTACTGTTTTTAAACTATGTATAGGGATTCTAAAATTAAAAAAAAAAAAAAACACTACACAAATTCATATAATTTATTATCAGTGATAAGCATTAGGTATTAACATCAGTAAGCATTCTGGATATAAGTTCATATGGAATACCAGTCTGCCTTTTTTTAATACTTTACTAGATTTCATATTATCTTCATAAAAGACACAAAAAAGAAAGGACATCAGCTGAATTTCCTAAACCAAATCACCCTAACAATTTACCTTAGTATATTGCAGAACACTGAAATAAAAAAACTGCAATTTCTCCAATGTAGAATGCAGGAAAATCATAATGAACTTACTGAAAGTAGAAGAGAAATTTAATCAAAGAAAGCTGTGTGGAATAGCTATATTCTATACAGGAAAAGTAAGTTATTTTTCAAAGTAATTATTGTGCAAGAGAAATAGGAGCAAATAAATCAGTGCCCTAAAACTCTGTCAGTGAGTGAACTCATTTGGGAACTACAGCTGTTGCGCTTTAGAGATTTGGATTAAAATCCATCATTATCTTTCAGTTAATACTCTTTCATCGACCAATCAGCAGTCATATGGTGTTTACCAACCCTGGTCACTTAACCCACTTGAATGGCCTTTGTGCTATAATTTGTACTTCAATACAATCAGATTACTTCTAATCTAAATGATTTGTGTCCTTTATGGGACAGATAAACACTAATCCCAAGGTTCCTAAAGCATAGCAAGCCTAAACACAGTCAGTATGGCACCCATTATTTGTCATTTTAATACAACATTTCATTCATGTTTGGAAGTACTTGATTTGGTCATATTGGCCCTGCCTTTTAGATGCTCATTTCAAATTTCTTGCACAAACAAAGAAGAAAGATTTATTAGCAGACACCACCACTCAGTAAAATCAGCAGCAGAACAATCAATATGCCAATAGATAGTACTTTTTGGTTAAATTATTTCACAGGAAAAATATTTATTTTTTAAAAGACTAAGCAAAGAGGAACACTTTAAAATTCATTTATCAGCAGGGAGTTACATGTTCAGTAATGGCTCACAGTCCCTGGGCAACAAGTTTAAAAGTCTCCTTCCTCAGAATGATTTTCCAAGTATTCAGTAGTTAAAGTGTCCTTAACCATTCCTGTTCTTCAGTTAATCTTGGGTGACACTTGGAAGCAGTTGTGCTCCAGGGCAAGTCTAGCATCTAATTACATTTAGCACTAATATGCTTAGGCTCTGATCTCACAAATGCTTCTGCACAGGTGTATCAGTGAGCATGCAACCACATCCCTAGAGGAGGAGGGACCTACACATCCAACTATAGCTGCATAATTGGAGCCAAGTACATCAATGGATTTGTATCTCAAAAAATGCCAGAGTTGAGAATAAAAACAGTTAAATATAACTGTTAAGTTAATATAACAGTTAAGTATTAACGTCCCGGTGATAGCAAGTATGCAAACAGCTTTGTACATAAAGGTATTATCAGTGTCACCATTTTATAGTCACATATTTACCAACATATATATTTCTTACCTAGAAAAAGGCCAACTCCCTAGAAAACATACCACTCTATAGAACTGATCACATTCAAAGTCAAGCCAGGATGATCTGAATTTAGATAGAATATTCCCAAAGAAAAGATTAGATGCTGGAAGATTTTAATAGCATCTGTAGCTATTAACTTATATGAATATGAACACTTTTACTTGAAATACCTCAACACAGGTGCTTGCATTTCATATCAAGTAAAACTCTTTCTAGTTTAGGTCACTAACTAGGCAAAAGTTCACTTTCTTATGGTGCCCTCATTCACAGGCAAAGCTGCTCTCCATAGGTGACCTCAGCTTATCTCTTGGTGATGAGGGAGCTCACACACACACACACACACAGAGAGAGAAACAGGAACCATCATCAGCACCAAAGTTCTGATTTAAAACACAGTCACATGCTGACACAAAAACCTTTAAAAAGTCTCCATCCATATTTGAGAAGAATGAGAACATAGGCAGAACACAGTGCATGAGGGGCATTACACTATGAAATTTTCCATTCTGGCAACTTCCAGGATTATCCAGTGAGTGCCATGTATACTCCTTACTTTATTTTGAAAATGGCCCTTGGGATGTTCCTTGTACTCTGAGCAAGGTCCCCATTATACATTACAAAACAGCCTCCTTGAAAGGTGCAGCAGAAACCACAGCACGTTTGAGAGTTCCCAGAAGTTGCAGCAATTTCAAAAGTGCTGGGAAAGCTTCTATAATTCACTTCTGAAATTATAACCTAACACACTACCAAATACAGAGGACTGATCTAGCTTTCCAAGAGCAGTAATCTTTGTTTTCCACTAATTCCTCAAACTCTACCAGAACCTCATGAAGTTGCACATTTCCTTTTAACTGCAAACATGAAGTAAGCACAAAGTACAATTATAAAACAGCAAAGTACATTTTCTCTTTTATTGATATTTAGAAGGACTATATGAGAGTCCAAAAGCCAAATGCAGCCATGACTTGCACAGCCCACTTGCACAGTGAGAGCCACTGTGAGTGCTTAGAGGAGACTGGAAAGAGGGGAAGTGTTATTTTTTCCCCAGATACCGAAAAATTCCTAGACCAGCTGGTTCCAGAAGAGACTGGAAAATCCAGAAACACCAAAAGAAATTTTATGAATGTGAGAAAGTAACCAGATATTTGAAGATATGGTAAATTCTACAAATCCTTAATTAATCAATAAACATCAATAGAAAACATTCCTCTGGGGTTCCCACAATTTATGTCAGAAACCACATCTTCCATTATGGGAGGAGGTAACAGTCCCCACTTACTAACTCAGTAGTTCATGTATAAACTGAAAACGTTACATGTAGTTCTTGCAGATTAATAGCAGCAAGTACAAACTTCACAAGAGGGAAAAGAATAAGAAGAAAAAAATAAAGAGAGAAAGAGGGAGGGAAAGAAGAAAGGGAGAAGTACCTACAAAACTCTAAGGGCAAACCCCAGCCCTCAGATGCAAGCAGGAAAGGTTCTGGCCTTTGTGAGCCCACAGAGACAGGACCACAAACTAAATAAGGAATGGACACCTCCTGAAATATGTAGGAAATGGATACAGATCACAACAGATTCAGAAATAAATGTGGTTTTGTGTCAGACACAGGTGCCAGAAACATACCTGTAATGTTACTGTACTCTTGGCAGAAGGTGGTAATTCTTGAACATTTACCATGCAACTACATGTATTTCAGAGCTCCTGTATTTCAGAGTGTTCCCCACAGAAATTACTGAAAGCTGCTGCCCTAAACAGAAACCAAATTGTTTCTTGAAATCCAAAGAAGGCTGAAGGCAATTAATTTCTCTGGTATCCCTGATTCTTTTCCCCTTTCCATTTCAGAAGAGATGCTTAGACCACTTAAACTATTAAGAATCCAGAATTAACTAATTTGAATTTACAGTATTGGAATTAAGGAAATCAGAACACTTATATCAAAGATGTTGTAAAGAAAAATACATGAAACTAACAGAAGCACAAGTAGAGAAACTTCAGATGTAAGAGTAGTACAGCAAAAGCCACCTCTTTCTTCTAAAAACTTATTTGTATGGTCAGAGTAGCCATTTGGAAAAAAACCTCTTCAAAACTCCTTAGCTAGGAAAAACAGTTGGCCACTAAGTCTTTTACAGCTCATTGCTGAAATTATATCGCACTGAAACACTGTTTCTCTAACATCAAGGAAAAGTTAAATTCCAAATGCATCAAACAGCTGCACTAAACTCAGTTTGAGCAAGAAAGATTACATCTGCATTTCTTACCTCACCTGCTATTTTTATGCTTTATGGAAGAACCACATTCCCTCCTCACTCCAATGAATCGTGTATGTGACAAGGAGGCAAACAACAGTAAGTCACAGCAATGTGGGCTGTTACATCCTTGCCATAATAAATGAGGAGATGCTTACAGCTCCTTCTTCTGCAGCACAACATTCCCCTACCTCCAGGAAACCATTAACAACTAGAGGTGTGAACCCATTGCAGCTTTCTTCTTCATTAAGTCATATATCATTTTTATATTGGAGTCATGAAGCTACAAATCATGTAAGACAGAATGAGAGCTAATTAAAGAGTCAGCTAAGCATAAAATTTTGCATTGTTGCATATCAGAGAACTCCAAAATTGGCCATACTCTGTATAATATATTGTAAAATACTAAAGGATGTTTCCAGCAGATAGGTATTTTCTCTAAGAGCTGAGCATTGCTACCTGAAAAGCATCAATATTTAATTTCCTAGCAGGGAAGCCCCACAAAAACCTGATTCACTTTTTTT